>JAOYRS010000061.1:1200000-1800000 GCA_032432895.1 Dryadula phaetusa
TTTTGGCATCAGCTACATTACGATGTTTGAATAATAATCGGATATAGTTTTATTTATTCTCCAAATTTATATAATTTGGATTTAAGATTTACATATTTATAATACTAATTTAAAATATTAAGCTAATTTTAAGTAAGTAAGAAGAGATTTGAAAAGAAAATACAAATAAAAAGGACATAATCAAGTCCACTCCAGTAAATAATTAGTTTCCATTTAAAATAGCTTGCAAATAACAGGGCATTCTTAATTAATCTCATAGTAATTAATGCACAAGTGCTACTTCAGCAATTCATTTAATTAATCACTTCCTAGATTCAGTTGTAATTCATAAGAGTTTGTTATTTCTTAGTAAGTGAAAAAATAATTTATATTCTTTTTTTGTATAGTATAAAAGAAAAAAACAACTAATTTCTTTCTACATTTTTGTAACTAAATCCTAAGATAAATAATAATTAGTTTTGTCCGCCTAAGTACGTTTCTTTAAAATTTGCTGACGGTAAATTTGTAACTGTATATTTTAAATTGTTAATAATATTTTATTAATATCAGTAACAACTCGTAAGACGTAAGACGTTTTTTTTATTATTTCTATTTAAAGGTTAGTTTAAGTAACTGATTTTATTGTTTCGCACCATAATGAATATAGTCCCATTAACATTTAGTAAAAAATTGAAAGAAATGTTTAAACTCAATCCGAAATAAGAAATTTTTTAAAGATTTTCTTATATACATATATAAATTAATTCATACATACATACATATATAGATACCGCACATGCTAATAAAATCATATTAAGAATAGAGAGATATTTAATTTAAATAATACTTATAATAAAATAAGACGAAAGTTTATTTAATTTTAATAATACTGAAAATAGATGTTGCAATGTGCATGAAGTTAAGGGATCGATCAAATATAAAAATTAAAATCGATTATATATTTCAATGACATAACAACAGGCCATCGTGGTGCAGGGATCAGCACCTGTATTTCGCTACATAACACATTACAGCCACATCGCTATGTGTTCAATCCCCACTTGGGGAGAAGTGATAGTATTTAAATTATTTTCATTTTCCAGCTCTGGTAAGACAAAATCTGGCGTTGAGTTCAGCGTTTTATTTTTTATAAAAACAAAACTACTTACAAAGACTAGAAAGTAATTTATGAGTAATCGACGTAATATGAATATTGTCTTTTTTTATTTTTCAAAGGGTGAAATCACATGTGGACCATAGTATCATATGTGAATAATATGTATATATATATATATATATATATATATATATATATATATATATATATATAAAAATAAATAAATATTTATTACAAAAATATACGTATATATATAGAAATATTTTTATATGCATATATGTGTATTTTTTTTTCAAAATAATATTACAGCAAATGTAATTAACAAATACATTAAAAAGCGAGCGATTTCAAGTCCCAGCTCATACCGAATACTCTGGTATTTAAAAGCTGAAAAGAAGATCGTTAAGATTTAATTACAACGTTTAACAATCCATTATCACATTACTATTAAAAAATATATGAATAATAAGGAATTCTTTAACAACGCCTACATTATAACTAACCATAAAATAAATTCCTATTATTTTATTAATAATTTAAGTAAATATCCTGCATAGCAGCTTAGACAGGAAGTCCTTGTGTGATGACAATCTGTACCGCGCTTACCCGCCGAATCCGAGACATTGCGCGGTTAGACGCGGAACTCAAAGCAAAGGAAAACATAATTATTCTTCCGATTGGAAATCTAGGCTACAACCGGTTACGTCTATAGTCATACGCTGTCCCACTGCGCCACGACCGGACTACATTAGTATTTTTTGACAAAAATATGCCTAAAAGAGAGTAACCATTTATATGTAAAGCTTAAATTTATGAACGTAACAAATGGACAATATTTTAATACAAATGCATCTAAAATGCATAAAAATAAAATTAACATTTCACACGCTGTCTATTTATCTGATGTATAGTTTAAAATAAAATTACATGCACGTGACCTGCTTTGTTGTTTTGTTTTTCTTTTACTTTGTTCTTTTTATGTGTGTGGTGTTAAATAAAGTGTTATTATTATTATTAAATGTTCAAGGTAACGATAACTTTACGCGTCAATGGGTCTTCTAATATTAATTAGTATATCTTTTAATATTCTTCTAATATTTTCAAATATTATATATATACTATAGTAAATTTTAATTAATATACAATATTATTTGTCAACCCCTAACACTCATATTCAATTATTAACTAATAATGTAAATTTATTTATGCTTGTGTATGCGGTTTTTTTTAAATATATATTTTATTCAACGTTTTATACATTTAAATTAATATTTAAAATATATACTTTTAAAATATAAAAGTTACTATGATACCATCTTTTGTGTTATATATTTTTTAATTGATCATACTTTTACTCAGTCAAATTCTTTTATCTCGAAATAACTTTATTTAGAAGTAAGCTATTTAAATTTGCGGTGATATTTTTTTGTTATTTGTCTACTTTTAAAGTAAATGCAAAGAGAGTGTTTAGTTAGTCTTTATGGAGTAATAAAAACTTTTAATACTTCTTCGTAACAGGTTTTTTAAAACTAAACACATAATAGTAGTTGAGCCGAACATTATATTTTTCTTCATATAAATATTAATATTTTAATAATATTATAAAAGGTAGATTTTAAATTTTCATCTATTTACAAACATGTTCTAGTATGAAGAATAAATATTGTCTTTAAAGGAGATTATTTACTAAATCAATATGTTTTTTCTCATTTTCACGTTCATTTTGCATAGCAAGTTATATAGAACCTAGGGTCAAAACACATTGCGTATTTGAGACAAAGAGTTTCTAGAGAGCGAATAAAGTATTTTTTATTTCAAGAAAGAGTAAAATATTTTTTTAGCTCCAAAGTATTTATCCCGTATAGCAAGGTAGACAGAAAAAACCTATTGTCAGGACACTCCGTACTTCGCTTTCCATCGAATTCGAGATATTACGTGTTGATTAGTGGAATCCACAACCACACTTTGTCTAACCAGAGCGAGGAAGTGAAAATAATTTAAATATAATCACTCCCTCGAGTGAGAATCGAACCCACAAACGATCGCGTCTACATTCAGACGCCTCCCACTGCGCCACGACCGGCCTCAGAAATAAATATAATCATTCGTAACGCTATTTATTTTATTCGTATTTTAGTTAAAATTAAGAAAATAACGTTCGCAATATTATTAACGTACAAGTACACAGTAAAACAGGTCTAAAATGGGCTAAACTAGCAAATGTTTAAATATGTAGAAGTACATAACACAACCAGCTAATTACCGTAGTTATATATGCAAATGAAATCATTAAGCTAGCTACCACGTAACATTTAAATTGGAAAGAGCAGGAAGCGCACTTAAGCTGTAACATGAAACTAACACTAAATTTTAATTTACAAGATAATAAATTTACAAGATATTTAGAAACTATTTTGTACAAGAAGTATTTTGTATATGATGTTTTGGAATTCTAATACTTTTAAATAATATTGAATGTATATTAAAAAATAAATAATTACATAAAAGGAAAAGCTTTTAGTTTACTTTCTTGATTTTTCAAACGTAAATAAGGAACGTTCAATACAACCTTGACGATAGTCAGCACGTAGTATTACAATAAGCACGGTACATTATGAAAACTTTGTTATTTAAAGCCTCATACAAATGGATTCCCCAACAAATTTTTATCTAAAAAGTTTAAAAGGCTCTTAGCGAAAATATATGAATCCAGACCTCGTATATAAACATTATGTATGGCTTGCCCATTGTAAATATTTTCATGATTTGTATGGGAGGAAAATGTAGGAGATTAACTAAATGTTTGCGAGAACGGCCCGCATCCGCTTTATCCGAAACAAATAAGCTTTTTAATTGAAAAACTGGCCGTATAAACACTACCTTAGCTCCACCTTGTATTAATATGTTACCGTCGACCGCAAAGTTATTGAATACCTTTTGATTGTATGCTACTCTGCCATGTGCTTTTGATTCAACATATGGTTGAAATTAAATGAAAGATGAGAATGAAGATAGAGGAACACCCTTGTTTAATTACATATGATATATAAAAATATATAGAAATTCAGATACTTGTAAAGGTTTAACAATTTGTTAAAACATCCTAATATTGCTAAATTACTTAGAAAATATAAATCGTTAGCAAAGGCTATTTTTATAGTAAAGATCAGAAAAATAAATTTAAATAATAAATTAATAAATTATCAAAACCACATAGTGTCATCTTTTATTCTATATCATAAAATAAGATGTTTTGTGTAGTTTTTATTTGTTATATAGCTTTCACATTATCATTTCATATTATATACAAAACCAATTTATAGAAAGTAATAAAATAAATGTATATAAGGGATCCAAATAATGCTATAAAAGTATGGGATTGGCTTACATTTTAATAGCCTGCGGCGATCGTTTTCTTAGCAGTTATTCTTGTACATTACGCGCTGAGAATTTTGTATTACATTTTTATATCGTCTACCACAAGAATGTTTAACAAGTATTTACCCTTTGGCGAATTATGAAGTGATTAGTAATTATTAAATATTTTTATATATAAATTTTATAAATTAATATCATGAACTCAAATAAATGCATCATGGTAGGTTAGGTTAGTTAGGTCGGTACACAGCAGTACTTTCCGGGCATAGGTAATAGCGGGCCAAAAGAATATGAGTATCTCACATACAATCGATACTATACGATTAATACTTAAACGTTAAACATAAATGATATGATACTAAAAACTATGCCAACATATAGTATGAAAAAAAAACAAAAAGAATGAAGACCGTTAATTTCCACCTTCATTAGCTGTGAAAAAAAGAAGGAAGTTAAGAACGAGTGTCTTTAACCTAGTTCTCTCGCCATGGCTATCTTAATTTCTTCAGCCATTCAATATACGTGAACATTTATCTTGCAAACATTTTTGAGAAGACATATAAAACTTTGAACTTCTCTCTCTCTCTCTCTCTTGCCAAACGATTATTTTATTAAAATAATCACGAAGTACAGAAATTTGTAAAAGTCTCTGTAGAGACATAAATAGGTTGTTACAAACGCATCCGGATATAGAACGCATGGCTAAGTGGTCAGAGTGCTTGGACGGTTTCCAAGAGACGTGGGTTCGAATTCCACTGCTTTCAAATGTTTATACGTTTTCTCGTTTCTTTCTAATAGAATTACTAGTGTGGAACACTTTAAAAATAGTAAAATCTTGTAATAAACATCGTTAGCGCTGGATAAAATTTTGTAAATGTAAATAAGTAGATTTTATTCCTATAATATTACTTTAACTATTTTACTCTGCAACAAAGGAAAAAAAATTAAAATAAAAGTGAATGTAAGGAAAAGGAGCATTACTTAAAAACCGATGAAAATGGCCCATTTTCCTCTTGCCATTTACCCAACAAACTACCGTTGCCAGTATCTCTTTAAGTAAACTTCAACTTATCTCTAAAGATACTGAGAATATTTTTATGTACAGATGGAAATGAAAATGTAATTCATTTTAACTGTAGGATAAAGCAAACGCTTAGTGTGATAAATCAAGTAAATTTTATTCTTATGTTAAGTCTGTAAATATTTTGAAAAATATTAAAATCATTTAATAAATAGCATCATCTCGTGCCAAACAATTTCTTCTTACAAATTATCTGAGTCGGAGAACTTTATAGAAAATTCTCTAGTGAGATGCTTACAATAAGAACAAGTTAAAAAGGAGCGTAAGAATTTCGATTCAATGAGATGTAGAACAAATGGCTTAGTGGTCACCTGTTTTGGACGTATTTAAACAGACGTAGGTTCAAGTCTCGCTCCATTCAAAATATAAACAAAGGCTTTTAGAATGTTCACAAAATTTCTAGGAGCTGAATCGAACTGACATTTAAATACCATAAGTATTTATCATATTATTGCAGTAATCTACTTTTACTTAAAGACTAATAGTAAATTATATGCATCTATTATAGTTCTATTATTAATTTATTTCCAATTCTCTTTTTAAGCCGAAACTTTTAATGCTTATATTAATCGAGGTAAAGCTTGCCATAAAATAAAAGCGATTTATTTGTCATAATACGCAAGTGAGTTAGATTTCCCGGGAGCTTAAAAGACAAAAGAGCATCGTTTCAAAAGTTGCTTTACCGGAGATGAAACTTCTTGACAAATAAATTATCATATTGTCCCGTGACCTCAAAATCCATTACCTAGATGGCTGTTGTTTGAAACATAATCATGCCTCAAATAATAGAGATCTGTTCAATTTCCCGCTTTTTATCCTACGTTGCAATGTCGTAGTAACAAACTTTTAACAATTTCAAATTGAATTTTACACTAAAATATAAATATACTTTTTGAACTTTTCCCATTTTATGAGTTAGGATAAACAACAGAATAAGTCTATGCTTATTTGTATAAGCATAGACTTATTCTATTGTTTATAGTCTTGTAACTATTTTTGATGTGGCAATCGAATCTGTGCCATTTTTTTGTATATTTTTTTCAATGTATGTTTAAATATTATATCATAATATTTTAATAGAATTTCCAAAAGAATATTTATAAAATAAAGATGTCTTATTTAATATTTATTCTTATTTAAGATTTATATCAATTGCAAAAATGAAAACTATAAATTGAATTATTATTTCTCAATTTTTTTATTTCAAAAATGCATTTTATAATATTTAGTCTTCATACATTAAACTTACAAAGAAAACAGTACTTACTGAAAAATATTGTTATTACTATATACTGCTCTTATACTATCTATTTTAGTTGAGTCAGTGTAAGATTAAATGGGGGGCTGGGTCGGGTAACCTCCTCGTGTGCTCGCTTGCTGTCAGTCCCTTTCGAATGCTCGTTTCATTCGGGGGGACGAGCAGTATTGCTGGCCGGTGTCCCCTGGGCGGCGAGTAATTATTATTCAGGGAATTTTCTGTGGGTAGTGATTCCTTGATAGCGAATAATCCAATGCGACGGCTATCCTCCTCGTTTTCCTCTGTCTAGCAGAGGACACAATGTGAGGATCGAAGGTGTGCGTGTCGTGTACTCGCACTACCGCCACCGCCACGCCGTCGGCGTTTGGATCTTCTGGATTCTATGCCAGCGCTGATGATATTGAAACTCCCCACGAGATTGCGGTCATGTTTCGAAATCTCGACTGGAACTGAGGATCTTGCATTCACCAGCTAGGCTGCGAGGAAGAAAACCTCTATAAAAAATTACCCCAACCCAAGTGGCAACGCAGCGTGAGGGGTACGTGGCTGATGGGAAGATCAGTCTCTACTGCCATCCCCATCAGGGTACCGGCCGATACCCGTGGCGAGTTACGCTAGGCTTATCCAAGGACAGGGGGCACTGTTTGGATAGACCTTCTTTTCCCCCATACTCATGGGAATAAAATGAAATTCAATAAATGTAAAAAACAAAATGACGAGATCATAAGAGTTTTAGAGTCTGCCTCAGACTCGAGAGATATGCGGCGTATGCCGCGCAAGCAGAAGACTAGAAAGGGTCCAAATGATTCTGGTTCGGAAGCTGAAGTGGTACTTAGTGACAAGCACCATACGTCAAGGAGGAGTAGACCCCTAAAATCCTGTGGTACTGGATCAGTACGTGCTCGTAAAGAACATAAGAGTTGTGACGGGGATACAAATCACGCTGACTTTGAAAAAAGTTTAACTGTCTGTACATGTCATTAGGATAGATCCACAAATACTACAGATGAAGAAAGTACTTCAGTAGTGGATGAGAGAAGGGAACTCTCTCTCTGCTCATCTAAAGAGCTCCGCACCTATGCTGGTCGAAGCGTGGCAGCAATCCACGAAGTTGCTACAAAATCAAGCTATCTCAAGAGCACGTACATGCGTAAACTTAGAGACGCTACTGCAACTGTCACTGACATTTTCGAATCCCTGGTCTCTCGAACTGAAAGTGATGAGCCACAACAGTTGCGTGAACAGAATTGGTGCCTCAAAGAGGAATTGAAAAAATTACAGGTGCAATTACACTCAAATCAAAAGGATATAGAGGCTTGGTCACTGGGTGCGCTGGCTGGCTTTGCCGTCTCATTGGACGTGGTCAACGCTTTTAATAGCCTGCCGTTTGAGACATTAAGAGAGGCTCTTCGGTACCACGGAGTGCCTCTATATTTCCGGAGGTTGTTAGACGACCACCTTCGGGACAGAGTAGTCCTGTGGATTGGGGGGATGGTCAGATCGGTCGACGAAGAGTCAGTTGTGGTGTTCCACAGGGGTCGGGTATTGGGCCCGATATTGTGGAATCTTGGATATGATTGGCTCCTGCGTGGCCGTCTACTCTCCGGGATGAGTTTCATTTGCTATATGGATGATACTCTTGTCACAGCTCGGGGATCAACTAACGCTTGGCCGTGGCAGGCATTCAACTTATCGTCGACCGCATTACAGCGCTGGGTCTGAGGGTTTCCATGCCCAAAACTGAGGCCCTCCTTTTCCATGGTCCACGCAAGAGTCCTCCCCCCCACCTCCAGGGTCAGGAGGTTGAGGTAGAGGCTCAGATGAAATATCTAGGTCTTATCCTGGATGGGCGATGGTCGTTTACGTCGCACTTCATTCATCTTGCGCCGAGGCTTATGAGCTCCGCCGGGGCCCTTGGCAGGTTACTGCAGATTGTCAGAGGGCCGGATTTTCCATGCGGACGGCTTTATGTCGGTGTGTTGAGATCCATGGTCCAACTGCAACCCGTCATAGCGTTAAAGGCAATACGGGGATACCGTATGGTGTCATGGATGGCAGCTATTCTCTTGGCCAGCGATCCGCCTTGGTAATTGCAAGCCGAAGTGCTCGCTAGAGTTCACGCATTCCATGCAAGTAAAAGGTCGCGAGGTGAACGGCCATCGGAAGAGAGTATCGTGCGGATCAGGAGTCTCCTGATGAAGCCCTGCTCTAACGATGGAAGGAAGATCTGGGCTCTCTGGCGGCAGGCCTAGCAAGTGGAGGCGATGAGGCCCCACCTAGATCGCTGGGTCAATAGAAGTTTTGGGGTCCTGACGTTCAGGTTGGTGCAGGTACTGACGGGACACGGTTGCTTCGGCAAATACTTGCACCAAATTGCACATCGGGAGGTGTGCCACGAGTGTAATGCACCTGTGGATTCGGCGCATCGCACTCTGGCCGAATGCCCTGCATGGACCCCACAACGCCATGCCTTGATGGCTGTAGTGGGTAGGGATCTGTCACTATCCAGCGTGGTAAGGCTATGCTGGATAGTGAGACGAACTGGTCTGCAATGTGTGTGTGTGTGTTCTGCGAGTCAGTTATCGCTTTGAAGGAGGCTGCAGATCGGATGAATTAGTATAGCGCAAATACAAATCCGCTCTGACGCCGCATGCCAGGGGGTAGAAAAAGAGAGTATGTGCATTTTCAACTTCCCCTTCCTTAGAGGAACTACTACGGGAGGATCATGGTGATCCTACTGTAAGTTATCCAGGCTACGGGTCCTGTAGAAGAAACCCTGGGCACCTTGAAGGCGTAGGTGGCCCACAACAAGTGAGCCGAACACCGGGACGTCATAGTGGCGCGCGCAAGCGATCCTGCGGCGCCTCGTTTAGGTGTAGATGGTTTCCGCTAGGTTTTAGTGGGTAGTATCAGGCAAAAAGCATTTTCCAGCGACAAAAAAAAGTGTTAGATTATATAACCCAGCGTCACCTATACTTTATCCAAACCACGACGAGCGTCTGAAATAGCAGACGAAAAATCAGTGCCAATAGGATAAGAGCTCACTACGTTTGAAAGCAATATGAGGCCTGCTGCTCCCACTATGTCATGGTATACATATTTATTATTAAAAAATAGTATTTTGATGAGAGAAGAACATCATAGTATAAAATAAATTTAAATAAAATATAAAACATTGATAATAAACGAAACTTATGGTGGAAATATATATTTTATTTATAATATCTTAAACAGAGGCTATTGTGGGTCAATGGGACAATCTCGGAGTAAACACACTTATGGGTTCGATTCGTATTGGGAGTAAATGGATTATATTACAAACATTTTAATTTACCTCCTATGGTAAAACAAAGCGTGGCTTTGAATTCCACCAATCAACACACACTGAAATACGCAAAGTTTTGACAATAGACTGCCTCAGAATACAGAATACGCCTTTTTTCCTGATATAGAAAAAGCTTGACCTACCGTAGCAACATAAATGTAGACCCATCTTGTGTATGTAAAATCTAAGTAAATGTATCATGTTAGATCAGCAGGCGATAAGTATATAGAGATTTATTAATATGAAAAAGAATTATTAGTATGAGAAATTTAGTAGTATGTACATAAGGTAATACTTTCAGAGGAAGTATTATTGTAACGGCGACTTACTTAAGATTTATCAACAACGGGCTCTATTATGTATTATGTAATAATCATATTTATATGTTTAACAAAAATTAATGTGTTAATATTTAATACCTAAAACATCTAACCCTCAAACTTATTTATATATTGATCATGATACTATCAATAATTTAGAATTGTAAATAGCTAAAATATGATGCTTTCACTTAGTAATAAATAATATGTTCCAGCTATTAAAACGAGATCACGATCACAATACATGTCACAAAGCTAATATTAATGTATAACGTGCATAAATTGACTTTAAATTACCCAAATTTATTTGATATATATATGAATTAACCCTTAGTTATTTTAAATTCCCAATAAATATACAATACATTTTATAATTAATAAACTATTAAAAGAGAGAACAGATGACAAAAACTCATTAAATCTCTATTTCCTACATAAATCGGCTTAATATTTATTCATGAACAAGATTAAATCGTATATATTCGTTTAATTGTATATTGTGTTATATAAATATATTTTTGAACCTTAAAAAGTTAACTTCATACTATTTTTGATAAATAATTTAAAATTGTAACATTTCGTCTATTATCGTAAGGTGATTAAACTTAGACGCTGGTCCTGGCGCAGTGGGACAGCGTCTGGCTGTGATCACGTTTCTTTGTTCGTGCGGCTGGGTTCGATTCCCATTCGGGTGAATGATTATATTTAAATTATTTCCACTTCCTTGCTTTGGTAAGAGAAGCGCGGCGTTGAGTTCCGTCACTCAACACGCAATGTCTTGAATTCTGCAGAAAGCCTAGTACGGAGTGTCTTGACATTAGATATTGTAACGATACGTACTATATATAAATGTACAAATAATTTAATAATAACATTAAATATTATTTTATATAGTATTTATAGGTAGATAGTAATAACATAATTAATAATTTTATTTTTATTAAATATAATTTTGGCTGAATGAATTACTGGCAGGCTAGAATGATACAATGGATTTTGGAAAAAAAAAGATAGAGGATTGGCGGGAGCGTGATGTGCGGAAAAGGACGCTTGAGAATAATGTTAATATTTAATTTGGAATAATAGAAATATAATAAACTGGAAGTGAATATAATAACAATATTTAATATCGGAAATACATAGGAATATGATTATTATAGTTTTTATGGTATTGGTGGTCGGTAAGATTTGCATTTCTATAAGAAGAATTTGTTGGTAAGTTCTTTTTCCATTATTAATATAAAAGTGCCAATAAATGAATATAATATTATTATTAATATAGTAAAATAATTATATTATACATATCAGACGTTTAGAATGTACATTCTAAGAGATATATGAAATTTGTAATATAAATATACCAAAGCGTCTGCCGCCATCTTTGAATAGTGTTGTATGAACATATTATTATATGCATTTACTGAGTATTATAAAACATTTTTAAAATTATACTAAGCTCTGCAAACAATAACTAATAAATCATAATTAATATAATATCATGTATTGAACGAATTAAGTATTTTATGGTTATATTTATATAATATTCTTAAACATATAGGAGATCCGTCATGTACTCGCGTCACGCGACTGTCGGGGTTCAGTGAGCGTTACAGCTTACTGATAACTGATGTCGGTGGCGCAACCCAACGTTGCCGGGCGTAACTGAGGCTGTTATGGTTGACTTTGGTGAGCTTCTATGGTGATGTTGGTTAGTGGTATCGAGTCTGCTGCTGTCTCGCGTTGCGCGAGCGATGCTTGTACGGCGTCGGACGTTGATATAACTTGCGACACGCGACCGTCGGGGTTCGGTGAGTGTTACAGCTTATTGATCACTGATGTCGGTGGAGCAATCCAATGTTGCTTGATGCCACTGAGGCTGCTATAGTCGGCTTAGGTGATCCGCTATGGCGATGTTGGTTGATTGTATCGAGTCTATTGCTGTCTCGCGTTGCGTAAGCGATGCTTGTATGGCGTTGGATGTTGATATTGCTTGTGACATGCGACTGTCGGGGTTCGGTGAGCTTTATAGCTTACTGATAACTGATGTCGGTGGCGCGACTTGTATCTTCTCTGATGCTGTCTTGCGTTGTACATGCGATACCTGTACGGCGACGGACATAGATTCTACTGTTTCTATGTTGTTTTACACCCCCGGTGTAGGATGAATGGTTATGTGACGCTATTATGTCTCGTGTGTTTCGAAGTATGTTTTAGTTGCCTCTTTACGAGGAGAGCTATACTATTATGTCACGAAATGCTGTAGTACTTAATGGTGTTCGACTGTTTGTCTAGCGCCTTGTTTGGTGGTAGAACGCATAACCGAGTTCAATTGTTGGTTATGACAAACGACTGCTACGTATGTGCTGTGCGTCAATATAAAACAATCGGCCGTCTAGCGGTTGTGCGTCTGAACTGATATGCGAACCGGAAAGTAATATTGGTCTGGCAGGCCAATCGACGTATCATCATCATGTATTGGTCTCACAAACCAATCCACGGCTTATATTGGTCTCACAAACCAATCGACGATATATATTGGTCTCACAAACCAATCTGCGACTTATATTGGTCTCACAAACCAATCCACGGCTTATATTGGTCTCACAAACCAATCTGCGACTTATATTGGTCTCACAAACCAATCTACGATATACAATGGTCTAAAGAACCAATCTACGACATATAATGGTCTAAAGAACCAATCTACGATATATAATGGTCTAAAGAACCAATCTACGACTCATAATGGTCTAAGGAACCAACCTACGACATATAATGGTCTAAACAACCAATGTACGACATATAATGGTCTAAAGAACCAATCTACGACATAAAATGGTCTAAAGAACCAATCTACGACATATAATGGTCTGAAGAACCAATCTACGACATATAATGGTCTCACAAACCAATCAACGACATACAATGGTCTAAAGAACCAATCTACGATATATAATGGTCTAAAGAACCAATCTACGACTCATAATGGTCTAAGGAACCAACCTACGACATATAATGGTCTAAAGAACCAATCTACGACATACAATGGTCTCACAAACCAATCAACGACATACATCGGTCTAAAGAACCAATCTACAATATATAATGGTCTCACAAACCAATTCAAATATATAATTATAACATGTTCTTAATATAATAAGCGTAAAAAGTACGTAAAGAAATACCATAAGTAATTTTTAGTATCGAGATATGTATTTAAAAGTGTATTAAGCGTATTAACCTCATTGAGGGATCCTTACACGGACGGAACAAATAACTAATAATTGTTCGTTTGCAAAGGCATTGTAAGTAACATATACGTTCGAAGTTCCGTTGCGTCTCGGAGGGTTCACTCTGAGGTCGGTCGGGTCGGCCGATCGGTCGGAATTCACGGCATATGGCGGGGTGGGGCCATTAAGCTATTTTCCCTTCTGCTATGACTATCAGCAAAGGATACTTATAACAGAGGGTTAAATAAGACGCATCTTCGGCTTTTCTTGGAAAAGCTGGAGGTGGTTACAACGGAATATCTAACGTACTAAAATCTCTTACTATAATGTTTTCTGAAAGTTTTATATCCTTTTTAAGATAATAAGTAGTTATTAATATTTCTTGACACTGTTGCCTCTGAATCTCTAAAAGTTCTTGAGTTATTGCGAACATAACGATATTGGGTCCTAACCGCGAGACGTATCATGAGCCAAGGTATGTTTTATAATTATATATATTTATTTATATATGATATATGGGGGGGAGATGAACGTTACAATATTCCCTGTCAACCTTGACATTTCCTGTCAAACAAATGCGAGATTAAAGGGTGAAATTAAATAAAACTAAACATGTCCAAGTGTTTCGGAACGTAACTTAAACCAATATTACATGATGCTAAAAAAATATTTACAAGCAATACCATGTAGATAATTTTTCTTCATGTTTATTATTGATTTTATTGCTGTTATATATAATTCGGGATATCCATGAGAGACACAATATTGTCAACGCCCATATAACACTTGTTAAAATGTGTGTATAACTACAGTGAAAGCTGTAAAGCGGCTGTATTGCACTCACATATCACTCTTGACTAAGGTTTCGACCTTAAATTCTAATATTTTTTTTCTGCGTAAAAGCTATTCAAATTTAAGTAACGATTATGAAATTTAATTAATAAATATAATCTTTTTTTTGAACAGAAGAAAATATTATTACGCGGAGTTTAATTAAGATTTTTTTCTAAAACAACATCCTTATTTTACTTTTCTAAGTAAAGCGTAAATAAGTAAGTAAAAAAATTAAAATAGGTCACCAGTTATGAGATGATAATAAACATTAATAATACAATAATTGTGACACAATTTGTCTTTACAAGTTGCAAGTTCGACTCCGATTTCGGGAATATTTATTTCTGTTTTGTAAATTAATGCTTTATGGATAGTTGGGAAGGCACATTAGTATATTTTCCACTTTTTCTCTTCTTTACGTATAATGCATAATGCAAGATATACTTGGAATTAAAAAATAATACTCTTGCCATCTGAAATTTTTTATAACTTTCATATTTTTTGAAATAAATTAGATTAACTAATAAATTAGAATGGTACTATTTAGTTAAGAAATAATTTTAAATATTAAAACTTTTATTATTGGTTTTACGCTTTATCCTGCATAACAAGGTAGACAAGAAGTACCTAGTGTTAAGACACTCCGTGCTTTACTTTTCGCCAAATTCGTGACATTGCGTATCGGGTGGCTAAATAAAATACCACACTTTATGTTACCAGAGCGAGGAAATGAAAATAATTTAAATATAATTATTGCCACGAATCCAGCCAACTATCGTTTGCGTTTACATTTTGACACTGTTTAATTGCACCGCAATTGCCGCCTTTTATCTAATTTTGTAAATAAAACTATCTAGAACTTACGATCTTAAAAATTTTCATAATATTATGGAAAATTTAAAAAAACGTGTCTATACAATGTCGCTACATAATAATAATGATAAATTACCACAGTATTAGGTTATAACTTATCCTGCAATCGTATCAATATGTTTGATGTTCTCGCCCCTTTCCTTTTATCACTGTAAACCTTACGGACCCTGTCTTTTGTTAGAATACAATAGTGTAATCTTGATCTATCTCGAAAGGACTCTTCGATAACAAAGGTCACGAAGACATATTTGATCTTCAGATACTTGTATATCCAAAGATTTAAACTGTCAACATTAAAGAAATTAATACAGCCTTAAGCTTTTAGCTTTAAACACGAATATATAATAGATTTATATTAGAAATTTATATTAGATAGTTTATATTAGAAATTTATAAATAAATTGGTTACTAAGCAAATTTAGACAGGATCCTTACAAGTTTAAATCATAGACACTGTAAATACTTTAATTGATAAATTATTGATAAAATAAAGAGAAGTTTTATATATATTTTTAATGTCAGAAAAATATTTTATATAAACATAGTATTAGGGAATATATAAGACGATTATTGGTCAGCTTGAGAACGTCTCACGTGATTTACAAACGATCACTAGATGACAATGGGCTTAACATAGTATCAAACGCACAGAAATGCTCTTGAAACGATACTAAATACTACAGTTGAAATCCTAGTAAGACCAAGTTGAAACCTCCCAACATAATCGCTGGAATGGTGATTAGAGCGGATTTGATACATTCAAAACTCCTGTTTGTTTTTCCTTTATGATTTCAATTAAGTTACATTTTGCACAAAAATCTTTCGAGGAAAATAAATATAACAGATACAGTATATTTATAATTATAACACATTATGACAAAGTTGATTTCAAAAATAAAGAAATATATGTTATAAGTTCACGCATCATGAACCTGAAGTTCAATACACTCCAATCACCACTTCTAATTTTGATGATGAATTTGATTTAAGTAACGGAACCCAATGTTTATCTTACAAAAACATTTTTTAAGGTTCACTCTTTTATCCCGCATAGTAGGGTAGAAAGTACCAAGTGCTATGACACTTCGTACTTCGCTTTCCACCGAATTCGCGACATTGCATATTAAGTGGAGGAACTCATCACCGCACTTTGTCATACCAGAGCGAGGAAGTGAATATAATTTAAATATAATCACTCTCCCGAGAGGGGATCGAATCCACAACTACACCATAACCGGCCTCTTTCATAATTATATACTTAACAAATATTATAACCATTGAATATTCTATTCTAATTTTAAAAACTAGTTCGTATAGGGAATACGAAATAGTTTTTAAAATTATATTAGAAAAGCTAAAATATAAACAATAATACAATTATACTAAGCCGCTAATTATGTGTAAGCCGCAAAGTTGTCAACCTGCACCCACTTGACTAATTGTCAATAACATGAACACAATGAAACACAATATTTACCACAAATTATTTGAAATAACCACATTATAGTCATACTGCTAAATTGTGTATTTGATAACGGAGTTCAAATTAATGTATTTTGTATAATATATTAATTATTAGTTGCCTATTCAACTACGTTTCTGTAGCAGTAAGTTAAAATGAATACTTTTATTAGTAAAATAAATACGATGTTATATGAAAAGAAAAGTTTGAAAAAGAAAAAATCTCACCAAAACATTCTATGAAAAAGTACTACTAAGCCTCGATTTAGCTGTTTGTTTATCTCTAAAAAGTAATGTAACGTAAGTCTGTTTATCACTAAAAAGCTGTGATATACATAAGTCATACAACACTAAATATAATATATATATATATATATATATATATATATATATATATATATATATATATTATATTTATATGCATACTACGGAAAATGTAGTAATCATATTAATAAGTTTGATGAAATGTACAAAAGTCTATAAAACTTTTCCGTTACACACCGATAGACCGACAGACAACGCCTAATCGACTGACGTACCTATATATCAAAAGCGTAGCAGGGTAGACAGAAAGTACCTAGTGTTAAGACACTCCGTACTTCGCTTTTCACCGAATTCGAGACATTGCGTGTTGAGTGGTGGAACTCAACGCCGCACTTTGTCTAACCAGAGCGAAGAAGTGAAAATAATTTAAATATAATCACTCCCCCGAGTGGGGATCTGTCAACTGAGTGTCTTGACTCCAGGTTTCTTCTGACTACGTGCTATGCAGAATAAACCGTGAAGGTGCTTTTATAATATTAAATCTTAATTGTCTTGTTTACACCAACTTATAAGTACACTTTTGAAGAATAAAGACAAAAAGTGAAGTTAAATATAATTAGGACTGGTCGTTAAAATCAGCGGTGAACTTAAAATTAATATCAAACAAATCGTTGACCTTTACGAACTCAATTAATTTTGCTTCATACTTAACTGATTGAACAATAAATAAATTAAGTAATGCCCAGCAATTGCCAACTTTAATTAAACATATTACAATTGTTACTCTGAAATATTTACTATGTTTATATCATATTTTAAACACCTCCCATAGTTTTACCATAAGTGATGTGCTTGAGGTCACTTGACTTTAACTATACTTTACCATCAGGATCATCGTGGCGCAGTGGGACTGCGTCTAACTGTATACGATTGGTTATGAGTTGAAGTTCCCACTCGGAAGAATCATTATATTTAAATTTATTTTCATTTCTCCACTCTTGTAAGACGAAACATCGCGTTGAGTTCTGACTTTCTTCTTCTCTGCTCTGTGGCATAAAACGATTTTAAAAAGGGTATTTTTAAGTACTTATTAACCATGTCAAATTATACCTTTATTATTCTTAGTGTATCAAATTTCAATAAGTTAAAAATAAATTTTATTTATATAAAGCGAAATGAGTACAAATTATGAAACTAATATTACAACAAAAAGTTAATAATTAACGAATTAGCGATTAGTTTATAAACTTTAATAATAATTGAATTTGTAAATTTGTAACGTGCAGTTGAAATATTAACTAAGACCGCACCTGCTGTGCTGTTAATTAGTTTTGTATTTCACAAATGTATATGGAATTAATTAAGTGTATGAAATGAGGACAAGCGGTACGTTTATCGGACTGTTGAATAATCTCCAGGTACTGAAAATGCTCAGTATATTTTATGATGTATTATTATTTTTTAGTTTTTATTATCAAATAAATTACATTTCACGGATTTTATTGAATAAATATTCAGTCAACCTGAGACCGCAAACTACTTTAACATTCGGAATTTCACGTAAAAAAAGCATGTTTTTTCTATGTGATTTATCAATTTGATATTCTTGATATTCTTCCATATGTACTGTTAAAATATATTTTTCAGTGTTAATTCACATTTTATAATAAGGTCAATTATAGCTTATTTTTAACTATCTTACAGAGCTATGTAAAGGTAGTTCTATATGGTTAGATATTTCATGCGGGTATAGGGATAAAATTATCTAATGTTATAAATTTATTTATATATTATTGTTTATTTGCTTTTATGCTTTTGCACTGCCTAAACAGAAAAATTGTACAAACAGAAATATTGTACTTTCCAGGAAAGTCCTATACTGAGAGTTATATAGAAAAATAATATATAATTTAAGCAAAACATTTAATTTGTGCGAAGAAATATCTCTACCTTAAATTCAAGTTATAATCTTAATTTGATAAATTTTAATATCGTTGAAAAATGTACTATACTTAAAAAGTCTTTACAAGATTCAATCACAGAATAAAAATTTCAAACAGCGAATTGTTATCTATTTCCGATAGGTCTGATTCATTCCATGCATGTAAAGTATCAGAGTCATCATCTACCGTAAAGGAAAATCGCATGTGATGCAATCACATTCAATACGTCTCTCTTGAGAAATTTTCCTCTGACGTACCTACTTTGTCAAACAACCTAATTTACTAGGAACTTTCATTCGAATAACTCAGATTCGAAGAGAAAATAAATTTGCTAGTTCTTTTAATTAATATTGGGTCCATAGCGAATAAATTCAATAATGCTGGCTACACGGGCTTACAAGAAAAAAATATTACATCTCAATCACCGAAGATATTAATAAAACCGAATTCTCTACTGTTTTCTCGTCCGCTGACCCAAAATATGGATGCATCCATACTCGTGAAAAATCTTTCAAGTATTAGTATAAAGCGTACCATTCTTTCTAAAGTATCTAGCCACAAACGCATATTTAAACCATGAATAACACTGGTCTGTTAAAATATATTCGACATCGTCATAATCTTTATGCAAAACTTAAAAATTATTTCACTAACCATGTTTTAAAAATTTATTGGATATCGGATTTTTTTTTAGTTTCATCCCGCATAGCAGGGGGGAGACAGAAAGTACCTAGTGTCAAGACTTTCGACACTCCGTACTTTGCTCTCCACCGAATTCGAGACATTGCGTGTTGAGTAGTGAACCTCAACGCCGCACTTTGTCTTTTACCAGAGCGAGTAAGTGAAAATAATTTAAATATAATCACTCCCCCCAGTGGGGATTGAACCCACAACCGATCACGTTTTTTCGCCACGACCGGCCTCCGAAATTTTTGTAAAAATCTATTTAAAAAAGTAAAACGCGAAATGAATTTCAAAAGGCCAAGCATGATCCAAAAGCAACTTGGCACCTCATAAAACAAGTAGCTAATACCAGACTTAAATATCTAACAATTCCGGTGATTTATTATGCTTACCTCAATGTCCTACGTCGTCAGTCAATGTTCCAAATATAGGGGACAATTTGGCTACTCAAATTAATTCTAATCCGTCTGTAAATTCTATAAATATATCACCTGCGCCTTTGGAAACAAATATTCATTCTGTAAAATGTATGGCCTTATTTTAGAAATGGAACATGTTAGGATGATATTTCTACGATGGTTAAATCGGCTAAAAGTATTCTCGTACTTACATATGTTTTAATTGCATGTTTGTTTTTGGGGGTTTTTCCAGATGTTTTTAAGAAGGCTTTAGTTCATTCAATCTATAAGAATGGCGCTAAAGGAAGTTTATTTTAATTATAAGCCAACATCAGTTTTGAGCAAATTATCTAAAATTATCGAAAAAATTTTAACAAGCTATTAAAAAAATTTTTTTGCCAATTTAACATCTCATCAGAGCTTAGTGCTAAAGTATGGTTTCAGGAGCCGTAGATCAAATGATTACATCCTTATCTAACTTCACCACGTCTGCCATTAAAAGTTGATAAAAAACTGAAGACAATCTGCATATTACTCGACCTCACAATAGCTTTTGATACTGTGTCTCTACCCACTTGGCTTAGTAAGTTAGCTAATGTAGGTGTACAGGGTGGATCATATAATTATTTAGAGAATATTTAAGGGAACGTAGCCAAGCGGTAAATATTAATAATTATATAAGTGACGACGAAGATATAAGCTATGGTGTGCCACAAGACATCGTTCTCGGCCCCACACTTTAAACATATGTCAATAAACTTTACAATTTGACAGATATATGCAACAACGCTCATAGTCACTACATAGGTAATAATTGGGCTGAAGCTTTTACTCAAGCTGAAGTGGTCTTGAACACTGTTATCAATTGGTTTTTAAATAATTTGTTTACCTTAAGCTATTCTAATACCAAATACATAACGTTCCGTAGCCACACACAAGATGTCCCACCTGAATCTTTTACCCTATGAATACACACATGGAACTGTAACGCCTCTATTTCATATAATTTGCATACATTTAAAACCAACTCTAGTATATGCATATGTGTATAAATAATAGCAGGTTTATATATTAAATTAATATTAAAATAAAAATACTTTACAAGTCGCATTAGTCAAATATATTTGAAACATTATAAAAACATAACTTCTACTTGAAATATAAATTTTCACTGGAACATTCATCATTGGCGAGCTGACAGCTGCACATATAGCATCGACATGATGTATGGCCCAGTCACTGTGAGATAAGTTTGAATGTTACATACAACTTTTAAAAAGAACCAGTAAGAAAAGCGATGTTATGAAGCTTTTAAGCTAACTTATATGTCCTTGACTCGCCCACAAATATTAGCCATGATTGTTGGTTAATTTTTTAGGCGTAAAATTAAATATAATTGTAATAATTTATCTAAATTAAAGTATTTCAAAAATGAATAACGTACGTACATACGTTCTAAGTCTTTAAAAGGAAATTTTAAAAAATGGAATGAATCATAAAATTTTATCTATCTACTCACGTAATTCATATATACATATGTATGTACATAATTGATAAAAATATTCATAATACTGCAACTTAATTAAATTTTATGAATGACATTCTTTTTATGATCACTTTAGAAAAAAACTTGAATTTCAATAGAAAACCTTGGTGTGTTGTTTACTTGCGATTGGCGACTGAAACGTGCATTTTACTAAAGCAAGCATCAGAAGTACAGACTTTGAGTCAAAGTCAGAAAACTAATGAGAATGTTTTTGTTTGCTCAAACGCTACGTAGCTTTTTGAATTATGTTGTTAAATTTAAAAAAGCTACACAGTACATTATCAATATAAGGTATTCCTAAATTTAATTTAGTTTTATTTAAAAAGTTATAAAAAACTGAATAATATGAAACCAGGTAATAATAAAAGTTAACGTTAGATAAAATTCATAATAAATATTTAAAATTGTAATTATATTACAAATATTGGAACTATATATGATTATTTTATAATATTTTTTTTTCAAAAACTACTTACTTAATCCTACGTAAACTATACATATACATTTTATAAAGACTAGTAGTCGTATATTTTCATTACAAGATTTCTACACGGCGGCGTGTGTAACTTGGACGCACGTATCTAGTAACACGTCTCTTGTGGTCTCTGAACACTGAATTCGAATTAGCTGATTCCCTATAGCGAAGTACAAGTTTAATTAAACAAACGTTTCAATAAGAAATTTTAGTATTCGCTTCTATATAAAATTAAAACGAATGTGAAGTGAAACTTTTTTTATCGAAGCGATAGTGTATTGTCACATTTTCAGTCACTGCAGATCTTCCTGGCACCATAAGTGTCTATTTTAATCGAGAAATGACTCATTCATAAATGTTTTAATATTAACAAGTGATATAATAGATAGAATTATTAAAATTCATTTAAATAAATAGTTAAAGTGAGAAATTATTGTTTTAATGTTTTGTACGTGCTCATGATTCGGGTATTATTTTTGTGTTAACCACACTTTCGGTGCTGGTTATTTATAAATATTACTTTCAATTTAACATACTTTAATTATTAAGATAATGAAAAAAAATATATAAAAATAATTAAAATATAGAAAAATAAATAATATTAGTAATAATGCTTTGACCGTATGGAATACAACATTTTTAGCTCACGCTTCTATCCCACAGAAAGTACCTAGTGTCAAGACACTCCATACTGCTCTTTCCGCCAGATTCAAGACATTGCTTATTGACAGACGGAACTTAATAACTTAAATATAATCATTCCCTTTGGACTACCCCGTAAAAGATAAAGCGTGAAGCTCAACAAAAAATATATCCCCCTGGTGGAATCAAATCTCCAACCGGTTCTGTTTACAATCAGACACCGGCCAGCAATTATTATTATAAGAACATTGAAAAAAGTCAATTGTTGCTAATATTTTTATTTGTATAATAATGAAATAGCTATAGTTTGATATGAAATTGTTTTTTTTTCTGAAAACCGCCATTAAGTGATAACATATACTAAAAAATACTAATATATAATGAAAAACTTTTACTTCATACGTGTGTACAATAACAATTACATTTAAAAATTATTTTAGAAGTCCATATGTAGAATTACAATGTATTTTTCTAACTCCATTTTCATTGATTTACAAAATATTATTGCATATTTAGGTGTAATTAAATATTTTTTTATGTTCTCTTTTTCCTCTATAAAATCCCATCCATATATTTTATGGTTAGAGCTTTTTTGACCCTTAATAAAACCTTTCACATGTCAGTTGCAGTGCAGACAACCTTTCGCGGTCACTAAAGCTAAATTGATGGCTCATTCTGCCACCCTTCAGAAATAACGACATTTGCCACTTTGAGCGTTTCCGCTTTTGATTATTTAAGCTTCAATTTTGACGTTATAAATAATTAGTAATTTTAACATTTAATTACTTGTGAACAGAATGATAAATAATGATTATAAATAATTCTGTGAGTTAATTATATACTAGTAGTGTAGAAAAAACGTAGTGTCTTGACATTAGTTTTTCTGACCCTGCTAAGTGGAAAGACACTTGGCTTTGTATATATAAACATATTATTGAAATAATAATTATTCTATTCTAAGTTTTAATTCTTCTCTATAAAATAAAATCAACGTTTAATAATTTATCTTTGATATTGAGTCCTAGTGTCCCTTCACTCTGTACCGTATTAAGTACACAGCTTATATTTTAAAAGAAAACTTTGATTTAAAAATTATATCTAGTATAATTTATTAATGCTATAGCTTGAGAATCCTTACACTTGATTTTTTTATGTAAAAGCTTACATTGCTTTTCAAGGTTTTTAATTAATTATCTCAGAGAGTGGGCGATATTTTAAACGTCCCTGAAGTATGTCGCCGCCTTCTAATTAATTAGCTATTTTTCCTCAACTTAAATATCATTATAAATATATTTGGATACAAATTATTCGTTCTTACTTTGCTATTAATAAAATGTCAAAACTAATACTACTACTCTTACTTACCCTTTTTATAAAGTGACAGTTTATCTGACTACGCCAACGTGATTTTTTTGTAGCAAGAAGTCTACTTACTATGAACTTAATTATAGAAGATTCGTGTTTTACATACTAACAGCCAAAACTAGTTTTGATGAATACGATAAGGAAATACTTCAAATCTAAAAAAATAGGAACCATAAAGCCCAGCAAGAAGAGTTGCGGGCAATTATTCGTTACAATATAAGAATATTATGAGAAATGAGTATAATATTATATTTTGTTGAGAAAATCATATTTTCTACAATTTTAAAATATAAGTTGCTTGTCAGCGCTCTCTCAGATCTCATCTAGTTTCCGGATTGAGCTACCATTTCCTCTTAGGAGGCAAATTGGCATAAGATGTTATATTTTTATAAAAGTTGCGCCTGAAGTTTACAAATATTGAAAAAGACTACTATTGATATTATGTATATGAAAATACATACATTAATAATACTTTAGCACTTCAAAATTTGTTTGTGAATGTTGAATTTTAATATTTACATATTCATTGCTATGATTAATATCATTTTGTTAAATGGAAACTTTATATAGCCTAATAATATCTTTGATTTTCACAATTGTTATCATAATCCGTAGAGAGTAGACTGAGGTAGCCAACTCTGTCTTAATTGCCTCGGTACTAAGCTGAATTCTTGCAGAATAAGCTGACTTTATCTTGCTCTTATAATCAGTATACATTAATATTTAATAAGCTAACCAGAAACTACATTCAATCTTATTATAGCCGACCTTAATTTAGGCCAGTATATGTCAAGCCAAGGTAGTATAACATATTCGCTAATAGGGCCCGTGTGTATAGTTTACTAAAACAATATTAGAAAAACTGTTGCTACGTTTAATAATAAAATATAAATAATAATATTTTTCACTATACAATTATCCAAATAAATTTTAATTTAAGAATATTTATTTTTAAAATATTAGACTCTAAATAAATTTCAACAAGATTTTATTAAATATTTAAGCAAAGTTAACAAAATGAAAGATTTTATAAGGAAAATAATTTGCGAAAACTTTTAATAGGCAAATTTTTGTCGTAACTCTGATCAACAATAATGTCAGGTCACTGTGAAACTTTCAAACTATTATAGTTTTTCAAACTAAAATATACGTCTTAAATTATATTTAAATTATATATTCCTAGAAATGACATTAGGTTCATGCTATAAATGTTTTGTGTAGATTGAAATTACTTTTTTAGTTTTCATTTATTCTTTTCATTATATCTGATATATTTAAATCGAGAAATAGAAGCCATTCTCTTCATTGGTAAAGCCAAAATGGGGCGTTGTGTTATCTCTGAGATGTTGGTGGATTTCATAGTATTTTAAATAATCCAGTTGAAATAGAAGCAAAACTACTTTTAAATGAAATTATCAAGGTTTATAGATAGCACTTAAGTTGTTTAAGGGTCTGGCATAATCTACAGATTAAACACCTTTTTTTTCTCCATCTAGAATTTAAAAAAATCATTTAACTCGTACAGTAACAGTATTCCGAATTTAAAGAGGTGAACAGAATGACTTCACACAATGTACTATGCTATGGGACAAAATATAGAGCAGCTTTTTTCCATTAAATATGTAAATAAATTTTATTTTTTATATTAATATTTTGCTTGAGTTGCGGCAATCGGATTAAACGATTTTACTCGTGGTAGAGCGAGCCATCAATTTTATGTCACGCTAAACGTATGATCGGAGCGTTATAAATTTAAAAAAGTTAGTTTGATTTTGTAAATCCCACAAAATTTATTGACAATCATTTGCTTAGCGCTTACAAAAATTGCTAGCAATTTAGCTTTAAATTTTATTCAAAAAAGAAAAGTAAAAATATTGTATAAATATAATATATTTAATGTTGTAATAATTATCAGAAACTGATTACTCCGTTTTAATTCACATTGATTTAGTGTGTGTACTAATTTAGATCATTGGGTTTTAGACATTAACTAAAGTTATTGTAATTAGTTCTTACACATTTGTAAGTCATATAAAATACTCCAATAAATAAATATTCTTCCCTTACCAGTAAAAATACAGTCTGCCATAGTAACGACTTCAAAAAGCTATAAGATACCTCAAAAAAGCATCCTAGCTGTAATTTAATATCAACGAAATTCTATAAAATTATAATACCAAAGAGCAAAGCGTTTATTTCAGCCTCTTTCTGTAACGTGATCCTTGCTCTTCACTTTGACGGTCAAGAGTTTAGCGTAAATATGCTCCCACATCTCATTTCAAGAGGATTCTAAAGAGTTGAGTAAATATTATTGAATGCCGAATGAATGTACGTCGAAAGTCAAAGCTTAACACTATACCTAACTTTCTGCCTGCTTTATAGTGGTGAAGGAATTTTTATAAAGGTATACGTATTAAATGCTAAAAACTTAGAATAATATACATTTGTTAATGATTTTACGAATTAATAACTTTTTACATTGGAATTGTCTTAATATATGATTAAATTTGATATTTTAGTTTTTTTTAGCTTCACACTTTTTATTTCGCATAGCATGATAGACAGACAGTACTTAGTGTTAAGACTCTTTATTTTCCACCGAATTCGAGACATTGCGTGTTGAGTTTTGTCTTACCAGAATGAAGACGTGAAAATAATTTTAAATATAATTACTTCTTCTGGTTGGGATCGAACCTACAACCGGCCGCGTTTACAGTCATTGTATTTACTAACTAGCAGTCTGCTTGCGGCTTCGACTTATAAAATTAATAATAAGCCTAAGAAATACTCACCAACCAACTTTTTAATTTAAACTCTCTACAGACCTATAATTTAAACAACGTATCTACATATGCATATAATAAATCGTGAATTCTGTGCATGAAATATTTAAGAAATAATTTAATTAGGCATATTAATATATATAGTCAATAATACCTTCACTCGGTATTTCTGTCTATGAGTCTGTTTGTGCCTACGTACTAATAATTACCGGATAGATAAGAGGGTTTTTTTGGTTGCCAGTAGCTTAGAGCCTCAGAGGACAAAAGCGAGAGCTATCAAATATCATAATTTCGTTTTAATGTTCAAATGTAGTTCCTGTAGCAAAAATAAAAAAAAAACCAACACCGTCTTAACAATCTTACTAAGTATTTATGAAAAATATTATCGTATATGTATCTGAGTACTTTTTGTTAACTTCACTTTTTATGCCGTATAGCAGAGTACGGACACAGAACCCAGTGTTAGGACTTAGCGTCCTACGCTTTCCACCCCAGTTCCAGCCATTGCGTGTTGACTGGTGGAACCCAACACTTCGTTTTGACTTACCAGTTTAAAAAAATGAAGATAATTTATATATAATCAGTCCCACAGCTATTTATACTACAGACGCTGGCACTCTGCGTCACGATGACCTCTTATTATTTCATAATCAAATTATCGATTTTAAACTTTCATGTTTCATTAATCCCTAAAATACGCACTCGTTCCACCATCATACTATCACCATATTTCGAATGAACGTTTTATAAAAGGTAAAGGTATTAAGACGTTTTTATTAGCATCAAAAAATATTATTCATTATTAGGAAATATAAATATAATATTAAATTAAAAAAGGGTATATCTTTATTAAAATATCAATTTATTCAATTCAAATTAGTTTTAAAATAAAATATGAAAATATTGCAGTAAGTAAAAGTTAAATATATTGCTGTTTTATTTAAAGCAGTCATTTTAACATTCAAAACCTAATTTTAGTAAATTTGTAACTTTTATAATTTAATATATTTCGTCTATTGGTTTGTGAGACCAATATAAGTTGAAGATACGTCGATTGGCCTGCCAGACCAATATTACTGCCGGTTCGCATATCAGTTCAGACGCACAACCGCTAGGCGGTCAATTGTGTTATATTCACGCACAGCACAACGTAGCAGCCATTTGTCATAACCAACAATTAAACTCGGTTATGCGTTCTATCACCAAACATGGCGCTAGACAAGCAGTCGAACACCATTACGTACTACAGCATTTCGTGATATAATAATATGGCTCTCCTCGTAAGGAGGCAACTAAAATATACTTCGAAACGCACGAGACATAATAGCGTCACATAACCATTCATCCCACACCAGGAGCGTAAAACAACATAGAAATAGTTGAATCTATGTCCGTCGCCGTACAGGTGTCGCATGTGCAACGAAAGACAGCATCAGACAAGACAAGTAGTGGCACCGATATCAGTTATAAGTAAATTATGAAACTCACCGAACCCCTACAGACGCATGTCACAAGCAATATCAACATCCAACGCCAAACAAGCATCGTTTACGCAACGCGAGACAGCAACAGACTCGATACAACCTACCAACATCGCCATAGCGGTTCACCTTTGCCAACTATAGCAGCCTCAGTGGCGTCAAGCAACATTGGATCGCTCCACCAACATCAGTTATCAATAAGCTGTAACACTCACCGAACCCCGACGGTCGCGTGTTGCAAGTTACATCAACGTCCGACGCCGTACAAGCATCGCTTACGCAACGCGAAACAGCAGCAGACTCGATACCACCAACCAACATCGCCATAGTAGCTCACCAAAGTCAACTACAGCAGCCTGGGTGACGCCAAGTAACGTTGGGTTGCGCCACCGATATTAGCTATCAGCAAGCTGTAACGCTCACCGAACCCCGACAGTCACGTAACGCGAACACATGACGGATCTCCCGTATGTTTAAGAATATTATATAAATATAACCATAAAATGCTTTATTCGTTCAATACATGATATATTATTAATTGTGATTTATTAGTTATTGTTTGCAGAGCTTAATATGTACATTCTAAACATTTAATCTCTTTAATATAATTATTTTATTTTATTAATAATAATTCAATATTTATTTTATGTTATTTTTATAGTAATAAAAGAAAAAGAACTTACCAACAGATTCTTCATATTATACAAAAGCAAATCATACCGACCATGAATACTATAAAAATAATAATAATCATATTCCTATGTATTTCCGAAATTAAATATTGTTATTACATTCACTTCTAGTGTATTACATTTATATTATTCCAAATTAAATATTAACAATATTCTCAAGCACATGACGCTCCCGCCCATCCCCCTTCTTTTTTTTTCTAAAATCCATTGCATCATTCTAGACTGCCAGTAATTCATTCAGCCAAAATTATATTTAATAAAAATAAAATTATTAATTATGTTATTACTACCTACAAATACATATATAAATATATAAAATAATATTTAACGTTATTATTAAATTATTTGTACACTAATGTATAGTACGTATCGTTATAAATTTCAATACGGGTGACGTAACATACGACAAACTTACTGCAGTAGTCGTGTCTATAGATCGAGCTGCAAAATTAAGTTTTTTTAACATATACGTTCCAGGATGAGCAGTAACTAATGTGATGCCTAGGATGTTGAAGAATAACGATACCAAATTTCATTATAATCTAACTTGGAGTTTTTGTGTGCTACTTAAACAAACATACAGACAAAAATGTTTTAATCACATTTTTGTGTTAAGTATTAATGTAGTAACTCCCACAGCTACTTATTTTTTTTTAATATTTTCAATTTACAAAATTGATCCTTCGACATCATTATAAGTGTAGATAACGGTCCGCTCACGACCTTTGTATTATTTTACTTTGTTTCAGTGCCCGCCAGCGTTTTCCCTTAGATCAGAAACTTTGTTAAAATTTATAATCATTATAAATAAATGTATAAATAAATTTTTGAACTCTGTTTTACCAAATTTTCTTTATTTTCTTAGTAACTTATACATGTAATTTTTAAGGAATGAATAAAATAAATAGTATATATTTTTTGATACGGGATAAATTCTGAGGTTGACATAAAAAAAACACTCCAAACATAAACTTTAAATTTTTTAACATATATAATATTGCAAAAATTCTGAAAAAAATATATTATAATTATGCGCTGATTTCTTCATTATAAGGATATCTTTAATGGGTATCGATAAAATAAACTGTTTGGCTAAGCATTGTAATCCTCATAACTCCCTATCTTAAGGGGCTCAAAATTAAATGGATCTATATTTCAAATGAAATATTTTTTTGTATTTTGCTTGCTGGACCCTTCAGCTTAATGAAAACGGATTTTTCTTAAAAAGTTATTAACACGTATACATTACTACGTGTTACACTTACACCGTTGTATTATTTTCAGAAGTAAGTTTGACATTTTTAAACAAATTTGACAACAAATTATTAGAGAGAATCTTTTTTGAATTGATTAACTCTTACATGCATATATACACATTTTAATAATAAAAAATAGTTTTAATAAAAAACTTGACACTTCTTATAAAACGTTTATTTTAAAATGTTTATTTTACTTAAATATTATACTTTTGTAACAGATAATGATGGCGCTTTTTGTGCGTTCTCTATGCATTGATGAAATATTAAAATTCTATTTTACTCTATTTGTTTTCACCATACCATATTACTAGATGACAGATGGCATTGGAAAGATTTTGCAAGTCATCGAGGTCATTTGACGGTTTTGGTTTATTTTTATTTTTCCTACTGGAATTACATCGAAATTCAGGATGAATTATTCAATATGACACTCCAGGCACTAAGCTACCATGTAAGAAATTATTTCTATTTATCCCTTATTTATCAGTATTAAAATAAATTTGAGAATATCACTTTTATTTTTTTTTATAAAAACAGTACAATACATTACAAATATACATTATTGCACACAACAAATAAATAACAAACAAGAAATAATAAAAAAAGAAAAAAGAGAATAATGACGCGGCCTTATCGCTTAAAGCGATCTCTTTCAAGCAACCTCAGGATTTTGGACTTATACAAGTGAAGGTAGGTGGTGCATTGAATAGTATATATATATATATATATATATATATATATATATATATATATATATATATATATATATATATATATATATAATATATAATATATAATTAATATACAAAAGAAAAAATAAAAATATAAAAAAATATAATTATATATTAAGATAAAAACTATTGAGTATATACTGTACTGTACTGTACTGTATGTATGAAAAAAATTACTTTGAGTGGTTTTTAGTTTCTATTACCTATACAATAACATATCCAATTATATGGATAGATCGCCAATAGTGCCTTATCATAATAAGCAGTTAATTATATTAGAAGTATTTAATATTTATAAAAATATTTTAATAATTCATTTCGATTAGTTAAAAAATATAAATAAATATTTAAAAAACATGTACCTCCTCTTTTTTTAGAACTATTAGAACAAGTTTAATGTGAAATTCTTGTACAATCAAATTCAACTCGATGTATAACTTTTAAGACTTGAATTTAAAAAATATAACTACTAACGAAAGAGTAAATTCATATAGGATTTCATAACTATATAAAAAAACACTTAAATTAGCTTACATTTTATATAATTATAAAGTTTTATTTCCACTATATTTTATAAAATTTTCAGAGTAGCATCATCTAAATATTAAAGTTGGTTTTATGAGTTTAGTACACTCGTTACCCTGATAAAGCACGCGTGTCGGAATGGAAGCGTCACGTAATCAAGCACCGACCTTTCTAAATAAATAAGAATAAATTTGAGGAAATATGAATAACTTATCCTATAAACTAAAAATGGCAAAAATTTTGTAATTTTTTCACCATTAAACTTATCATAATATAATATTACTATTTATTGTCATTTGTGTTGCGTAGATTAATATATCCTTATAAATTTATTTATGTATAATGTCTGAAACGTACTGTCAGACTATAAATGCGATCAGTTATGGGTTCGATTCCCACTCACTATTGTCATTTTTCTCGCTTTGATGTGACAAAATTGCAGCGTTGAGTTCCACTACTCAACTCGGATTCAACGAAAAAAGTATCTAGATACTTCCTCTCTTCCCTGCTATGCGGGATAAAAGCGTGAATATAAAAAAACTATAATTTAATTTATATATTTAAGCATTTCCATGTATTGTTTCACTTACCAACTTTTAACTTGCCGCGGTAGTGACTGAAATTTAGAGAATTATATTTAGTTTTGATGATAGCTTGATATCAATACTTATTTTTATATTATTTTATTATATACAATTTATCCCATATAAGTATCCAGTTTAGGGGTTTGAAAAGTAAAACACATTACACTATTCCCGAAGCTAATTTAAAATGGCTATAAGTGGTATCTATTTCTTAAAAAATAAAAGAACCTCAAATAAAATAGAATTAAATTAAATTATTATTCAGCTAATTAAATAATCATAAAACTAATTTAATAATCATTAGGCAACGTGGAGTTTTGTTATTTCATGGCCTTGATTAGGTTGAGTATGTATATTACCTTATATTAAAATTATTAATAATATATTTAGATATTTTATAGAAATTTAAACTGTGATAATATTTTAAGAAATAAATTTCGTGATATATTTATCATTTTATAATAAATAATATAATTACTTCATCATGGCACATCGACCATTGTATGCACATTTTAAATTTATAACTTTTGAGTGGAAATCCAAAAATATAACAAAATATGATGGGAATTTTATTTTTATTTTTCCGTTCTAGCTACGTTAAACATCGCGTTCAGTTTTAATATCTGCCATGTCATGCTTAAAAATGGGTGGAAATAAGATGAAACTACGTCCTGGTTGCCGATTCCGCGAAAAAATTAAAGATGAATGAAGGACAGAATAAGATATTTTAGTTGAAAATTTAAAAAAACACTTCTTTTATAGAAATATTATATTATGCTATAAATTTATATTATTCTATAAATATTTTGATATAGAATATTTTTTGTTTTACAGCTTCTATATAAATTATCAGAAAAATATAATTAATTTAAAGAAAAAGGCGTTCGATAAAAGTAAATTGCGAGGATCAAGTTTTATTCATATAATATATATACGAAGAAATTAAGTAAAATATAGAAAAAAACTTGTAGCACTCTTAGACTCACTAAGAAAACATGTTTTTTACAAAACAAAATAAAAAATCTAGTAACCAAGAATATCTCACCCTCCAGCACTTCTTGTTTACCATCCGACTGGAAAACACTTAACGCTTAATTAAATTCTTACTGCATTTTTCTATATTTACATTACCTGTTAAGGTTATAAAGATATAAACAAAAGTAGTTTTATATTGCTCTTGTTTATTTTTCGATAAAATTACATAATAAATATTAATACAAGCACATAATAACTACTATAAATAACTAAACTACATACATATATATTAAATTTCAAAGGGCTTAGAGTTACGTATTGCCCAAAATTTTACTGTAGATATGTAGACGTAGGTAATCATAATAATGTCACATTTTTAATGGTTACATTTCTATAATATTAAGTGATTATGAGCAGTTACAAATCTTAAAATCTATATTTTTTTTCATTTTTTTTTAATTTCTTGCAAATCATTTACAAAAATTAATTTGAATAGTAGATTATTTAGTTTAAAAAATAAAATATTTTTATATAATTTCAATGAATCTATACTTCATAAAAGAATCCATAATTTATTTACTTAATCTTATCTCAAGTTAAGTCAAAATGTAAAGCTAGTTATTCATTCATTGCATTCAACAAAATTGAATTTGACTTGTTTCTTTGCGTAGCATTTTCCTTACTACCATTTATCAAATACTAGTCTTCTGTACAGTGAAAAATGTCTGAAAGCACTAACTTAATAAACATTGAAATGCCGTACACTTTGTCTTTTGTGGCAACAGAGAGCACTCCCAACCGTGCACTGTATGCATAAAAGTGTCCAAATATTTATTTTGCTAGACTTTGTTAGACAAACGAAGTGGAATATAGATGTTATTTTTATAGTTCATATGGAAATTATAACGTAATATACTTACAATGGTTTTTTATTGTAAAATAGCTGTGCCACCGACTTTGGATCTTTATTTTATATTTCTAAAACAAAAGTAGCCCAAGTTATTCCTTATTTATATTATTTTGGTATTTGTATCGTGTATACATCTGTATGTATACATAACAAGGGATATTACGTAGGATGTATTACCATTACAAGGGATTTTTTATTTGTATCAAACACTGCAATTTTATTTATTTATATAGATATATATGCTCAGTTAATATTTTTAATAATTTTTCATAACAACAACGAAACATATGATTGTGTTATCAACTAATGAAGATATATAATAAGCCATTATAAAAATTTACAAACGTATGAATAATTTATATTAAATTGGGATAAGTAGAAACTATCCATTAAAAAAGTAATTTAGCTCAATTTCAGATAAATTTTGAAATAAATAATAAGTCTCTCGGAAAAAGAATCCTTAAAGCCTCCAGCGTTATCATACAAATTGAATGGTATACAACACGTGCGTGAGAAATATGAAAATATCATATACAAACAAAATTTAATAAGTAAATTGAAATCATAATTAATTGTCGCCTGTTATAATTTTTTTGGAACAATATTTTACATGATGTTTCGGAGAACTTCGACATTATTATTTCACTGATAATTGAAAGGAATCTATAATATTTACCCTACCTTATTCAATATGAAAAAAAAAAATAATAACACTCAGCGAAGTGTCTCCTTAATAAAATTATATATTTGCTATCTCTTAAGTAAAATTATATATATGATATCTGGAATTAATTTATCTAAATAATAATATTTTACTTCTTTTTAGTATATTTTATTTATCTAACAGAGTATAACAGAATTATAAAACACTCTATATATACAATATAAAAGAACTCTGCTAGCTTATATACATTCGTTCTCTAAAATTCACAAAGGCTTACTAACATTTAATCTGGATTTGGACTGTGGGATAGATACTTAGGCGATATTTGATACAGGATAAGCTCATCGTTCACAAGTTCATAAACAACGAGGCTTAATCAAAGTTGCTATCATAAAACAAATATTTCAATATGTTATAAAGACTAACTTTTATTTTAAATATATAACAGACTACAAGGAAGTAACAATAAAGGAAGCCGATGTGAAATACACGCGTGAGCGTTGCGGCAGATTTCCCCCGAGCTCACACTGATAGCAGTGTTTTCACAAGTAAACTGCTTTTTCTTTGAACAATTTATCTATAAATAAAAGCAACTTGTAGTATTAATGTTGAAGTTTTATACATTTTACATTTCCTGAATTGTTAATTCCTAGAAAACAGTGAAACAAACTGTTTAGTACTAAAGAAGACAATATGATATACAAATAGGATTACTTGATCCCAATAACAATAATTTCTTCTTAACAACACTCATGTACTAAATTTACTTACAGTTTTAAACTTATAAGCCAAAATAAAAGTTCTTTTATTACATTGACTGATCGCTAATGCAGTGCACAATTTTATTATTAACTAAAACATATACTTATAGATTCTTTAAAAACTATTATATTAGCAAATACATATTAAGTAGGTAAAGTAGGTAAGAGCCAGCTGCAGGAAATCCCTGATGTGCGAAGCATGGATGGCAAGTTTGTGAAGAACTCCGCAACATTCCTCGGAGCGGCGCATTTGAAACTCGTTATGAGATAAAACAGTTCCGGTTTATTTTCTTTCTCAATTCGCAGTGACATAGAAGAATTTTGCACAGTTTTTCATTGGTTGGTAAATTTAAGAAAAGGTGTTAGTTTTTTATTATTATGAAAATATAAACGAATTCGTTTTCGTTTTCCAATCACTTAAGTGACTAATTTTAAATACTTCATAATTACGACTTTTCATTCTAGATAATTTAAATAACGGCTTAACTGATTTTGACGGAACTCTCGTTCTAAGATTTGATGTTAGAAGTAACTTAAAAAAACTATAAATCTTAAAACATACACTGCAATTTATGTTTATGTGACACTTCATTTAGTAATGTACAAATACCAATAAACAGTATCTTTTTATCATGAATAAACTGATTATTATATCAGACAAATAAAAAAGGACATAAAATACTCACCCCTACATATATCATTCCATTTACATACATGACATCACTTGTATGATAGTTTTAAATTTAACTTTATACAATGAACTCATTTAAATTATTCAATTTACCTCAAGCGTGTCATTAATATGTTAAAGATGCAAGTAGCATTTAAAATGTATAAATAACTGTCATAATTCAGCGTGTCAATTGTAATGTATTTAATTGAAATTGACAACCGCTGGCTGGGATTACTTAATAAATTTATGAAATGAAAGCAAAATCAACTGAGTTGAAAAAACAAATAATTTGTTTTATTTAATTTTAACTTAGGGCTTGTTTGATCGTTTCGTTTTATCTGTATAGATTTCTTAGTTCGACATAGAAACTATTCAACATAAAAGAAACACCAGACCTTCGGCACGTCAATGGGTCATTATCAGAATATTAATACGATTGCTTGTGAATTCAATATCCAGTATAGTAAGACAAAGCGTGGCATTGAGTTCGCCACTCAACACGTAATGTCTTAATTTCAGGCGGAAAGCATTAGTTGTGCCCGACTACCTTATTATGCGGTAAAAACCCTTGACGCTAAAATAACATATCTCTAATAAAATCCTTTAGGAAGAGTTTCCTTATAATTTCATTGAATTCGTGCAAATACCATGTGGTGTCGTATTTACTTTACTATGCTGCAACCCAGATTGCCTTACAACATCATCCTAACTTGCAGCCGTCTAATTGCTTATGTTGACCGTAGTATGGCCAGCTGGCGACCTGCCAGTGATTTCTAGAGCAACAAAAGCTAAACTGATACTGATCTGTGAGAGAATGACACTTGTACTCAACAAAGTTTTAACACGAATATATATATATATATATATCCGCCACACAAGATACAATATATATATAATATATATATATTGTATCTTGTGTGGCGGAGCTCAACGCCGCGCTTTGTCTTGTCAGAGCGAGAAAATGGAATAAAAAAAATTATAATAATCATTACTCATCCAGTATATATAGAGACTCTGTCCCATTGCGCCACGAACGGCCTCAATAATTATTCGTATTTTAATATAAACAAAAACTGTGGAAGCATAAGAGAACATCAGACGAATGTACGTTAAATGAACGTACCTAAAGTAAAAAATATAATATCAGCATGAACCATATATTAACTTTATACAAAAAATGTATAATAATATTTTTTTTTTGGCTTCACGCTTTATCCCGCAGGGTAGACAGAAAGTATATAGTGTCAAGACTCCTTACTTCGATTTCCACCGAAGATGAGACATTGCGTGTTGAGTAGTGGAACATAACGCCGCACTTTGTCTTTACCAGAGCGAGAAAGTGAAAATAATTTAAATATAATCACTCCCCCGAGTGGGGATCGAACCCACAACCGGTCGCGTTTACAGTCATACTGCGCCACGACCGGCCTCATATAATAATAATAATTTATTTAAAAATAATATTATTCAATATTCAAAGTATACTACAGCGATATTTATGTAAAGAAGATTTTAGGTTATCTAAAGCTGCTTGTATTGTTTGTCAATAAATGTATTGGTGTGGCATTTGTGCAAATTCACTTATATATTATAGAAAAGCATGTATTCATTTATATTAATAATATTTATATTAATTACATTTATATTAATGATATTAATGACAATGAATAAGTTGTAAAATCGATATGTTCAGTTTATGTATATACTTGTAGTAGGACGACATGTCACTTTTTTGTGCCTAATAATTTAATAAATAGAAAAGAAATCGACTACTCATATTTAAGTACTCGTCGTACTCGTCATTTTAAGTTTTATAATTACCTATTAAATATAATATATTTTTTATATTTTAAAAGTGTTATTATATAAAGTACGTAGTTTAATGTAAGAAGATAAAGTTATTACAAAACTTCAGATTTTATTAAAAACAAGAGATTGTGAATAAATGAATTAATATCTTTAAATCAAGTACAGTATCACTATTAATTACAAAACTATGGCGTCTCTGCCTATATTGCTTTGCGGGATATAGCGTGAAGCTGTAAGAAAAATTAAAAAATATAAGAGGCATCTAGTTTCTTGTCAAGGAAATATTTTAAAGAAACTATATTTTTAAGTTATGTTAAGGACGGTATTTATTTTCTTTTTTGATTAACTTTAGAGAATCAGAGATGTTCTCTGATTTAGTGGAAAATAAAGTTAAGCTACACAATTTGTCCCACAGCAGGGTAGTCAAGAAATATTATTATTAAATCTACCTCAACGGAGCGAAGAAATCAAAATAAATTGTATACATATAATCATTTCTCCGAGTGGGAATCGAAATCGCAACCAATCGCCTTCGATACATTCTTGTGTAAGAAAGGGACAGCAAAAATAAAATAGTGCCTTTGAAACATCATACCATACATTCACACAAATTTAACAACAATTGTATTAATTTATTTCTCACATAACGTACAAATCCGGCTCAATAGAATAATGTTTATACTAAATAAATTAGTTTTAACTCAATTATCAAATACAAATTTCGCAGTGTGACATTAATGTGGTTATTTCAAATAATTTATGGTGAATATTATGTCTTTCATTTCGTGGATGTTATTGACTAACAGTTAAAAGAGTTCAGTTCTAATAACTTTGCGGCTTCCATATAATTAGCTGTTTATAAAGCTATTGATAAAGCCTAGAGCGAGGAAGTGAAAATAAATAAAATATAATCACTCTTCCGAATGGGGATCGAACACACAACCGATCACGTTTACAGTCAGGCGTTGTCCCACTGCGCCACAACCGGCCTCATTTCATTCATTATCTTATCTTATATTATCTCATTTCATTTCTTATACTTTTTGATATGGTACAGTTACAAAAACATATGTGTTGCATATATGCACATCTACAAAATTCCAAACAAATGTTCTCATATATATATATATATATATATATATATATATATATATATATATGTACATGAGAACATTTGTTAATTCAAAATATAATATTCACTCAACATATAATATATTATATAATATAAGATATACATGTATAAAACTAAATTTCAGAATATTTTTTCTCTTTTATTATTTTACATATTTTATTATTTTAAACTTGAAGTGTTAAACTGAGGCAAAGGAAAATTAGCTGCTATATTCTAAGGATTTTAAACACCCTAAAAAGGTTCTTACCTTAAGCGTAAACTTTAATAAGCGCTCACCGTAAGATTTTAACATGCTTGACACGTACGTCGTTTATTCAGCAGCCATTCTTATAATGGAATTTCCTCCTTCCTGCCCCAGCATTGAGACAGGATGAAACTATGAATCTCCGTTAATGTTGCGTTCTACTTAATATAATATGTAACGTAGCCGCGTGATTAGCAATTCATACTGTATCGCAATTTAGGTGCATTCCAGAAATGACTTGATTTAAACAGTTAACTTATGTTTATTTATAGGCGTTGCCTGTTGTTATATTTGACGCGATATTAGTGAGTTCATCTAAACATCATACATCTTCATATATCTATCGTATATATCATTAGACTAAAATGCGACTTCAAATCTTGGATTGTTCTCAGGGGTAATCTACCCGTTAGATATAAAAATTAGCTGTGTCCAGAACATCAACTCTGACGCACTTGGCACCACTCTCTTGAGCCCTGACCCCATGTTGATTTATGAGACATTTTTGTTATTTATTTTTTTCTTTTTTTTTAGTTGTTTTTTTACTTAGTTTATAGTGAATATTGTTCATTTGTTTTTATTACTATGTGTGAATTTTATCACTACGTCCGGAAATACATTATGGCCGTTTTTTTCGCTTTTTAAATGGCTAACTAAATATAGCATGAGGATAAGCCTTACATAAGTAAGCTGTTGCTGGATTTACTACGAAGACAAATCGCTGTAGACTAGGGAAGTCACATTGAGGAACTCGAAAACAGTCAAGAAGTCTCTTGATCTTTAAAATTTACCATTTTTTTATAATATTGGAACAAGGATCAAAGGATAGCTAATATTTTAATAAAGAAATATCTAGACTACCTAAACATAACTTGTTATGCACTCACTTGCTATACCTAGAAATAATATTAATATGAATTATAGAAATAATACTAATAAAAAAGACTGCTGTTTAAAAAAACAACAGTAGAAAAATCAAAAATCAACACAATTTGCGTCTTGTATATGGGCGATATATTAGCCGACAGATATACGCGGACGTTGTCAATCTTGTCCTAGGAACCACGACAAAAAAGTCGCATATATGTATTGCGTTATATGTATTAGTAGACAGTACTTTAAAATATGCTACGAAAGTTACAGAATTGAAAAATTGAATAATATTTTTTTATTATTTTATAGGTTGATATCAGCTAAGACATATTATATACGGTTGTTTTAAGAGAAATTAGAAATTTATTACTTCTTACTTAAAAAATATTTTTGAAAAAACGTAAGTATTTCGATGCAGCTGGTAGTAGACCGCATGGCTTAACGGTCAGAGCGCTTGGACGGTATCCAAGAGGCGCGGTTTCAAATCTCGCTGCGTTCAAATTTTTATACGTTTTTTTAAAAATGTTTTCTAAATATGAAATATAAAAGTAATTAAGTTATATTATTAAATTTGTCTTTTTAAAATCCCATGCGGCTAATTGCATGGCTTTCTTGACATTTCTAACAAAGGGTTAATATAAATAGTTAAGAATAGTACTTTTACTATCACAGCAAGTAACACATTTAATTGTAACTTTTTACCATTCAATATGCTTTTTTATTATTACATTATTATAAAAATAAAAAAATCATATAAATATAAATAATATTTTGCTACTCAAATAACTGAACTACAACATATCTAAAAAATCCTTTTTTCTTTAATAAATACTTTTTTGAGATAAGACAAAAAACGCCTCGTATATAGACAGAAAAAATTAAAAAAAAAGGAATTCTTTATAACGTATATCCCTTATATAAGCGTATATGAGTATTAAGTGAAACTAAGTTTTCATTGTTAGAAATATTCAGAACAAAATATAGAACCAGGTAAAAGCTGGTTATTAGCTTCTTGTATATATTGCATATGTTAGTCTGTCATTGTATCTATAAGCACTTTTTTTATTGCTGACAGATTTAATAACAGAAAAAATATATACAATATATATAACAAGCTTAATATTATACATATTTTTTTTTAAATATTGTGTTAAAATAAATACCTTATATAATATTTATATATGTATCTATTATAGAATTTTACGAACACTTTTACTATTGTGATTATGTTGAATCCCTTTAAGTTAAACTATTTTAAGAGTTGAGCACTTATATTTTGATATACAAAATAATTTCATTTAAAATGAATTTATTTTTCAAAATTTAAAAAAAAACTCGAAAATATAAGATCTTATTTTTCACTTTTGTACATTTCGTTTTAAGAGTTCTGGTAAATTTCAACCTGGCAATTAATTATGTATTTTAAAAAAATATATTTAAAATTTAAAAAAAAATTGTTATTCAACAAAACAAAAGCTTGGTATGTTAGTATATAAATGACTATTTGATAAAAGACGAATAATTATTTTTCTGATAAAAAGTTTATAAATCATCGTTCTATAATATAGATATGGAAGAGAAAGAATTCTGATAAGAAGCTAAAATTTCTTATCACGCGACAGATTCCCGCGCATTAAATAAATTTATATACTATAGCGACAGAACAAAATGTTATCCTTTTCTTAGTAAAAGATATTGTAGAATATGAATTAGACTCCTCATGTATATATATTGATCACGCGTAAGATATCTTAACGTTTATGTTGCTGAAGTTACATTATATATGATATTTTTAAATTGTAATATTTTTATATCACATTAAATTATGTTCGTATACGTATAATGATTTAACCAATTTACCTAAATTGTATTTGTATTGACTACCGTTGTAGCTTCGCGCTACACAGGAGAGTAGTCAGAGACAATCTACTTAAGTCAAGGTTTTCTGTTTACTGCTTTCCGCCTGAAATCGAGACGTAACACAACACCGCGCTTTGTCGTTCCAGGGTAGATAAATAAAAATGAAATTTAAATACAAATTTACTCAGTGAAAATCGAATCCACAACTAATCACTTTTACTACTTACTGCATGAGAGAAGATGTAAAAGTATAACCACAAAAATTAGAATTTTGGTTCCACTAACAGGCAATAACAATAACAGGTTAAGACACTAAAATTATTGACAATATTAACACTGTTAATACTTAACTTTATATAAATATAATTATGTAACTAAGGGTGGAGTAAAATAAAAAGGCTAGATTTTCTGGCACATTGCCTTTATACCTCGGCGTTGACTTTCAGCAAAAAATCTCAACCTTACTCAATCTCCACAAACCATTGGGAGCAGCGATGTTCCGCGCGATAAACATAAAACAGGAATCTGGGCCTTCTGCTTCGCTTACTTTTTCTGGATTGTTGGTATAATGTAGGTATAAAATGCGTATAATTTCGGTTGACTTTTTACTATATCTGATAATTCTAAAATTATTTTTTGTATTTATTTTGTATTTTTTTAAAACTTTAATAATAAATGATATTACAAATGTAATGTATATGTATTTAAATAATATGTTATAATAAAACGACTATTTTTTTAAAAAATAGTCTAAATATTATTGATATAAAAGTTTTGACATTATAAAGATATTTTTGACATTTGTTAGTCTAAAGATATTATATTAAATTATAGATAGAATATGATTTTGTTAAGGTCACCCAGGTTTGTAATTATATAAATGCGTAAAGATAGTGAGAGTACAATTATTTTACGCATCAATGATCAAAGGATTTCGCCGGAAATTTAAACGCCGCGAAGAAAACTTAACTGTAGAAAAAGGTTTGGAAACTGCACATATTACATATATAAAAACAATATAATCTTAAACTGTATGGAAAGACACTCCAGATACTATATACGGAAACTCTAATCCTCGAAGCGACGTGAGGCTTACGCAAATCTTGGCTCAATATCTGTTCAAAATATTTATTTTATAACGCAAACAACGGCAGCAAAGTGTGATAAAAATAAACCGTAAAATGAAAACTGGTAACCATTTTTCAAGATAAAACTGCCACGTTTGATATTAATAACAGATAAAAATATGTTTACCTATTATGTAAATTATTTATGTTTTCAAATATATGTACAAGAGAATGAAATTGAATGTATAACATCCGTTATATATTATGCTAGTAAATTGTGTTGTATGAAGATTTATGGTATATCCGAAACGTAGGAGCTTATTAAATTAGCTTCAAAGCTCTGCTCAGAAATTAAAGGACTAATTTGGAATGTGAAATAAATAGGCTATTTACTTTATAAGTTCCAATTTAGCTTTCCTATTTACAAAGATTAAATAGTAAATAATAATTAGCTAAAATATTTCTATATGTAAAAAACTTTTGTGACGTTATTTAAAGCCAGAATTTGATTGTAAATTTAAACGATTATAAACTGAAAATCATTGTATAGACAATATATACGACGTCGCAAACAATTTGAACTTTTAAGAAATTATTATAAGAATATTAAATTAAATTGTGAAATAGTTTAAATATTCTATCAAATTTACAATAAAACATCAAACGTCAATAGTTCTATTAGTACCATGAATAAATTTCAGATAGATACATTTATTTGCCCATAAATTTACTCTATCACTGCAGATTAGCCGCAATAGTCTGTGTTTGAATTTATTTTGACCATTACTCATCGCCAAATGGCCAACGAATCTAGTTAATTGCGTAAGGGCTCTTCGCACTATGAGTTAGATAATGCTGTAAATGGTATCTCCCAGTTTTAAACGTTGCTTTATTTATTTAGTTAATGTTGTGTAATATTTTAAATGATTTTGTTGTTAAAATTTCTTTAAAGATTTTCTGTTGATGAAATATCGTAATACGTATTTTTACTTGTAATTTAAATTTGTCTCGATTTTTATTAACAATGAAATAAGAGACAAAAATATTTTTTCGTTTTATATATTTCTCCCATTTTTACGAGTTAGAAGATAACATGAGCTTAACCCTATTTTCCCCTATAGCAGAAAATACAAAAAGCATCATAATAATTGTATTTGTAACATTTATTTTGTTATTTTTTTAGCTTTACAGTTTTAAACCCGCATAGCAGGGTAGACAGAAAGCACCTAGTGTCTAGACACTCCGTTCTTCGCTTTCCACCGAATTCGAGACATTGCATGTTGAGTAATAAAACTCGGCACTTTGTCTTTACCAGAGCGAGGAAGTGAAAATAATTGTAAATATAATCACTGCCTCGAGTGGGGATCGAACCCATAACCGATCGCATTTACAGTCAAGCGCTGTCGAACTGCGCCACGACCGGCCTCATTTGTTTTTAATCAGTAAAAGAGCGTTGTAAGTTATTTTTCCTTGCAAAATAGCTTAAAGTAAACTTAACAATAGTTATATTATAGTTCATAGAGTTGTTTTTAATAGGAAATTTATCATTCAAATTTTCCTATATTACAATTTTAAGCGAACGAGCGCTGTAGTGGGCTATGCAAACGATTTGTCACCGGAATGTCAAGCGAATGTTCATTGTTGAAGGCGAACTTTATGTATGTTGGTTTTACAATTTCGTATGTAAATTTTACGTTCACTCTGTACTGTGTTTGTCTTTGTGAATGAACAATTTTGTGAAGTGCAAGAAAATTAGAATATGTTTGTATACTTTCACTTAATTAGTACTTATAGGATATATAATGGACATAAGAAATGTTAAAAATTTATAACTGATAGATATTACAAGTTCAGTTGAGATTTTTTTAACATCGAATTTATTCTTGACTTATTTGACATTTAAGCTTAATTACCGGATTTTTTGTTAAAGATTAGCTTATGATAAGTCACTTCGTCCTTTACATAGTAAAATCTTAAAATCTTAAAATTATCAAAAACCCGTAAGCAATATCTTGTAATTCTCGTAAGTTAATTTATTTAGCTCTGAAAAATGTGTTGGTTGTGTAAAGATCTAAATTAAATATAACAAGCTTATCTCAACTTAACCCAAAAGACATCATTTTCATTTCATTACTGAAGGAAAGAGGAAAGCATTTACGATGCACATAAGCACCCCACTTCCATTTAGAACGTTAACGTCGACTCGTGTGTAACGCTAAGAGTTTGCCGTTTTTTCATTTAATGAACAGCGTTTATTAATCTATATGAGAATCATAATAACCAGTTAACGATATGTATAATGGCGCAAAGAGGTCATGAAATTAGGAAAACCTTCACGTTTACACACCAGCAAGATGGCCAAATGTAAACAGCTTTACAATCAAAACATTTCGAGATTGGTTTCTTTGTAAACACTGATCGTAAAATTTAAATTGAGCATAACAATGATATTGTACCGGCAATAGCAGTTGGATTTTATTATTTTGACTTCCCTATGGTCTAATGTCATAAGCTTTATTACATATTTTATTTTTTAAAAATACTCTTGTATACTTTATTTATAGTAAAAATAAATTATTAAAAATGTTATTATGCGATGGATTGTGGATTCAATTCCATCTCGGGTAAATGATTATATTTAAAAATATCTAAAAAAAAAGCTAAAACCTAATTGTATATTAATTTAGGTTGAATTTAATTGTGATCACTCACAAATCTAAATACAATAGCTCCAGTTCCTCCACTTCCTACTCCAATCCTTGTGCTTACAAAAATCTGACGAATATAAACTTACATAAACAGCGAGAAACCACGACGAAGGTTGTTGACACTATTTTCATAAATTCATGTTTATTTTCACGTATGAAGGAATTTGAGTAGATTTGTATACGTATAATTAGCACTAAACTAATCAGCACTAAACACCAAAAGGTCTCGAATTAGGTGGAAAGCGGAAAATAGAGTGTCTACATACTAAAATTTCTTTGACTACTTTTACTACCCTATTTCACAACGAAACGCACAAGGATCTAGTAAAATTGATAACGTGTTATCTAAATTGTTCTTTATATATCTCCATTAATATTATATATGTATTATTTTATTATTCAAAAGTTAAAAAAATTATTTACAATTCTAATCAAAAGGTAATTGTAGTTACGTTCATAGAAAAGTCAAAGGAAGTTATTTCTTTTGATATTGCGAAAAGATAGTCGTGAGCGAGTTAAGATGTGAAAGACTTGCAAAGCATTTCCATCGTAACCAACCTCTTTTAATTAGCTTCTGATAATAGTAACCATTTTTTGTTCATATCTCTTGTTTTTTTTGTACCGTCTCTGTAATACGTATTGTATTGATGTATTTGACCATTTTTTATTTTAAGTGAACTTTGAATTGTGATAATATGTAAACATGATTACATTGTAGCTTCGCGCGCTATCCCGTATATCAGGGTATTAAGAGACAACCTCGAGTCAAGTCCAATCAGTTCTTTATCTGCTTTCCGCCCGAAATCGAGACATCGCGTGTTCCGTGGCGAACTCAACGCCTCACTTTGTTGAAGACATACTGTTTTTCTTAACTGATTCATTTAATTACATCTACCACTGCCTATTAAGGGGAGCCGGTATTACTTTATACATAGCTAATTTTACATGTATAAATATAAAAATAATAAGACGATAATAACAAAAAGTCTAAACGAAATATAATAATGGTAAAAGAAATTTATTTATCCAAAAGAAATTTACAATTTCACTGCTTGCGATACATATTATTAAATTAAATAATTCTAAATGTTGTAAGCGTTATATAGCTAGACAAATAAATATTTTTAAATTACAATGAACTAGAAACATGTGGGTTGCAGTGTGTATCTTAAAATAGTTTAAATGCAGTTATTACTATCTCGTCGAAACGACCACAGCTAACTGTACCCACAATTGAGAATACACGACACATGGCCGGATTCAATGTTTTGTCAAAAAATATTCTTTTAACAAGGTTTTAAATTTAATTACGTTTTGAGATGTTTTTAAGTGCTGAGGTAATTTTTTGTACATTTGTGCCTATGCATAAATAATAGATCTCTTTCCACAATTGGTTCGTGTCACAGGTAAATATAAATTCTTTGCACTCCGAGGAGGTATAATTTTTTTCTGTTCATTCGTTAGAAAAGATAAGTCAATTATTTTCTAAAATGTTACGAATGAGAATACATGTATTTTATTGATATAGTAAAGGTATACTTAAAAACTTTATTTTTTATATATTTCGTTGGTGGCTGTTAATGGTTTAAAATTGATAAGTAGTTTTATTATTTATTTTGAGTGCTTTGCAAACATTTTAGATTACTTTTCGAATGGGCACCCCAAATTTGTATTAGGTATATCAAATTAGATTGGACTAGTGAGTAATACATCATATAACATACATGACGAGGAAGACATCGATAAATACCATATAATGAACCAAGAAGGGAAGATAGTTTGGATTTGATATTTTAAATATGTGCTATCCATGTAAGACCACTATCTAAAGTAAGACCAAGACATATTTCAGAATTAATTTTCAGGATTTCTGTATTATTAATTAAAAATGGTGTAAAATCCTGTACTTTTTTTTATTTTTGCCTTTAAATAATATACAATGCGTATTTTGAATGTTTATTGTTAATAGATTATATTGAAACTATCTGTGTAATATATTAAGGTCTTCCTGGGCGTGCTTAGATTAAGCTTAATTTGTAAGCAGTGGCCGAAGTAAATAAAATATTTCATGAATATACAGTGTAAACAAAAATGATCTCATTCGATCCGTTCCATAATATAATCTATTCTATAGTCCACATATGATTTCACCCTTTTACACATGCCACCATGGCCCACATGTAATTTCACTCATTTATACATAATATCATGGTCCACATGTGATTTTATTCGTCCACATATGACATCTAAGCCCACATGTGTTTTACTTGTCCCTACATGACACCATAGCACACATTTGGCATTTTACCGAGGCGCATATGACATTATAGTCCAAATATAACTTCACGTGTCCACATGCAATTACACAGTGACATGTGTGGAAGGGTGAAATCACACGGTGAGACCATAGTATCTCATGTGGACAAGTATAGCCACATGTGGGCCAAGATATCATTTGTGGACGAGTGAAATCAGATGTGGACCATGATGTTATATGTGGGTGAATAAAATCAGATATGGATCATGATATTATATGTGGATGAGTGAAATCATATGTGGGCCATGGTGGCATGTGTAGAAGGGTGAAATCAAATGTGAACTATAATGTTATGTGTGAGTGAATAAAATGAGATATGGACCATAATGTTACGTGTGGATAAGTAAAATTACATGTGGATTGTGGTACCGTATGTGGGTGAGGAAAAGCACATGTAAATCATAACGGCGTAAGTGGATGTATGAAATCACATGTCCATACAACCTGTCCAAGATAACATGAAATTTGTTGGTAGAATGTTTTTGTTAAAAACGGCTTATGACAGGGTGAGATTATAAAGGTTTAAGGACTCTCAAAAGTGTATATAAAGTTATATATATTGTTATATGAAGTATTTTAAATTTTGGGAAAGTCTCTGGTTTAAGCAAGAACAAGGGCCGGTAAAGAAAGAAAAACCTATAGTATATTATTTCGCTTGTACTTTTAAAGGAATCTGTACGTTAACGTCCAGTGTCTTCGGCTAAGTGTTGTCAGTTAGTCATTTAGTGAGTAATAAATAATGTATGAAAAGTAATCCAAAACCTAAATATGTACCTTTTAGGTGACATCATTGTCTAACCTCGAAAATTAAGCAAATTGTATAATCACGACAAGTTTAGTTCGTTTACTATGCAAATGTGAACACGGTTATTTTCATGTTAAATTTGTCGGCACATCTAAAAGTTACAAACCATGGTTTCTTTTTATAATACTAATATTATATATATATATATATATATATATATATATATATATATATATATATATATATGTATGTATGTATGTATGTATATATATATTTGAGACCCTTAAAACTTCAATGTTGTAAGTATCGTAAATAAGTAATAGAAATCTAGTATAAGTAAGCTTAAAGCTTTTGAAAGGCGGTCTTCCACAAGCCACATATTACAAACATGGAATTGCTTCCATTTTATTTTGCTATATCGATATGTTTGCTAGGAAGCATCATTTTATTTTCTAAACTTTTATCTTTCCTTATGTATATATAGTGTAAAAAATAATATTAAAAGAGTATTTAAATAATATAAATTTCATATATCTATTACATTTTCCATCAAAACAAACATAAATCTATAACAATAATATTCATCACTCATTTGATACAACCGCATTATTAGCATTTTCATTGAGATTGGATTGGACCATGTTATCAAAATATGGTTTGAAGTAATTAAATTTTCGTATTATGCCACTTTGATTTTCCGTATTTCACATTAAATAAAGCAATAATACGAATTTGGATGAATGTTGGTAAAATAATTGTGTTATTATAATATGTTTATAATAAATATGTGACGGCATCGTCATAGATTGATACGTAGCAGGTGATTTAACACGTTTATTGCGTTTTAAAATCCGGCGGTAATTTATGTTTATTATTTATATTTAAAATATTGATCTACTTCACTTTTAGGTCAAACAGCATCTACAAACAGACAACTTAGTGTCAAGACACTCCGATGACCGCTTTCTGCTCAAAATCGAGACATTGCGTGCTGAGTTGCGCTGCGTTTTGTCTTACAAGTTCAGGTAGTTTACATAATTGTTTGTTTAGTCCAATAATATTAAGCTAATGAAGGAAAAATTGTTTATATTTTATCATTGGCTTTTCAAAGTGACATATTTTTTTATAAAAAAAGGTCTTTAATTTGAACTTGTAAAAATATTTATACTTAAAATATTTTCATTTTCCCGATACGTGTAAACAAAATGCGGCATCGGTGTCCACTCGTCACGTGACATCTCTGAAATCGAGAGAAATTTGTAAACGTAATATATACAAGATATCCCTAAAAGTGAAAATAATTAAAAAAAAATACCTCTATATCTTCCATTTATAGAAAATTATTTACCATTATATTTATTCATTTCTTACAATATACATTAAACGATTGTATACTCGATTCATCATAGGTTTAATTTGGATGCCAGGAAAATCTGTTTGCAATGCAAAGGCGCCGCGTTCTTTCGAGCCCACGATATTAATATTAATTTGTTCCATTATACTCCCGGCAGAGTTATTAAAGTGTGAAATCAAAATTCCCTTAGCTACCAATAAGAATATTATTTGAATAATGACATTTATGATTTTTGTAATAATTACAAGAAACCAGAGTTTGGTTGGATTTTTATATTTGTATTTTTTCATAACTAAATATTAAAAAATAAACATAAGTAACAGAGATCTTATATATCTTTTTAGAAATTCTTATTTATATTTTTACATAAATCTACTACTTTATTATGATAATAATATAGCAAAGTAAACTGGAACAATATATAAAATATGATTGATTGGAATTTTGATATAACTATATTATATAAAAAAATTAACCTCACGCCAACTATTCATTACATAACCAGCTCACAAGTCATCACAGACACAAATGCCATGCCACGCAATCTCATATATAATTTCACTATTTGTGATAAAATTTTAATAGATTAAAATTTTTCTCGTAGGATTAGTAGAGTGTACCTATTTAGTAGAGTGTACTATATTCACTTCATTCTACATATTTAGTTCATTTTAGATACATTTTTATGACGTCACTGACGCCCTGTTCCGTTTGTTGATTATTCCAAGAAATGTAAATATATTTAATATAAAAATCTTTTAGTTGGCCCATTGATTATTAAATGCTGGTTTTAGTTGTAATCATTCGGATATTATCAAAAACTGTCGCACTGTGTACTTTAAATTTAATAAGCAGTAGGAACAAAATTATAATAAATCTTTTTGTATATATTCTTGGTTAGAAAGGAGGATTAAATAAATCAATTCACAGACAAAGGTGCAGCCTGAGACATCTGTCGCAGCGGATGCGGTGACAATGCAGTTGAACATGCACTAAGTGATCTTCCTTAGAGTTGCTTCGTTATACTTACTTCAAGTACTTCTCGTGTATCTGACATAAAGGAATACTTTAATGCAGAATATTCATTAAATTTCTAAAGAACTACAATTGCAAAATATTTAAATATGTTTCTTTTATTATTTCAATATATTTTACATTGAAATTTTATTAATAGCAAACATTTACCTTGCAGCCCGCCAGCCAGCATTAATTGTAAATTAACGCCCACGTTACAAGACTCATCTTGTGGTTGCCAATTACATGTAATTTTATTATGAATAAAAGATGCATTGTAATATGAAAAATATTTTAAAAGAGTCCATCGTGATGCTTTAAGATATCTAGTTAGCGAGTCTAGACAGTGCGGGGAACAATAATGTTTTAATTATATACATTTCCCTGCTCTATTAAGATAAAATGCGTTGTGTTCCATAACTCAACACATACTGTTTTGAATTATCGTCGATCAGAGTGTTCTCTAGACTCTAAATTTTATATATACTTAGCTTATTACAATGTTTAAAATGACAAAGCTAAAAATTGTACGCAATCATAATGTGTAAAATGTGTATTTTAACTATCCTACTATGGGGTCAGTTTTCTTTCTATCTATATATCATAATTGCAAAAGTTAAAAAAGTTAGCAATTACTCTTGCATCAAAGAATAAGGTTATTTGGCCCGAGCTCAGGATAAATTGGACGGTGTCCAAGTCACACCCGGGAATTGTTGAACTGTCTACACTACACTAGACGCGTAATTAAACTTACCCACTAAGAGAACAATTTCTGTTAATCACTTGAAGAAACTACCTCTTGAGCTGCGATTATATGGAAATAAGTAATTTAATCCAAATTTTCAAATTCATGTTTTCTTAGGTAATAGTTTAAGTGAGTACTAATTACTTTTTAAGTAATTTTAATACACAAATGACTACGTAATTTATGATAATTAAATTATTAATGCCTAATTTACATGAAAAATATGCGTTACCTTAATTAGAATGGAACTTTATACAAAAGTGTATGTTCACATACACACTTCTCTATTTTTCACATGTACATTATAATGTATAGAATATTTATTTTATTAATTTTACGTATACAAATGTATTATTACAAAATAAAGATGAATTCCTTTTTCGTCCACATAGTTTGGTAAAGAGGGTTCCATTTGTTTCTTTCTACGAATAGCAAACCGAATATTATTCAAAGGCTTATATAGTAGACAGTTTTTACCAGTTGCTATATAAATCATACATATATAAAATATACTTATATTCTTAGTTAATTTTAACTACTTTTATATGTAGTGTTATTCCTGAACTTCATTGTTGTCAAGTAAGCAAACAAGTTATTACAGGCGGTGTTGCGTTGGTACACCATGCAAGAACCAACTTTAAGACTTCTATACAACTTGCTGCGAGCTAAAAGCACCCGCTGAATAACTAAGCGTCTCATAACTAAAGTTACTAACTTTGCTTTCATTAATCAAAGTGCGCATTAAGAAACTCCTTATGCAACGTAAACGTTTACAATACATTTTTTTAGTAAAAAATTATACATGTCTATTATATTTATAAATTATTTTTCACTTTTTTTTAAATAATTATTAACTAAAAACTAAGGAAATATTTTAATATATTCTGTTGAGGATATTTTTACAAACTTCTTACAAACTTCTTAACAATTTTATCAAATCAAACCACTTAATAATGATAAATAACAATAATATGGAATAATCGAATTAAAACTAACGTTGCGTACTTAGTTTAATTTTTTTTATATTTTTTATTAATATTTTCTGACCTGAACACCTAAGCACCTCAGCGAGTTTTAGGTTTATTTTTTTTATATTTTTTTATAATTTATTTTTTTAATAAAAGTATATTTGAATTATTAAATTCATCATTTCTGAAAAATTATAAGAAACACCTCTTGTCTACTAAATTAGTATTTTTTTTCACGGCAGCTGTAGTAAAGGTGAAAATAATTGAATTCGTATTTGCTTTTGTTAGTCCTCCGAAGGAAATTAAATTATTCAAAGATTCAAGCAAGTATTGCGAGCGTTTCATCAAAATTGTTTTACTAATGGCCGCGCCCGGTACAAATGTCATCGTGAAATTTTGTTGTTACAATTTAAGCTTTAGATTCGGAATAATTTTATTTAAGCGTGGCAAGGTGAGCCTTGTTCTATTGACTAAGATATAACATTGAATAAACAAATGACTTCAATAAATCGTTATTTTGATTGATTTTACGACGCCGAGAAATTTTGACGATACAATTGCTATTAATATTTGTGAGATAATTGGATAATACTGCCAAAACTGCCTGGAAATTGAGGGGATATTAAAATATTATGATTAACTTTTCGTTTTGCACTTTTTCATTAAAAAAAAATATATTATATTAAGATAAATAAGAATAAGACATGTAATCGTCCCTCATCATCCCTAAAATCTACTTGTAAAATAAAAAATCTAATCCCAATCAAACTCCACACGGTGATCATCGTAAGTATCAGGTTGAATTGCAAAACAGGTTGTCAAACAGAATCCACAACTGGCATCAAATATAGCTTTTAAAGGTTAATTATTTGTGGTGAAACTGTGGCAGATTTATATATTTTTTCTTTATATACTATACTTGGATTGTATGCTTGGCGTTTTTAGTATCAGCAGATATAATCTAAGTAATAAATTACACTATATTTTCCATTTAAAACGTTACTCGTTGGATGAAGTTAATCACGACCTAAACTGAACTTAACCCTGTAACATTTATCTGCCTTAATATTAAAATATAATTTATTAAATCATGCCTTGGCTTATGATATCACATGGTTAGTATAATATTCATACAAATATTATTTGTTTCGTGCAAATATCCGGAATCCATCTTAAGTCAAGCACCAGTCTTTTGCCCGTTTGTCAAGTGCCTAGCGCACTGGGTAGCATTGCAAATCATTGTCATTATAGCGTCAGTTTTTGCCCAATTCAGTTGTTAGTGATAAATACTTTAGCGAAAATAATGCATTTTATATTAAATTCTACATTTCGAAATAGTATATTTGCCTCTCCGTTCTTATAATGGAGCATAATAAAGAATTGAAGTCGGAAAGTGTTAGCGGCGTCTCGATATCACATAAGCGGGTTTGCACTCCAACATTTTGTTCAGAAGACGGTGAAAGTGATACTTCTTCAGGCAGTGAATATTCTCCGAAGAAACACAGAATAAAAGAGGACTCCAAATCGGTGAGAATCCTTCATGCGTCACATTTTGTATAGATACCTTAGTGATTTATTATGTAAGAAACCTCCTAGCGTCGTTTTGCTTTTTAACGATGCAATCGAAAATTACCTTCGTAAAAATGACGGTTAAGTTGTCTATATCGTCAACAACAGGAGAAGACACCCATGAATAGAATAGAAAATAACAAGATTTTTTAGCAAGGACGTCTCGAAATTTGAAAAAGAAGCCAAGCCGCGAGGGCCACGCAGTAACAATACCAGATCAAATATAACGTTAAACCAAATAATAGGCAATCGTGAGATTCCTTTAACGCTATCATCAACAACTAACTTCATCAACAACTGCAAAAAACCGAATAGTCTCTAAAACAATATTAAAGTCTAATGGGGATACTCAACTTCGCTACCTTCTCCGAGAGGTCGTCTTCACTGTTGAACGCTGCAGTACCACAGTCAGCAGCTAGCGACGACATTTCCATATCGGAAAATAATAATTCTCTCTCTGGTTCAAAATCCATGCCGATACAATTGAATTTAGTGACTCCTAAATTAACTACGGATGCATCCGACATAGCTTGGGTTGCCCAACTCGGCGAAGTAAATATCATAGGACGCTAGACAAGCACACAAAGAAACTTGCATGCCAACATGAAAGAAACATTCGCAGTTTATGCAGTTATAGAGCAAAAACAAAACCAGCTCCAGAATACTCAGGTTCTGTTGCAAACCAACCATCGGACAGTAGTCGCGGTTCATAAACAAGGAAAGAGGCACAAAATCAAAGAAACTTCTTCAACAGGCTCGACAACTTCTTGCTATATTGGACAAACGGAATATCCATCTCATATCACACTATTTCCCGGGCAGATTCAACATAGAAGTGGATGCTTTATCCCGAAAAAATCTTGCCCAGAATAGCATCTGAAAAAGACTGCAACGCAACAAATCTTTCAGATGTGGGGCACGTATGTTGAGTGGTGGAACTCAACGCCACACTTTGTTTTTACCAGAGCGAGGGAGTGAAAATAACTTAATATAAACTCCTCCGAGTTGAGATCGAACCCACAAACGATCGTGAGCAACGACCGGCCGGTGGATGATTCACACTTTTAGAAATTATTATCAGAATGACAGAATTAATAGACTATAATTGTTCTAATGATGAAGTATCTGTATATAATTATTTTTTCCCCTTTTCGTTATTTAAGATAAGTCCTCATAGATATATATTAATACTTTTTATTTTGGTATTAGCTTTGCTATCAGGAAGTTATTTTTATATTTTATAATAATGTAATTTTATATTGAATAATATACATTTACAAAGGTAATGTGTGGTTTTATTATTAATAAAAGTTTTCAAAATTTACACACATTATAGATTACGGATATTGACACTAAACAAATAATAATTTTAGCATCAAATAAAACATGCCTATTATTTTTTCTTTAATATCTGGTATCTAATTTCTACCTGGTTCATCATGAGCAAAAGTTCATAATGACAATAATTAGCAATTCTACCCGGTGCGCTAGGCACTCTATTTTATAATATTAGAAATGAATACAAAACTATTCAAAGAGTGCGGCAGATGCTTTAGTTTATTTATTTAATTATGTATCGAGATACATATTTAACAATAGACATCATAGAGAGATCCTCATACATGGATGGAACAAGTGACTAATAATTGTTCGTTTGCAAAGGCATTGTAAGAAACATATACGTTCGACGTTCCGTTGCGTCCTGGCTCGGCAGACTCGACCGACCAAAGAGCACTTTGGTCGTTCGAGTCTGCCGATCGGTCGGACTTCACCGTATATGGCGGAGAGGGAGGGAGGGGTTAGTCATTAAGCTATTTTCCCTTCTGTTATGACTACCAGCAAAGGATACTTACGACAGAGAGATCAACAAGACGTATTTCATCACGCTTTTCGTTGAAAAAACCGGAGCTATTTACAACGGAATATCTAACATACTACAACCTCTTACTGTAATCTCTCCTGAAAGTTTCATATCAATTTAAAGATAATAAGTAGGTAAGATCTTGAGTTATTACGAACACGACCATAATGGGTCTTAACCGTGTAATGTATCAATTGCCATAGTAGTATTTAAATATTATTATTATAATAAGTTTATAATAATAAAAATTGTAAATACGGGGGACCAGATAATTGTTATAAAGTTCGCACCAATCCCTATTTTTTTAATATATTGCATCATTCTAGACTGCTAGTAATTTATTCAGCCAATAGCCAAAATTATTTGTATGAAGTGTTTTATAAATTTACATACATATTTATGTATGGTACGTATCGTTACAACACTTAAAATAATTTTTCATTGTACTAAAAATACAGGTTAATGTAACAGAAATTAAACAATGGTAGACGTTAATGGTATTCTAATCGAGATTTCTTTCAGTCAACCTGTGAAAGTGGGTGAAGGTAGTTAAGTAATTGGTAATTAGCAATATTAAGTAAATCATATAAATTATAAATTTAATATACTTTTAAGTACATATACAATAATAAACAAAGATATATTCATATACACGTCTTGTAATTGAATACTTACATATTGCAAGCGTTACATAGAGATTTTAATAATGAGTACTGTTTCCAAAATAGGTAAGTGATTTTTCAATGAGATCTTAAAATACAGTATTGATGGGCTCTTCTAAAAAGATTTGAGGAATAACTTTCGAAGTGAAGTGCGTCATGAAGGTAATAAGACTTCTGGAGATATTTCGTGCTGTACTTTAGGATACAAATATTTTGAGCTCGTGGCAGTAGGAAGGGTCGTAAAACGAGATAAAAAAATATTTTTTGTTGTGTAAAATTTGTTATATATTTTATAATATTTGAAATTTTATGTATATTGCATTTAAAAATACGAACGAAACAAACTTTAATAGTCATTAAATAAATTATTTCCATAAACTACTTCATAAAATAAGGCAAACTAACACCAAAAACAAGTTTAAATGAAACAAACTAATCAAATTAAAAGTTTTGGGAGTTAAGAAGTTTACTCTCTAATTATTTTCCCCGCAACTACAAGTGACCTACCTTGAAACTGTATACGTACATTTCCACTATATGTTGTTTTAAAATTGCATTTTCTGGTTTAAAATAAAAACATTATAAAACTAATATTTAGTTTTAAATTTAACTAATGCAAAGCAATTCCTTATTAATGTAAATTTATTCCTTTTCAGAACTTCTCATCTTCGTTCCGGGAGATATATATGGAACAGTAGATCTTGCTGCGGTTTACTATTGTTATTTAAGTTATATGTAAATATTAGTATATTTTTTTTATATTTATGTATCTTTATTAATTTAATAAATATTCGTATACTTCTTTTTTCTTTGCTTCACTCTTTTATACCGCGTAGCAGGGTAGATATGAAGTATCTAGTGACATTCCGCCAACTTTGAAACATTGCTTGTTGAGTGGCGGAACTCAATGCCGCGTTTATCTCATTGGGGCGAGGAAATGAAAATATTTTAAATATAATCATATCCCCGTGTGAAAATTGAACCCACAACCGATCGAGTTTACAGCGAGACGCTATTCCACTGCTCACGATCGGCATATACTTTTGTGTCTATATATCTATTTTATTTTACTGATTTTTTTTTATTTCCAATTATTACTTTTAAACAATATCACAAAAAGCTTTCTAAAGAAGCTTAATATAAATCATGAGATAACATTCCTTCATATAAAAGTAAAACAAGTTGTAAAAAACATTAAAAATTAAAAAACATTGTCTTAACAAATTTCCTTTCATTATATATAAACGCCAGTTTTTATTTCTACCCATAGAATATGATTTTAGAAGATAGAATGTAATAAGACTTAAGAAAAATCCATTGCTATCTAGGAAATTTATCACAGCTATTCCGTTCGCATTACCGGTGGCACCTTATAAAAATAAGTTTTATATACCTTCAATAGGAAAAAGTTCTTGTTAGAGGGAATCATTTTGTCCGTAAAGACAGGGATGGACTATTTTTACTGAACTAATAACATTTAAAGGTCGGTCATGTTTATTTTGGTTTTATTATACGATCATTCTAATGCGATATTTATAATTACTAAGTATAATCTGTGAAAGTAAGAATATATCCTATTTATTAATATTAGGGATTTTCAGATTATACAGTAAACATATTTATTACCCAGCACAATATTAATTCGATAGCTTCCGATACTTCAATTATTAAATTATAATTAAATTTATCGAATTTGACATAGTTCTTTTCATATTAAAATGTTGTGTTTGAATATAGAACTATGTACAAATTGATAGATGTTGAGTTGAGTCTCTTTAATTCCATATATAATCCAATCTGTAATAAAAACTTGATATCCATTCAATGCTTTTTAATATACAATACTATTATCTACTATTAGGGCATAAACATTATGCAATTTCAATTAATAAGTAGCATGGATTAAATAATATAATAGTTTTATGTAAATTAATCAACTTTGATACTGTTATAGAGAAAATCTTAAAGGTATTTATAAAATTTATAATTTTTTTTAATAAACAAACAGACAGTCATATAAATTCAAAATGAATTATTTAAAAACTCACATATACTTAAACATTTATATTTAGATCTACAACTTTGATTCTCTTATTATTGGAGCTGTTTTATTATGAAACATTGAAGCTTTTAACTGCAGTCTAGTCTACTTGCATAAGGTATACAAGTTGCTTTGTAAAGTATACTACTAAAGATAACTTGAAAATTACAAAGTATAATATTATTGTACGAACTTTAATCGAACATAAATATTTTTACAATATATATTAATAATAAAAAAGAGATAAATAGAATAATTGTGACGCAGTGGATTTTTGCTCGGTACTTTTATCTCATATAAATTATTTCCATTCAGCTAAGTTATTTTCACAGCTGTAGCATATAATGCGCCGTTGAGTACCACCACTGAACATGCAATGTTTGAGAACAGAGTATCTTGACACTAGTCTTTAAAAACCTTGCTATGCGAATAAAAGCGTGAAGCTGAAAGACATTAATAATAGAAAACTAAGTTACTAAAAATAAAACTTATTCTTTCCCGACATAATAAACTGCCAGCGGACTATCAACACTCGCTATAATTTATACAGTTTTTTCTTAGAACCCTTTTTAAAAGACGCTCATAAATCTTATCAGCGGTCACCCCTTAACACTTGTTAAACAGAAGGTAAATACCTCCATTTAGTTACTAAGCACAAAATAGGAATGTTTTATTATTTACCATTTTAGTCTACAAATAATAATTTTATGTTTACATTACATTTAAGCTACCCACTAAATGGACCAAGTAATTAATCTTTTCCACTTTAGCATTTTAATTATTGTTGGTTGGCTACATAAAATTCTAATTGCCATAAAAAGTGACTGTAACAGTTTTATTAATAAAAACGTTTAACGTAGGAAAGTAAGTAAGTTAGTAACTTAATATAAATATATACTTAATATAATATAAATATATATTTTTGTTTAGATATTGGCTTAACTATTTTCTGCAATATACTGAGAAAGCTGAGAGAAAGCGGTAATCACCGTTGTTTTTTATTTTATATAGCGACGGCCATCCACAGGATCGCCAATTATTCCAATTCCTCCTAGTTTGAATGCCCTACGATTATGGTATTAACATTTTTTTAAGAAGAAATTCCTTAATACATTTTATTTCGCAGAATTAAGACGAAATATAACGAAACCTAATCGGTTTGCTTCAGATAGATTAATTAAGTAGATTAAAATTTCAGCAGTGCTCTAGAGCGCTTGACTTGGCCGCTTTTATATGTTATAGCTAGTGTTACTTATCATAGATGGTAATATGGATGCTTCAACGCGACACAGTTGAAATAAAGCGGTGGTGTCAAGCATTTTTGTTCCGTGTCTTACCTTTTAATAGATCTTTAGTATAATTCCGCAAATGAAATTTGAGATTTAAATACTTGCTTAGTCAATAATGCAAGTAAACTGAGGTTGGATGAAATAATATTATGAAGAATTATCTCGTGTCGTAGAAAGGACGCCCGGATTAATTTTCAAACTTTTTGAAAGCAAAGTTTTAAATGGATATAACGGCAACTTCACTTTGACGCTACATTAATTAGAAATTTTGTTCTTATCAAAGACAATAATAATTATTATTCTATAAAAATTATTATAATAAATTATACTATAATAATCATTATAATAAATACTTAAAATTTTTATATGTAAAATTTTTTTATGTATAGTTTTCTGATCCGATGCTTATGATGATGACAAGAAAGTCAAAAAAAAGGCTTGAAGTAATCGCGCCATTCTAGAAGCTAGCACACTAATATGGGTCTATTACCGGTAAAATAACATATAATACATAAAAAATCTTTCAAAACTGAATATTTAGTTTTTCAAACATTGTATAATATGCCGTACCTAACACCCTTGTAAACATTAATAAAAGAAGCCATCATCATCTTAGTTCGGAGTTCTCAGACTCGAGAATTTTGCAGTTGTACTTGATGAATGTATACTCTCATTTTGTTATACTACTTGGATGATATTGAGGCCGATTATATTAATCGGTTTAGGTATTTTTTATGAAACTATTTTAAATGGATTAATATAAAATAAAATACAATATGTTACCTGACGTTTCGAACACTTTACAGTAGTCCGTGGTCACAGTTAGACTAAGGTAGCATTCGTTTGTCAGTTGATACAGAAATTAATTATATCAATTTACCGCCATCTGTTTCTTAATTACCTCGCGTACTAACCTGGATTCTTGCAGAATGAGTTGACTGTATCTTAGTCTCTGTTGTGGTGGATTTAAGACTTTCAATATTTATAAGTGGGTCCCAAGTGATAGAGAGTTTCCAACCATCTTCTCTATTGAAATTAGAATATTTTTGAATTTCAATAGACTCGCGGGTCATTCTAGGAATATATCTACTTTCCCTAGTGAGGATATAGGGCTTATCAAACCTGATGTAGTGTTTGGATTTATTTATTGTATGTTATCCACCCATTTGTGGGTTCGAATTCCACTCGGAGTACCAGAACGAGAAAGTGAAAATAATAAAAACATAATCACTCGATTATATTTAAATTATTTTCTCTTCCTCGCTCCAGTAAGACAAATTGACGGCGTTGATTTCAACCACTCAACACTCAATGTCTAGTACTTTCTGCCTTCCGAGCTATACAGCATAAAAAGCGTTAAACTAAAAAAATGTGTGTTTAGTCTCAGTGTGTAATAGTGTATACATGTAAAAAGTAAAAATTCTTTATGACATCATTTGTCGCAAACTTATTCATATACTAATTATTATATAATGTATTTCCCAATAGGGATGATAGGATTTTGATAGCTACCAGCCGCCATCTTGGTTGTTTAACATTTGATATTTGTCTTGTTTTGTGTTCAGTAATGTTTGTTATTTAATCATGAACAAGTTCACGTTACCTTAACGATTGAAAATTGTCCAAATTCTCTATCAAAATTCGAGAAGTATTGTCTCTACTCAAAGAGCATTTCGTGCTAAATATGGTCGTCATGGTGCACCGTCTGAGCTCGCTATACGTCGCATGATCCAAAAACTGGAAAGTGAATATTCATTGTACGATAGTAGACCACCAACACGACAACAGACAGGCCGTAGTGAAGAAAATATTGCCGCCGTATCAGCCAGTGTCGAAGAAAATCAAAATGTTTCCATTCCACGACGTGCACAAGAATTGGGCTTATCCAGAATGACAACCTGGCAAATTTTACGTATGGATCTTGGCCTACATCCATACAAGATTATATAGGCACGAGAACTCAAGCCAGCAGACCATCGATTACGTCGTGAATTTGCTGATTGGGCGCTCGAAATGATGGAAACGGACACCGAATTTCATAATAAAATCATCTTTTCAGATGAGGCTCACTTTTGGCTCAATGGTTATGTGAACAAACAGAATTGTCGTTACTGGAGTGAGTCAAATCCAAGAGAAAATTGACTGTTTGGTGCGGATTAAGGTACTTTTTTCAAAAACGACGAAGGCCGTACTGTTACTGTCAATGGCGACCGTTATCGTGACATGTTGAACGATATTTTTTTCCTGAAGTGTATGAAATCGATGCGGATGACATTTATTTTCAACAAAATGGTGCAATATGCCACACTGCGACCGTCACAATGATGTGCTTGATAAGTTTGGTGAGTCGGTTATTTCTTGCAACGGTCCTCACAATTGGCCACCAAGATCATGCGATTTAACACCCTTGGACTATTTTTTGTGGGGGTATGTTAAATCTCAAGTATATGCCAATAAACCAGCTACGATTCAAGACCTTGAACGCAACATTCGAGCGACTATAGCGGCCATACCAGCCGAAATGCTGCACTGAGTCATCGAAAATTGAACCGATCGTATTCACCACTGCAAAAAAAATCGTGGCGGTCATTTGAACGATATATTTTTTTATATTATAAATAACATAAAATTTCCTATCAACTAAAGCCATTAAGCACGAAATTCGTTCATATATTACATGTTTTGTTTCAATTTCAAAACATATCGTTCTTATCGGGAAACCCCATATATATATTTATTGATTATATAGAAGGCTGATGGCCCTAATGGCCTTTACAGCGTCACCGGGTTTACGGGGAATCCGAGCTAGAAGAGTTCTAACCTTGGCGTGGAGACATCGAGAGAAATCCGTCAACTTGGAACAACACAATGTCACAAGGGCGCCTCCTGTGAGGCATGAACCTTGACGTGTGAGTAGCGTAAGCGCTTGCGAGTGTGTGAGATTTTACCTATGTGGTTTAGGTCGTTAGCGAGCGTAATGGTGTCAGCTTTCTCTGATAGAACGTGTTGAGTCCTGCGGGGCCTCTATAGTTATCGGGCCGTATCGTAACCACAGGTGATAAGAAGTAGCTACTAGAAAGTTTGCGATAATGCTCTTTGATGGAGTTTAATTTAATGTCTCTGTGGAGAACTATATAGCGCATGAACCATGACGCGCCCGTGTTCATGTGTAAGAATTCATTCTGAAGGATTTGAAAATGTCTGAGATCCGTGTTTGCGGATACAACACTGGCATATGTAAAAATTGGCCTATTACATGTCGTACAAAATAAAATGTCTTTAGAAATAAGATCCACATGGGATCTTGTTTCAATGTTTTCATCAATGGTCAGAGTCTACTGACGACGAAAGCTGCTTTGTGGTAGGCATAATCTATATAGGATTTGAAGGACAGTTTTACCTTCGTATTCGTACCTACGACGAGGACCTGAATCGCTTTTCTTGGGGTTGGACTCTAAGCGCCGTTTAGTGAGCCATTGGCCCAGAAGGTTTGTCGCGTATATCGTGAACATTCACACAATATGTACACACAATGTGTACAGAAGCGGAGATAGAATGAAGCCTTGAGGGACTCCCGTTCTTACAGGACGTTTAGTGGAAAGGGTACCTTCGATCAGATAACGGAATGAGCAGTTTGTGAGATAATCTCGTAGGATGTGTACTAGCCTGTCTGAAAGCTGTGCTTGAAGTAATTTATCGGTTGGGTCGTTGTGCCAGACTTTATCGAAGGCCCTGGAAATATCTAAAAATATTGCCGCTGATCACATCCATATGGATTTGTGTAGAAAATTCTTCGTAAGGCGGTGCACTTGATGAATGCTTGAGCGCTGGGCTCAAAAGCCAAACTGTTCGGGGGGAATTATGTTTTTGGTCTTGACGATGGCCTTAAGATGCGTAAGTATGATAAGTATGATATGCTCATATATTTTGTCCATGGTGATTAAAGGGCTGATCGGGCGATAACTAGTGGGGCTATATTTCTTTTCCCTGGATTTCAGCTGGATTTTAAGAATCTTGTTTGTTATGCACTCAGATCCTGGAGCTTTTATAGGCTTAAGACCTTTAATTATCGATTGGACCTCTTCCACTGAGGTCAGTGTGATGTGCTCTCTTACTGGTGGTAACGGCGCCCACGTGTCAACCCGTGTGTCCACCATGGCATCGTGATCTGGATCACGCGGTTGATTGGGATTGCAGTTTAATATTGTCTGCTGAGCATTCGGCTTTTGCAAAATCGACGAATTTCTTTCTAAATGGTGACCCCATTTTTATATTTTATACCCCCAGTGATTATGACGGAGTCACCTAAGTCTAAGAGAACTTTTTTTAACATCTGTTTTATAATAATAATAATAATAATAATAATAATAATAATAACACATTTATTGGACAAAATTACACTACTAACACACAAAAAGTATTAACAACAAAAAAAAACAATAAAGTAAAACTTATCCTAAAAGTACACAAACAAAATAAAAAAAAAAAAAAATAAAAAAAAAAGAAAGGAAAGAACTTATAATATAGCAAAGTTAAGTAAGTAAATAGTGCGCAGCAGTGTAACCTATCCAAAAGGAGATCTACTCAGTGTACGTAGAAGACGTAATTGCTTCTACACTGATTTTCAGTAGTCTCCTGTTGGTATTGCGGTGCTGACAGCGGATACAAACAAAAAAGAAAAAGTAAATATAATAATAATAAAATAATAAAATAAATAAATATAACTAAAACTAATATATGAAATATATTTTGTAATAAAACTTTTAATGCGTAGGTTTTCATTTGTATTTAAGAGAGTCTAATATTTATTGAAATAATATAATTAACAAAAAAGTTATCATAAAGTAAAGATATATTATAGATATATTAAATACCTATTTTGTGTACCACTAAAAGTGAACGAGAAACAAAAAAAAATAATTAATTGATTTCTAGCAAGTAATAAATAAATCTAAAAATTAAAAGTATGAGGAATGATCACGTCTTGTTAAAATTAAATTTATTAAAATTAAGAATTTTTTTGTTTTTCCAATAAAAATAATTTAAGCTTATGTTTGAAATTTGTAATCGATTTCAAGTTACGAAAAGGAGGAGGCAAGTCATTCCAGCACTTGGTGGCGAAGAACCTAAAACTTCCTCGAAAACTTGCTGTTCTGTGTATTGGTATCTTTAGTTTAATCAATGACGCTCTTGTGATATGCTCACTATCGTTATTTCCTAACCACTGTAATTTATGATAAAGGTAAGGTGGAACCTGGTAATTTATAGTACCAAAGAGTAATGTAGCAAAATGTAATTGCATACGGTAATTCATTTTTAAGATGTTAGCATTATTTAAATATGGTGTGACATGTGTACGCGGCGGTATATTAAAGCAGTAGCGGGCGCAGGCGTTCTGAACCCGCTGGATGACCTTTTTGGTACGTTCGAGTAAACGAGGCCCTATAACTACATCAGCATGATTAAATTTGGACAGAACTAATGCCTCACAGAGTCTGATGCGAACTTTAGTGGAGATGGAGTCTCTTATATTATAAAGAACTTTTAATCTATAAAAACAATTTTTAGCAATGTATTTACATGTTTCTAAAAACGAAGTTGCTCATCAAATAAAACACCTAGGTTGCGCGCTTCAGACACTCTATTTATACGTTCACCTTTTATTTCAATACTTGGATCATAATTTCCTATAATTTGTATTTGATGATCTGTACCAAGTATCATATATTTTGTTTTGCTAGGATTAATGGTTAGCGAGTTCGTATTTGACCAACAAGCTATATGATCCAAATCTTGGTTTAGTTGTTGCAAAGCTGTCTGTATCTCACATGGCTTGAATGAAATATATAGCTGCAGGTCATCAGCGTACAAGTGGTAGTTGCAGTGATTTATTTGTTTTACAATATCTGCCGTGTAAATTGTAAACAGAATTGGTCCCAAAATTGAGCCTTGCGGGACTCCTCTAGTTACCTGACTTATATCCGATTTAGCTACGCCGCCATCTTCTAACTTTATCTCTACGTATTGGCTTCGGCAACTCATGTAACTATTAAACCATGTTATAGCTTTGTCGTCAAAACCGTAATATGACAGCTTTGAGATCAATAAAGGAATGTTTATAGTGTCAAATGCACGTGAGTAGTCTAGAAGTACCAGTATTGTGCCCTCCCCCCTGTCCCGAGCAGATAGGATATCGTCGACAACGTTTTATGGAGGGAAACTATTATTATCGGTGCGTGTCCCGTCGCAAAACGTCGAATTGTATAGACAAATCAACGTTCGATTTTTTTGAGTCTATAGCTACTATGTGCAATGATTTTTTGTAAAAAAATAATGTGAGTCCTTTTGGACCAATTCTACGTGTCTAATCGTGCGGTGGTCCGCGATTTTTGCGTCTTTATTACAATTTTTCAAGGTCGTATCTTAAATTAACATGATATCAACGTTTTGATTAGCTACAAAGTCTCAGACTAGCCCCATTTGTTCGCAAGGCCGTTAGCATTCAAAAGTACAAAATAAAGAGAACGCGGCTTGACTCACGTGACTCTGAGATCGGGCCTATTTATGATTAAATTATTGCTGACCGCCATTGGAATTGAATGGTATTGCGCTTGGAAGCGCTACTAAGCTAATCTGCTGGTTAATCTGCTGGTTAATGGTTTGGAGTCTCCTCTGAGGAGCTCCGTCGGATGCTCTAAGGCCTCCTGCGATCTACTGACGAACGTGAATACAAGATTGATATTTTGTTCTCGGTTGTCCGCGGATTTACGTGGCGCTTCGGACTCGGGTTGCCTTAGCGCACGTTTACCTAGCGACCAAACTTCCGGCCTGGGAGCGGGTCTGTTTTTGGAGCGACATGTGGGGGTCTGTTCCAAGCGTTTGAGAGAGCGGGGACGAGGATGTGTTCCCTGCGTGGAGAGGGGTCTCGAAGACAGGCGGATTCGGGGGCTCTGCGCATCCTGCCTCTTGGTCGTGGTGCGTGGTCCTCGAGGCATTTGACACACCACGGTCGAACGGGGCAAATTTTTGTTAAATGGCCGTACAACTAGCATCTATAGCACTGTCCGAGAATGCCATGTGACCATGGCTTTTCAATTTTTATGCTTTTGAGATGGCCGACTGACATGTTTGCCTTCCGGAGACGAAGTTATTTAGGGCGGAAAGTAAAGTGTTTTGACACTAGATTGTCTCAACAATGTCCTGTTATACGGAATAACGAGTTAAGTTGTTCTTTTATATTGTGTATAAAAATATATATACCTACATATACGTATTAGGACAATTTTAAATTTAAATATTCTTTAATTTATCATAAAATCTCTACCTACCGTCGATATCTAGTAGACTTTTAGGCCTTGTTATAAATTTAAGCGTTTAACCCTTTTTAATATTCAATAAGGACGTGAGAAAGGTTTTAAAACGTGGTCGGTAGATGTTGTTACTTTCAATTAATTACCTTCTAAAACATCTGGGTTCTTGTGAACTAATTAATTATGAATGAGATTGTTTATAATTTTAGTCGTTATAATTTATGATTAATATATTACAAATACATTTATTTAGCAATTTAATAAAAATATACGAAATTCAAGGTTTATAACTGTATTTTAAATGTAACGATAAATCAAGTAATGTATTTAAACAAAAAATTGAAAATTTATTAATATTTAGTTTTCTATCATATATTATTTTTTAAGAGAAAGGTAATGAGTGGTATATCACTACACCAATACACATGTCCATTGAAATATCTCACAAATCTTTTCTTTCTTTCGCGATCGTTTAGTAATCGGTTAGTGTCTGACTCTTAACGCTTGAAAATGATTGACAGAGCCAAAAAAGATAACTAAGTACTATGGCAGGCTATTAAGATTGTAATATACAATAACAAAGAATTTAATTATCCGAAGGAAATTTTAACACTTTCTATTTCTCCTCAGAGCTCACTAGATCTCGTAAATGAATATTTAATAAACATTGCCAAAAACTTATTGCATAAAAACTCGAATCAAAATTTGGACCACAACTCTCATTCGTATCCTCGAGTTTCCTCGTTTGTCTTAGAAGATACTGACGAAAACGAAGTTAATTATCTAATACAGAATTTAAAAACTATCTGCACAACGGGATGTGATGGTATCAGCAATCATGTATAAAAGAAAATAGGAAATCACTTATAGTTCCATTAACATATATACAGTGTTTCCCAATAGGGGTGATATGATTTTGATAGCTCACAGCCGCCATTTTGATTATTTAACATTTGACATCTGTATTGTTTTCTATTTAGTAATGTTTGCCATTTAATCATGAACAAGTTCACGTTACCTCAATGTTTAAAAATTGTTCAAATTTTTCATCGAAATTCGAGAAGTATTGTCAATACTCAAAGAGCATTTCGTGCTAAATATGGTCGTCATGGTGCACCGTCTGAGCTCGCTATACGTCGCATAATCCAAAAACTACTGGAAAGTGAATTCTTTGCATTATAGTAGACCACCAACACGACAACGGAAAGGCCGTAGTAAAGAAAATATTGCCGCAGTATTAGCCAGTGTCGAAGAAAATCAAAATGTTTCCATTCCACGACGTGCGTAAGAATTGGGCTTATCCAGAATGACAACCTGGCGAATTTTACGTATGGATCTTGGCCTACATCCATACAAGATTGTGTTGGCATAAGAACTCAAGCCAGCATACCATCTATTACGTCGTGAATTTGCTGATTGGGCGCTTGAAATGATGGAAACGGACACCGAATTTCATAGGAAAATCATCTTTTCAGATGAGGCTCACTTTTAGCTCAAGCTCAGTTGTGTGAACAAACAGAATTGTCGTTACTGGAGTGAGTCAAATCCAAGAGTGGTTCATGAAACACCATGACATCCTGAAAAATTGACTGTTTGGTGCGGATTATGGTACGGTGGAATCATTGACCCGTACTTTTTCAAAAACGACGAAGGCCGTACTGTTACTATCAATGGCGACCGTTATCGTGACATGTTGCACGATATTTTTTTCCTGAAGTGTATGAAATCGATGCGGACGACGTTTATTTTCAACAAGATGGTGCAACATGCCACACTGCGACCGTCACAATGGATTTATTGCGTGATAAGTTTGATGAGTCGGTTATTTCTCGCAACGGTCCTCACAATTGGCCACCAAGATCATGCGATTTAACACCCTTGGACTATTTTTTGGGGATATGTTAAATCTCAAGTATATGCTAATAAACTAGCTACGATTCAAGACCTTGAACGCGACATTCGAGCGACTATAGCGGCCATACCAGCCGAAACGCTGCACGGAGTCATCGAAAATTGGACGGATTGTATTCACCAGTGCAAAAAAAGTCGTGGCGGTCATTTGAACAATATTTTGTCAAAATCATAAATAGCATAAAATTTCCTATCAAATAAAACTAAGCTGAGCACGAAATTCAAACATATATTACATGTTTTATTTCAATTTCAAAACATATTGTTCTTATTGGGAAACCCCAAATTTAATTTATGTTTGCAGAACGGTATATTTCCGAAATTATTAAAAAAAGCTGTAGTCTACCTATACATAAAAATGGAGCCAGGAATTCCATCTTTATCAAAGTTATTAGAAAAAATAAGTTATATTAATGTTAGACTAATAAAATATCTTAATAAAAAATTCTAGCAGACAACCAGTATGGCTTTCGTAGCAATAGATCCACAGAACAATGCGTACTTTCTCTAGACTACCTTTCACATATCAACATGTTAAAGTTGATAATTATACTAGTGGTGAACTCAAAGTTTCTTATGGAGTACCGCAAGGAAATGTTCTAGGTCCAACACAGGCAAATGGTAAAAAAAACACACATTACACGTGTCCTTCGGAAGCAGAGCATTAAATATTTGGGAATAACATTATGAAAATCTACGCTTTACTGATCACACAAAGACCTTCTTTCCAAACGCCATAGTCACATGGTCTGTGAAATTTTAAATATATATTTGTTAAACTTAAGTACCTTCTTTATAAAATATTTCTTCTAATTTAGGGGTCCTTTTATTAACATTAAGGTAAATAAAATTTTAAATTTATATCCACTAAATAAATCATCATGTAAGTTAAAAGTTTATAATTATTTGCATGAACTCTCTTACGAGGAAGCAGAAACTCTGCTTCATGTATAGTACAGGCACTTATAATTGATTAAGTTTGCATTATTTAATAAGATTTGACATACACACACATACACACAAGAATACACACACACACACACACATACACACCCACACACACACACACACACACACACACACACACACACACACACACACACATCCACATCCACATCCACATGCACCCATACATACTCACGCAAGCATGCACGTAATGGCGCACATGAAATATGAAAATTTATGAAAGAAGCATATGAAATATTAATGAAAGGCTAACTATTTAATATTATTGAGAGGATTGGCGCTGTATACCGGAATAAAGGCAACTAGTCCGGACCGAATTGCCGAATTAGCCGAATTGTATATGAAATATAAAACTATTGTAAACTGTTGTTAATTATAATCGCATATTTCATTTTTCCTTTACAAAGATCGAAGAGAAGCTTCAATTGTAATAGAGCTCGTGCCTGTAAGTGGGAATTCTATTTATATTTTCGCTCGTTACAGCATACAAAGTCTACTCTGATTTTCCTCAGAGCGTCTCAATTTCCATTTATAAAGCAAATTGGTACAGTTGTCTTCACGATAGTGTATTTTCTGTTAGATAATGGTTTACCACGTTTTAATTAATACTGATACCTATAATATCAATTTAGTTTGAAGAAAGAAAAATTATAAAGATAACAAAATATATTAAATCTATGAACTGATCACAAGAAAAAAATGTGTTATTAATCTGTCTATTGTATATCATGGTGATAAATGTGGAAATGACTTCCTTTTTTTCCAAAAAAAATCAAAAACAATTGTCATTTGCGAAATAGAAATGTCAAGCAAACACATACTTAGAGAGTATAAGCCCGGACGTAACTCAATCATTACTAGAGCTCCAATCAAGTTATTTCAACCTAGCTGACATTTTGAAAGGGAAGTAACAGAAACTACTCTCCCACGTGCATGTGACTACAGTATTATTTGTTTAAAAGATAATTGACTCACATAGCATCAGAGGTCGTGAAACGAATTCAATTCAAGTAATAGTAATCTAATAAATATTTAAAATTAATATCATTTAATGGAACAAACAATATATATTAAATTTTAAACTGATTAGTTGAGTATATTCTGGTTTATACATAAGAGTGAAAACAATAATCAAAATATCTATATTATCAAATATTTATATTTATAAATTAGACGCAGTGTGACAGCGTCTACCTGTAAACGCGATCGGTTGTGGGTTAGATCCCCACTCGGGGCAGTGATTATATATAAATTATTTTTACTTCCTCGCTCTGGTAAAAACAAAGAGCGGCGTTGAGTTCCATCACCCAACACGCAATGTCTTGAATTCGGTGGAGAGTGAAAGTACGGAGTTTCTTGACACAAGGTACTTTCTGTCTAAAAAAATGGAAAAAATGCAGCTAAATTGCTGCTGTGACCCACGTAGCATGATAATCAGAGACAATTTGGTATCAAATCACTTTTTTTATGCTTTCCGCCCTAAAACAAGACATTATGTGTTCAATGGCGAACTCAACGCCGCACTTTGTCTTACCAGAGTCAGAAAATAAAAATAAAGTTTAAGAACCATTTAGATTTTTTTTGTAACAAAATAACCATCTAATTATAGTAAAACAATCATTCGACGTCACTTAGTTTTTTTATACCCAGGAAATAATATAATATGTTAACAATGCTAAACAAAAAAGCTATAAAATAGCTTTTGTAAACGAATAGAGGCAGCTAGAATTTTTAAGCACCTCATCTTGAACTTACCATCGCGCTCAAGCCTTATTATTGCGCTAATGAGTTCTACCATGATACTAAAAGACTTTTATCTCTAAACTCCAGAGATTGTATTTTCATTTTTATATGAAGAAACAAACAAAACCGACCTATGAGGCCGGCCGTGACGTAGATGAAGAACGTAAGCGTGACTGGTTGTGGGTTCGATTCACACACGGAAAAATGATTATATTTAAATTCTTTCCACTTTCTCGCTTTGGTAAGACAAAGCACGGCGTTAAATTCCGCCACTTAACACGCAAGTAACTTTCAAAGTTTCTCTGAGTTGTTTTACACAACCATTAAAAACGAAGTGAAAATAGATTCATACATTTGTAAATGTGAATGTGAATTCTTAAAAACTGATTCAAAATAGACCCAAAAAAATATCGTAACTGTATCGTGTAACTGAAATTCGGTAGCACCGAATCGCTGTACTCATTGGAGTGCAAATATGAATATAGTTGGATTTCAAATTTCTAGTACATCTTGTCAATGATACCGAGAAAGAGTTGTTTTTTATTTATAATTTTTTTATCTATTATATATAAAGGCAAATATTTTTTGATTTTTTTTTGATTTTAGAATCATTAATTATTATTTGCTAAAAATTGTCAAAGATATGTACATTAGAAAGTATGAATACATTACTGTAAGAAATTGATTATGATTATCTTTTAGCTTCACGTTTTTTAGGTTAGACATGCTATACACAGCTTTCCAATTGAACCAACAACCATTCGGCATTATTGTTAAAAAGATAATAATATTAAATAAAAAAATATTTATATTTATAAAAAACAGTTTTTTATTAATATTAAATTTAATGCACTAAAGACTGCGTCTGTATCTTTTTTACTTATTATTATTTATTTTTCATTTACCTAAAATAATAATCAGCTACTTAGAACTAAAGATCTATATTTTAGGAGAGAGTTAAGAAATGAACATTTTATAACTTTAATCCAAATTCCATAACAAGAATAAGGTATTTACCTTTTTTAACATCAACAGGACATTGGTAAATACATTTAGGAAACAAAAGTTTTCACAAAGGTCTTTAGATACGAAGGGTCGAGTAAAACTATGCTTTTTATCAATTGACGTTTATCGTGACCTTTCTCATACGGAAAAGATAATTTAAAAAGTTTCACTACATTTTACTATATATATATATATATATATATATATATATATATATATATATATATATATATATATATGTGTGTGTGTGTGTTTGTGTATGTGTGTATTTGTTTAATCTGTACTTTACCTTCATAATTACTATTATATATTATAAATGCTATTACTGTTGTTGAAATATTTTACAACAACTTGTCAGCTTCAAATTATATATGAATTTTTTCTTCAGATCTTTCTCTTGAAATAAAATCATTTCACCTTGTTGAGAATATTATTTGAGTACTTATATATTTAACTGTACTAAATACTATAAAATAACAAATTAATCATTATAAATAATAATTTTAACAGCTAATTAAATAACATATTTGATTATTTATAATTGTTTCCCATTTCAATAAGACTTTAGCATCAATGAAGTTACCGTAGACACAATATTTTATCTAGATTAGAGGAACGTTAATAAATACTGGTGTAAATGACAGGGCACTTTCGTTAATCACCGAGAGCTGGCCAACGCTTCGCCCGCAATCTGAAAACAAGGGAAATAGCTTCAAACGACAAGGACCCTTCTTTTAACTTTTGAGTGGCCTTTAATGAATTTTTTCGCAAGTGACTTTTACAGAATGACTCTTAATAACTTTTGGCCTTAAATCAACTAAGTTTACAAATTAAAAGAACGCTATTATAAATTCGAAGTTACTTATGAAACAAAAAATCGTTTCTATAAAAATGTTTCAATTTTTTGATTTCAGCAGTTATTTGTAAAAATAACCTCGTAATATTAACTGTTCCGAATTCCGCTTCTTTGAAAATTACTTGTCGTACTCTGTGAGTAGCACATGTAATATATTTAAGAGATATTTTTAGTTCAAAGAAAGCCTTCTCGGAGGTATCCTTTATAAATTTGTTCAGGATCTCAAACTCAGGTAGTTCCTTTAGAAACAAAATATCAAGTTATGTAGTTGCTAGTATTGTTTTCATATTCAATATCATTTGAACATCTTTTTCTTTTTTACGATCTCTGACATTATAGAACTGATAGGAACTGATGTTAATTTAAATTAAAAAATATTTACTACTGTTTTATTGGATATCTGTACTAGATATAGACAAGATTTCCCTCAATTTATTTGTATAATTACATAAATTAATTGATTCAATATGCACATTACATCTGTACATACATAACAAAATTTCGTCACCAGCAGCCTTGTACCTAATTTCATCATCAGGGAGTATATTTTTTTATTGATTTAATGCCTAAACTACGTCATATTAAGCTATGATGTATTTTAGTATTCCAGGAATTGTAAACAAATGCCAAAGACCGGTTACTGGCGCTTGACTTAGAGAATAGTATAGCTTAATATGTGACCTATAGATCCCGCCGGCAAGAGTCCTGTAGTTATACCACTTTAGTCCTTAATCAGTTAAGCACCAGCAGTACTGAAACCAGAGTAGTAGTATTAGTGCACGTAACTACATACTGCATCAGTTAATATTTTAAAACTCATAACTCAATTAAAATTATATATATATATATATATATATATATATATATATATATATATATATATATACAAAAAATAAAATGATCATCAAAAGGGATTTTAACAGATTAGATTTCAACGATTGAGCCACTGTGATGTAATTTAAACAAAATTTTATATGCGTATAACAACTTTAGTGTTAAGACATTCCGTTGACTGCTTTCCGCATGAAGTTTCCGCACTGTTGCATACGAACTCAAGGCCACGCTTGTTCTGACATGGTCATTTCTCCGAGTATTATTGAACCCATAGTCAACCGCGTTTAGGCCAGACACTGTCTCACTGCGCCACAACGGCCTCTGTAAAAAAAGCGTAAAGTTGTAAACAATAAACATACACATAAAACAAGTTAAAAATGTATAGTAAATAATATACACGTTGACTTATGCAAATAACTGAGAAGCATATATTTACAGCGTACATCTAGTTTGAATGATATGAAAATTTTACATTTTTACTTTCATGAAATGGCGCTACTGGAGAAACTATTTTCGTACCTGCACGCTGTCGCGTTTTTGATATATTCCATTTTGAAAATAGGAATCTTAATTTTAAAATAAATTTAATAAACGTCATATAATAGCAAGTTTACGGTAACGCATATATTTCGTATACTATGTTATTAAAACAGCATCTGGCAGCCAGTCGACCTTTTTTATATAATACAATGTTAGTTTATATTACCTACCATCATAATATGAAGCATTGTACCTTGACGAGGCAAGTTCATTTAATAAAGATCATCAAATATATTTTATTCTTGAGAACGGAACGGAGAAAATAGATGAGAAAATAGATCCTAAAAGACTTAAGAAATAAGTCCTAAAAGACTTTTAAAATTGGTATAGAAATAAAAAAATGTTTTAATGTATTCTATTTATGTCTAAATTAATTTCGAAAAAATGATATGTTATTCCCATGTAATAAATGTAAATAAATTAAAAGTCTTCATTATCAAAGCTGCCTCATATTATTATTATATTAAATAAAGTAACGAAAGTTCCGTGAAACTTCGCAGATTGCTATCTTTTTAGACTTCCTAAACTTTTTGCAAACATTGGCAACTTGCCACTAGTTAGAGTTCGTAAAAGGAAATGTTAGTTTGTATGAATTCTACATTTTGCTAATAAACTACATTGTATGCTTGTATTGAAGATACAAATTCTTATCTTAAGCAAAGATGTTTCTTAAAAATAAGGAATAATCTGAAGAAGTAGATAAATAAATATGATAAATAAATAAATATTTCTTTATTCATATATCTGTATATATAATAAAACTGTAGTCACTCCTGTACTTTGAATATAATCCGAAAAAAATACTTAAAGAGTTTTTGTATAAGTAGCAGCAACCAAAAATATGATTATTGAAAATTTTGTCTGTTGTTCGCCTTTCACACAAAAACTACTGGACGGATTTCGATGTAATTTCTTTTGTTACATAGCTATTAGGCCTCGGTAACATATAAGCTATAATTGATTTTGAAATTCTGAGTCCTTGATGTGGAACCATATGGCTCGTCTAATTATTATTAATAGACATATTGTGGAGATAAAAAAGGCAAAGATGTGGAGTATCTGGAACCCGTAACCTTAATAGATATGAATATAACGCTTTAGAAAAGGTTTTAAGCTTGATGAGCACTTTCTGATAACGTAAGAAAATTGAAGGTTTTGGCAAACACATGATGTGAAACCAGAGATATTAATTGTAAGCCGGTGGCCAGTAGCCAGTCTCTACTTTTACACCGTTACTTGAGTATTTAAAATATTAACTTTGAAATGTTCATTGCAAATGTACTGTACAATAGAAACTAACAAAACCACTGGATATAATTTTTATCCAGTTGTCTGTCTATCCGTATGTATGTGTGTCTGTTCATTTGGACGTCAATCACGCAAAAACTAATAGATAAAATTAAATAATTTTGGCATGGTGGTGGCTTATATACCAGAGCTATATACAGAATAGTTTTTATTTCCATCGATCTCACTAAAAACGTAAAAGAAAACTGAAACCTTCAAATACATATTTTTTACATGATAATAGATCAGAGCCTGGAGTGTCTTATTAGGTAGTTACATCCTGATAATCAACGTAGGGGAAATAAAAAACCAAATCCGTCAAATTACGTACATAGCTTCATCATTCAATACGCAAGGTTGATTTTAAAAAGCAGTAAATGGATTGTCTCGACACTAGGTTGTCCTCTAACTGCTACCCAGTTGACCCAGTTGACCCAGTCAAACATTCATAGCAGAGTTGCAGTTCAAAATAAAGTGTTACGCTAAATAATATCTACAGTTTTAAATTAAAATGAATGCTATATAAGTGATACTTGGTATCACTTATACAGCATTCATTTTAATTTATAACTTAGTATTTTCACATTCATTAATGTTTGTAATGGATATCATTAGGTGACAATACGTCGTACGAATTTCAATTTAATTTAATATATATACTATGTGTACAATGTAATCTTACAATGTGCATCAAATACCAACAGTTTTGTTTAACGTACCCCGTTGGACCGTTTTGTCGTTTCCGTTGATGGTGCGCATAAATCTTTTAAACTACGTACCGACTTTTAATACGATTTTCATTAATACACAGTGTGGTAAATGAGTAAACTTAAATTTAGGGAAGAAAAATAAATGTTAACCATGTTACTGGTCTATGTCATCAGTAGATTATTAGACCAGTAACTTTGGTGGGTGCAAAAACAAAATAAACATAGTCATGTCGTTCACGTAAAAAAAATACTTTTCATATTTAATTAGACTAAATGTTAAAATAGAAAAAAAATAATAAAAAGATTGATGATAAAGCTTTTTAACATAAAGGTAAATATTTAAGTTTTTGTACAAAAATGGCTCATAATTTTAAAAAGCAGAAAGAAGTAGGTCATACATAAAATTAGCCTCTTCGCGCAGCTTGCTTTATATTCATGTAAAAAGTTGCGTAACAGTCTTTATAATGTATTCTTTTCAGTCATCATATTTCGTACCTCAGAGTGCAATTTAGTAACATTTACGATATCGCGAATTTTTTAAAGGGCATGGCGGAAATATAATATTATTTTTTGCTGCCTTGATCTTTTTTTTACTTTCAATTTTTCTTAATGTTTAAGTTTCTGTTCAAGTTTGAATATTTTAGAATCTTAATCCACACACAGGTGTTAAGTGTTAATTTTCACTTACTTTATCTTAAGTGTGGATTAATAATAATATTTGTTTCTTAGAAATAATTTTTGTATAGTAAAAATTTATAAAAATATCTCTATACAGATCCTAACAAACAAATTAGGTTATAAGAGCCGTATAAGAATTAGAGAAAGAGCCTTAATGATTTTTAAGAAGCAAGGGTTTGAATCCCGCTGCTTTCAATTTTTTATTTGTTTTATAAAAATGCTTTCTTTTCAAATTATCCCAAATATTAATTGATAGTTTCACATACTGCTACTGAAATGATTCTACGTCATGTTTTGAAATAAACAAATAAAATCTAAAATGAATTGAGCAGATTTTACGTTTCCCCACTCATCAAGGACAGAACACAAATCATACTATCTATATATTTCGATATATGCAATATTATTCAAATATCGTTACAAAGAAAATTTATCAAGACCTTCTCTGATTATATAGAATTTAATTACAAATATTCTAATTTATAATTTTTAGTAATTATATATTAATTAATTTTAACATCACATGACCGATAAATTTTACCGCCTTTCACATTGAATTCTCATTAAACTCGGTCAAATACTCGTATTGAAAGCTCTACTATCCGAATGAAAGAGAAGAAATGAATACATCGATATTGGAATATAGGTCTGTCGAGTTTTTTTATACATACGTAGCTAATATTTCGATACAGTGCTGAGCTTAAAGCATAAGTGGTTTTTTTCATCTTCTGAGATATTTATAATTATATATAGCTTTATTTATATATTTTTTTATTTTTCCTTCTTAATTCAAGATGTTTTATTAATTTTGTAGTAATTAACTTGAATTATTAAAATATTTCTTGAATATTTCGTGAGTTTATGCGTAGAATAATTGTTGTTTGTTGTTCTTTATTAAGATATATTGTTAATTAAGCATAACATTTTTTTATGTAAGTAATATCTTTATGCTTTTAGTATCACCGATATTATGATCGATTTAAATCTATATTAGATGTATTCGATCTAATTATTAAATAGATTTAAAATTAAATTAATTATTTTTTGATAATGTATATTTTCCAATAAAATTTTAACTAGTTAAAATCTTTGATATTACTTACACGTTTATATATAAAGTTTGCTAATATGTGGTATGTATATAAAGATATTGGGGTAGTAAAGTAACGTCTTTACTAATATAAATGGTTCTCTCTCATTACTCTGCTTTGTAGACTTCTCTCAAGTAATTTACTGCTTAGTCAGTTAACAGTCTAGATAAAGCATGTGTTAGATGCAATATGCAACACGCAGCGATACGCAGCGATAACTTTGTAGCATGATATGCCTATCTGCCAATAGACTTAGAGTACAATATTACTATACAGTAAGTAAAGTACACGCTTAAAAGCTCCTTTAATATGTCAATAATATATAGGCTAATAAATATATTTTAAACCTTTAATGATAATGTATGAACAACATTTAAAAAAATTCAAAAAAGTTTAAACTTTCCATTTTAATAAGTCTAAAGTACTTTGTAATCTTTATAGAAAAAAATTAAATTTATAAGTGTTAAAATATAACTAAAAAAAGATATATTTTTTTATTTAAAAAAAAAACTTCTACTATATTAACACATTGAGTAGTACATCGTTATTAATCGATCTTTCAAAATAGCTACACAAATAAAAGTAAATATGGAAAGGAAGACCCAGAAATTATACAATAATTCTTATACGATTCACATTAATTACTTCCTTGAAGCAAATCTCGTTTCACTTAAAATACTGCTTTCGTTAAAGGTACGACTATATTCTTTTATTTCTTTACCCTATTTCAGTCGGATAATTGAAATTTCTTTCACAATTTTTTTTGATTTTTTAATCATTTTAAGTTGGTTTAATCATTGGTCTTGTATTGAAATTAATCACCCTAGAAATATATTAACGTTTAACTTAATTGTTTAAAAGAACTGGATTCACATTAGTATAAAATTAATTAAATAGAGCAAAATTTTTATAGAAAAACTGTAGATGACCATTATTTATTATATAATATATTAAATTTATTAAAGTAGATAATTCACACATTACGATTTAATTGACAATCACTAAAAAAAACACAGATACATGTAGAGATAGTTTAAAAAGATCCTTAAAAATTGATACAACAATATAAAAAACCGTACTGATTTACTATCTTATTACTATTTTGGCTTTATTATCAAATTATAAAATATGTCTAATAAACACTTCTGAAGAACAAGTGCAGTATATAAAAATACCTAGACGAGCTTAAACTCGTCCTACATAATTATAGTTTACTATAATTATGAAAAAAAATAACGTAATAAAACCATTAATTTTACAATCTACCTATAGTGTATTAAATTTAGCGGGTAAATAATAATTCAATAAAAATATATTAAATATAATCAAACTTATAATTTAAGAACTATTTTAAAATAAGCTTTAAGAACTATTTTAAAATAAGCTAATATTTACTATTTTTAAAGTGTTATTCCACACTTAGGATTAGAAAATATTTTTCCCGGGTTTGAATCCCGCTGCGTTCAAATTTTTATACGTTTTTTCAAAAATATATTATAAATAAGCTTTTTGTTACGTTAAATTTAAACATAAATTTAGATTAAAACAAGAAAATTGTGCTTGTACGTTTAACCTTAACATACGTTTAGATTAAGCATTACATGTAAGTAGATATAATAAATATGTCAATTAGTTTTCAATAAATACTTAAAATTATGAAATATTGTTATTATTTCAGGAAAATAATTAATCTTAACGATTACTCCAATATAAATGTAAAATAAATTATAAAAACCGGCTTCTTCTTATTATTATAAAATCTTCTAGGTATTTATATTTTTATATATTCCTAAATATCTATTCAGATGTTTTGCTTTATTTAAGCTTTGTAAACTATATAATGAAGTTCTCCTTCAGTAAATACAGTTTCGATTTAATAGCGTGCAAACAACAATAGTCTGAATGAATTGCATCGCATTATCGAAAGTGTTTCTTAAACAATTCAGTTTAATTAATCACTTCATCGCTGCAATTTCGTTTCATTCGGAATTTCAATTCTATCCAAATGGTTTGTATTGTTTTGTATTGACTAGTTTAGACGAGGGCTTAATGAAAGTTCTATTTATACTGCTGTAATACCTTGTACTACTGTTGTATACCTTGCTACGGGTTCGGTTAACGTTTTGTTACGCTAAACGTATTACGTGAAGCACATACGTATGCAGTTATGACTTTTTAATACTAAAGATAGTAAAAAAGTGAAGTTATTAGAATATATAACGAAAACTATATGGAGTGATAAAAACAAATAATTGTTCAAATAAATTTAGAGTTCCCATAGACTACCATCTACTTATATATTTTTATACATAATTACATTTTATACGTAATTAAAATGAAATAGAAACGTTCTTGATTTAATCAAGTATATTTTTGAGCTAATTATAATTTACTTACAAAGTCACTAAAGTCAGTAAAATTACCAGGAATATAGGGTTCAACATACGAATGAACAAGTATATGTCAAGGTGAGTAGCGAGTTTGTTATACTCCAAGGCGATTAAAATATATAATATTTTAAAAATGTTATTCCACACTTAGGATAAAAAAAAAACATTTTTAAAAATGGACGTATTATTTATCATTACTGTTTACAAAAAAAAATCTTGAAGAGGTTTATTGTTTGTTATATAGGTTGAGGAGATTTATTTAAGATTCATTTATACTCACTTCCTTTAAAGTATTGTGTTATATTTTTAAATATTTCAAACTACGCAAGAAAAATATTTTTCTTTTACTGTTTTTAAATTCACATTTACTATAGATATTTAATACGTAAAAGATTTAAGGTAAAAGATTTTCAAAGGCGGAATGTGATTTCTATGGCCCTTGATGAAGAAGATCGCTTTTGAAGTAAAACGAGATGACGACAATATACCAGAACAAAGGTGGTATGACCCTTAAAATCTCATAGAAAAAGGTACGTATGAATTTTAAGTATTCATTGATGCGAGTAAAAACGTGGCCAACATTTCAAGCGAAAATATAAGGATATATCTATCTATATACTAAATTTAATTTGTTGTATTTACTACTTATAATCTTTATTTTAATACAAGTGTAATTTTAACTCGAAATGTGTAGAGGTTCTCGTCCACAGTCGGAGGAGATGTAAGAAGTATGGTTAGCGCTTGGCTGTCTCTAACTACCCCGCCAGGAATAACGTATGAACCTAAAAAAATAATTGTCTATCGTATTTTTTAAATTAATTAAAACCAAACTATATAGTCGCTGTATGTATTTAGTTATTTTACAATATTAGTATTGTAGTAGTAATTTGATTTACACATAAGAAGTCATTAGCAAACATTAGTCACTTCCGCACTGGGTTTGACATTTATCACTCCACGGCTGATGAGCAGATGCCGGAACAAATGATCAATTGTGAAAGGAATAACGGGAAAATTTCAATCTTTAATCATATAAAGTAGATTAAGCAAAAATTTATATTCATTTAAATGTTTATTGATTGATTTAAATTCTTATTGATTTTTTATGATCCGATATATAATTATTATAGTTATTTCGTAACTAAGACATGTCTGCTAAAAAACAATACATTAAAGTCAAATCTGGTAAAAACAATACGTTGTAACTAATATGAAATATAAAATAAATTTTCAATAATAATTTTAATTTATAGTACAGGGTTCATAAATAAATCATATTATCTCATATATTCTTGAATGCCGCAGTATAAACGCGAAAAATACAATTGGAATAAATAATGGTCTTTCTACATTCACCGCTCTTCAATATATTACACATAAATCACTGCATGTACTAACCCCGGTCAATAGTAGAGCGTTTGAAACACCTGCGGCCGTCGTATACCCACTGTGCGTGGCCGTTTTTATTTGCGAAGGTTGCTTTTCGCTGACATACTTAACCTTAGGTTAGAATAAACTTATTGAAACGTTAGATTTTAAAATATTGCCTATAAAAGAATATATTAGTCATTTTTTTCTAATATAATTATTTTATTAATTAGCTGTAGTGTGTTTCGCGACTTTTCACTTAGACGACAACCTGAAAATTTAAAAAAAAATGCTTTACTTCTTATTACATCGGCTATCTACCAGTGAAAATCCCAACAAAATTGTCTTACCGTTCCAAATATTATCCGATACAAACAGACAGTCAAAAGTCTATATGTACTGTATATACGTACATATACATTTAGCAACAAGCGCTTACTTTAATATAACAAACAAACACTCTAGTTATAATTATTTAATAACAAAATAATGTGTCGCTATAGTCTACGATAACAATATCAATAATAATATATATAAATGTGGCTCGTAGAAATAATATAATTTATTTTTTTCAAAAATTCGCTTAAATATGAATATAGACCTTAGTTCTAAGTAGCCGATTATAATTATATGAAAATGATAAATGAATAATAATAAGTAAAATAGGTGTAGACCCAATTTGTAGTGTAATAAATTTTATAATAAAAAAATATAGTTCTCTATAAACTCATTATATTATATTACTATTATTGCATATTCACTAAAAATTAAAATACATTCAGGCGATAAACAAAATAAATAACTATGAACATTCCCACTTGTTTGTTTTATACTGAATATTAAAACAGGCTGTATAAAATTTTTATTACTTTTGGTAATTCATTAAGCTACAGTAATTGATATTATATGATCGTGTTATATGGAATAATTTGTTTACTACGTATGTTATACACTACGTAAGAGAACTTATTTCCTTAATATATTTTACAATATAAAGAAATTAAAACCCTATAATTTGTATATGTATAATTAAATATAGCATTCGAATAATTTTAAAATTTACTATAAATATTATTTTTTTCAAACTTACATTTAATAGTACTATAAGGAAACATATAATTCGTTTACTTGAGTCAATATTAAATAATCTAAATGAATAAAAGTCATCCTTCAACAAAAAACTAACAAAAAACAAAGTATATTTGCAAATTCAACCAATTAAGGGGTCAAAAGAGCGGACCATTTCTGACAAAGTAAATTCCAAGTACACGACCCGTCCGATCAAGGGAAAAGAAGTATAATGGAATGTTTACGTATGGATGAATATAATCGAGTATGTGCTGGAGAGTATGTTATTTGTAAATATAGATAGGTTATATTAATACTACCAAATATCTTCTTACATTTGGTTCCTCATTTTTATTTCATGTTTTTATTAACTTTTTGTTTATATCTAGCAATATCAGGAAATCTTTTACCGCTCTTTTGTCCCACGTCTTCAATCACGTAATTTATATCCAAATTCAAAAATTCTATTTTTTTTAGAATAAACTTGATGTATTTGGCAGGCCCATGAGAATAACCAGAAAATCACTCACTCTGTTCCTTATACGTACTATTATCAATCCAATTAGATTAATTTGTTAATGTTTTTTTTTAAATAATTTCCCCGAAGCGCGGCAGAAAGTATTCAACGAAGTGTCATAAGACTAGGTTGTCTCTGAGTACCCTGCTATGCAGGATAAAGATTAAGGCTACTCTTGCTCCTATAATGTGTAACAATAAGTAAGGTAAGTAAACAAAATCTACGAGTAAGTCATGCATACATCAGAGTACGCTCTGCGCTTTTCTACGGTTTTCTTATAAGATTTAATTACCTAAGGAAATTATATTAATGTAAACATAGTCCAAGTGGTAATATAATGAGCCCACAAGCATCAAGCTTACAATGAAGTGTTGTTTACCTGCGCCAAAGTGACCTCTCAATATAAAAATACAAACACGTCTTCATTATATTCTTTTACTTGTACCAAATAAAATAAACTGAATTTTGATACTGAACAAGCATTACTTTAATAAAGAAGAAAATTAAACAATATTATTTATTTAATTTATTATATTATAATATATTTATTTGTTTCTTAGAACCTCACTTAGTAGAATAATTTCAAGTAAAGATATTACTTAAATTAATTAATATAGTTAATTACCTTTTAATTATTTTTATAACTGCAAACAAAAACCTTATTTATAATATATCTATTAGTTTTTCTATTAAAACAAATCGTAGGATGTGGTAGGTCATTTAGAAAACTAAAATAACGTGTTTAAGCAAAACCATAGTGTAAATCCAAAAAGTATATTATTTCTAAAGAGCCTTTTAATAGCTTTTAGTGCTTCCATAGAGATTCGCATAAGGACGTTTAATAGAGGAATAAGAGCGTGGAATGAAAACAAGCCCTGTCGCGTAGACTGTTATCCGCAACAAGAACGCGCTAAATGTCGGCACTAATGAGCATCTTTAATGTTCTTTGCTTTGTTTACGCAGTACTTAGCCATATGTGTCCACGTCTTGAAATTGTTACGAATAAAAGTACTATTTTATTGTCTTTTTTTAATTGTTGCTACTGTAAAACTTTTGTATTGTTAGTTGTATATCTATTATTTCTTTTATTAAGTATGCGAATTATTTTAAAAAGACGGGGTAAAAAGACGGGGTTTTAAAAAGATGGGTATTTTCTGTGTGAGAGGGCGTCAAAGACAAGCTAGTATCAAGAAATTAGGTTGACTGCTTTACGTCCAATTTGAAATGTCCTACTGGAGCGGAGAGGTGAAAATTTATTTATACTAAGATAATTTGAAACATACCCCCGAATGGGAACATAAGTTTTGTATTTATAAACACATATTTTATTGACACCAATAATCTTGAAAATTAAATAAGTAAATTGTTTATTCACTGACCAAAAATATATTGATACGCTAATATTATACGCTCATTAATTTTCGAATATCTGCAAATGTACTAACGCATTTTGTCTGGACAAACTGATTGCAGTTGGAAGTCAGAGTCCATATTCACAGTGAAAATATACACTAACGTCTCCTAGTTACCTTTCGTACGAAAGCTAGTACGAAACAATGTGATTTTTCAGAATTCAACCTTTATAATATATTTAAGCAGAATGAATCAAATTTACAATTGTGACAACTGTCATTTTCATTGTAGCAAATAATTTAAATTACATAATATTAATTCGTTTAATATACGAAATTAATATCATCAAAAATTTTACATTACTTTAAATCACTTATTTCACTTTACTTTTAATGTTCAAATGATAAATAATATTCAATATTCAGTAATCGGAAAAACCGATGGCAAAGATTGCGTGGTTTTCCACCCTAAAGATGGACTGACTACAGATATAAAGTACCAAAGGAATACCTTGACAGTAGCTTTACTCTGGATGCCCAACGGAGTAAAGAAAGAAGTTGAACTTTTAATATATATTACTATATTTACTGTATACTTATAAACGTTACGAATATAAAAGAATAAAAATATCTACATTTCAAATTCATTCTTTTGATTTCAAGATTACTTTCATAATAACAAATATATAAATGTAGTTAATTTATTAAAGAATATTATATAAATAATTAAGACCTCTAATTTTACGAAATGTTCCCATATTTTAGCACAACTAATTCAAGTAAGCGATTAGTCGCCACACGAGGCTTTTGTGTAATTGTAAGCACTCCCGTATATTGTATGGTTTCAGTGAAAGCTCACATTATATAATTAACATTAAAACCTTCTTAGTCATCACAACTTTCGTAAAATATTTTATTTATTTCGACTTCAATATATTACATATTAAAGAAACTACAAAAAATAAAGATGTTCATAAAAATCTGATATAGTGTTTCAAATATAAAAAAGAAAGTGAAAACATTTTTTTTAATCTTGCATTTGAAAATACTCTTACCATTTTATTACTTTAGCTTTACTCTGTAAACGTTTTTCTTTATACCCTTTTCAGCTCGAAACAAGCCTTGTTTAAGGGCTGGTAGGGTCGTAATCGTAAAACGAGTTCCACAGATGTTGCATTAATCCGGCTAAATAAATTCTTAGCAGAAGAACAATAAAAATGTTCATATCTATAAGGGGAATAAATATGTGTTAAGATTATAATAAATATTTTAATAGGTCCTGATGTCCAATATAAAGAAGGACCAAGAAGGCACCAGGACGCGATGGCGTAACCAACGGAGCCCTACGCCATCTACCACTCCGAATGATCGTCGCGCTGACCAGGCTCTTTAACTTTATTCTACGCCTGGGATATTTTCCATGGACAGGCATGGAAGCAGGGCCTGGATATCATGCTTCCCAAAGCCAGGAAGAATATCATATATATATATATATATATATATATATATATATATATATATATATATTAGCAGCAGTAAGGAAGATGACGTGGAAGTTGCAGACCAAGAAGGCACCAGGACGCGATGGCGTAACCAACGGAGCCCTACGTCATCTACCAATCCGAATGATCGTGGCCCTGACCAGGCTCTTTAACGCTATTCTACGCCTGGGATATTTTCCATGGATAGGCATGGAAGCAGGGCCTGGATATCATGCTTCCCAAAGCCAGGAAGAATATCAGAAGGCCTGATGCGTACCGTCCCATCACACTCTTGTGCTTGACATCCAAACTATTCGAGAGGCTGCTGCTACCCCTCATCTTGGCGCACTTCCCACCGCACCCCGAACAGTTTGGGTTCCGAGAGGGCTATTCAACCACCCGTCATACAGCCAGGGTGATCCACTACGCAGAAGCTACCAACCGCCATGAGAGCGCCCCAGCTGTCGTCCTGATGTGGCCCGGGCCTGAAAGCTGGAATCCCGATCCACCTGGCCCGAATAATCGCTTCTTTCTTGGAACGTAGATCGTTCGTCATTTTTCACCAATGACATCCTCATTTTATATATATAAATATAAATATATATATATATATATATATATATATATATATATATATTTATATATATATATATATATATACATAAGGGTACAGGCTCTTTAGTCTTTAATCTTTCTTGCTTTTACATAAATAAAAGTGAAATATGACATTTTCTTTAACTTGAAATAACTTTTCGAAGCGACGTTCAGTTTACCACTCAAAACACAATGTCTCGATCGGCGAAAAGCAGTCAGCGGAGTATCTTGACATTAGGTTATCTCTAACTATTAAGTGAAGCTGAAATAACTTTTAATAATGAAAGACAAATTTAAGTTCATTTTTACAAAAAATCTTAAATCTTAAGTGGGTGTTCCTCTTAAATTTTTACTAATAACATTATTTATATTCACAATACTTTTCAATTCTGTGAGCATAAATTATTCAGTTTAAAAATGCAAACATCATAATGTCGTAAGAATCTTTTGTTACCTGTCGGATAACAGAATACAAAAGGAAGATTTATCTCGTAAAAAATTTTAGTCAAACTCTACGACCTAAATAAATTATCTGTGAAATACATTTTCATTTTAATTTGTCATTTGACCTACGTTATTTGTACACGATTTTTCAAGTGAAAATACAGAACGAACAGTTGATTCAGGTCATGATTATCGTTTGAAATTATTAGATATATTATTATCTGTGTAGAAATTCTTAAATTAAATAAGTATACAGTAGTATGTCATAACAATTTGAAAAAATAATACTGTCATACAAATTGCCAGCTGCCAAAAATAATAATTTGAAAAATGTAATTTCACATCACACAATTACACTCAAATACGAAACATGGAAAATGGTAGAAAGAAATCATATGGATAGGACGTGTGAAATAAAAATTAATTTTGCAAATTTCAACTTTTGAGAATTAGATTTTACTGTCAATTATATCGTCCATATAATCTTTCTAATTTTTACAAAACTTCGAATATTCCTAATATTTTTATTTATTTTTATATTTTTTATTACGCAAAAATTAATAATAAATTTGTACAATAGGCGAGCTTAATATAAGCTTAAAAAGCATTCTCTTCCAGTCCGCCCTTCCCAAAATTTTTCATCATTATTTTCTTGGAGGTTAAAATGTTGCATGAAAGAAACTCAAATTTATACGTATAGCATGGTAAGCTTAAAAAATGCTGAAATTCCAGAATGTAAAAGATATTTGGAAACATAAAATGCGATTTAGGTGACCTCTTCTCAGAGGTTCACGCTAGAATTGCTTTTGAAGTACAATGAGATGACAAAGTTATGTCGAGACAAGGGATCCCATATGAACTTTGCAGAAATATAATACATATATAATAATTTTTATATTATGTAACTGTTTTCTGTTTATAATTAATATTTTATTATTTACAATTTCATTATCTTTATACTTAAACGTATTTAGTAATTTTACTTTTTTTACCTTCATGGTTTTGTACCGATAACAGGGTCCACAGGAAGTACCTAGTGTATAGAATCTCGATATTTTGTTTTCCTCCGAGTTAGAGACATTACGTGTTGCGTGGTGGCACTCAACGCCGCGCTTTATCTTACTAGAGCGACGTAATGAAAATAATTTAAATATAATCATTCTCTTGAGTGGGTATCGACCTCGCGATCGATCCGGAGTTTGTGTAATAAATTCTAATATTTTTAATAATAGTGTATATCATAATAATAGTATACTTCATTTATTAGATTCTATATAAATATGTATAAATACTTATATTCTACGACTATATCTTACGACGATGATCACACCTAATATACTATTGTTTTTCATTTATGTGACTTGTATTAAATCATTAGAAGAATATTAAGAAATTGGGTTAAGTGTAAAAGTTCTTAAAATAACTACAACGGTAGTTGCAAGTTAAACTCTTAATTAAATATTAAAAGTTTAACTTGCAACTTTTTAACAAAGTTATTGATACTGCATTTTAAGAGAAAATAGTTTTAATATAAAAAATGAATGCAATAATTTTTTTTCGTCAATAATCCAAATTTTAGTATGTCAAATAATTATTAATATATTTTAGCATAGTAAAATTCGGCTATTTAACTTTGTCTATGTTTTTGTGTCCGAAACCTTTTCTTGTGTGTACATTTAATATTTATTTTTTTAATGTAATAAAGAAAATATTATAATATAACGGGTATATCTAAAGTAGGTCTGTGATAAGTACATTATTGAGGCCATTCACTATACTTGTTTCGTTGTACACAGAAACGATAAATACGTACTCTCGATTACCAAAATTTACAAGGATTAAGGAATGCGTTTAAAATAGTTTCATTCAATATTTTTTGTGCAGAATACAATTCCCTCCGCCGCTGGGTAGCGACCCGTAAGAGGCGGCTATCCCAGTAATTTGGTAGTAGAAGGGTAATCTTCCGACTGGCTTGCGACCACTATCACGACAAAAACGATCATCCAAATATCTGATGATGTGTTCCGGTTCGTTATCATGTAAGGCAGCTCTCTTTATTCCCACCTCCTTTCCCTCATCTCCTTTCACTTTCACCACAAGGCTGGCAACGCATCTACAACTCTAATTCTGTAGATGGTAAGTGGTCACCTTTACCCATGTGATAGTGACCCCTTACCATGAGAAAGAATTTCTGCCCGATTGCCTTATTTTTCTATAATAATATAGTTATTGTATCCGTAGTAGTAAAATGCTCATTGCCTAAGCAATGTGGATATCGGCGATATGCTGATATACCAGTGTTCTGGTGTTCAGAGTCCATATTCACAGTGAATATACACACTAAAGTCTCCTAGTTACCTTTCGTACGATAGCTAGTACAAAACAGTGTGATTTTTCAGAATTCAACCTTTATAATATATTTAAGCAGAATGAATCAAATTTACAATTGTGACAACTGTCATTTTCGTTGTAGCAAATAATTTAAATTACATTATATTAATTCGTTTAATATTTGAAATTAATATCTTCAAGAATTTTACATTACTTTAAAGCACTTATTTCACTTTAATTTGATTGTTCAAAAGATAAATAATATGCAACATTTACGAACTAAATACTGTAACCAGTGCCTATATAACATTTGACTTTTACATATAACCAAATTGCCAATGACCATATTGATTTACGTCCATATGTACGTCATATATACAAACATATATGTCATACGCCATTTATACATGTGTCATTTATTCAAAATGTTTGTCAAATTCGTTGTAATTTGTATATTATTTAATTTATATATGATAAGAGCCATTGTGGCGCAGTGCGACAAAGACTGTCGCGTTTATAACGCCAGCGATTTTGAATTCAATTCTGACTAAGAGCAATATTTATACTTTAAATTATTTTCATTTCTCTGCTCTAATAAGACATAATGCAGCGATGAGTTCCACCACTTAGAACACAATCACACGTAAAAGTGGAGATAAAAGACATTATATTTTTTTTCTGACTACACTACTACACAGCAATGAGTGTGAAGCTGCAAAACCTGTACTTATAATGCATTATAAAAAATAACTTTTGGCATGCTAAATTTCGTTTTACTTGGTACTCATAATTTTAAATCATTAAGTTACCTCATATCAGAAATATTCATAACGTATTAATTCAATAAATAAAGTTTACAAATGAATAAAGTTCATAACAAAATATAAGCAATATTTTATTGGTTTTTAATATAATATAATATAATTAAATTGAAAATTTTTAACTTAAAATTTGCTTCAAATATCCATTATTAAAATTCTGGAAGATTCCTTTATAAATATATTACGTACACATTTATTGACAAACCTATCCTTTCTAACTTGATACAAATTCATTATATTTAATAAACATGGTATTGTTTATAAATAATCATATTTTAATATGATTATTTTTAAACAATATCATGTTTATTAAATATATATATATATATATATATATATATATATATATATATATATATATATATCTTTAATCTTTACAGAATCGAACAAATAACGCTTAAAAGGTTGGGATTTAAAAATACACGCATAGATATTCAATTATATGCAATGAAGAACTGCATATTTTATAAATTTTAATATACAAATCGCCACAAGATTGCACAAGATGAATAGTGCGTCCAGTATTGCTACATTTAATAACTTCCTTATACTCAATGAATCCCATCCCATGCGAGAGCGAGTCACGTTTAGCGCTACCTTACTCTAATACGCTATATACTCGTAGTCATGAATTTCTTAGCTCTGAAGATACGAAAACTAAGATATATGCGCTGTTTTAAAAGATCTAAAATATATACTGAATATAATTTAAATTTTCACATTATATTTTACAGTTTTAAAGCCATTAATAATAGTTTAAAATGCAAATTGTATATTAATATTAGTTTATTTTTTTAGACTATTTATCATTAAAGCTGTCTTATATATTATTCATAAATCACAGGAGCCTTATGAATATTTCTCGAACAGTTATGCAAAAATCAACTATTGGAACACAGGGCCGTAATAAACATTTCTATAATAAAAACCTACATGTCAAGACAAGTGTCTTGACTACTTTCCACCGGAATTCGAGACGTTGCGCTTGGAGTGACGGAACTGAACTTCGCGCTTTGTCTTATCAGAGCGGAGAAATAAAAATAAATTATTATCGAACTTAATATTATTTGTATTAAATTGTAAAATACACGTTATTTATTTAGTAATTTCTAAATAGATGTACCAAATACAAATATTTCCTCTGTCTACAAATGTTGTAGTACAGTTAATTAAGTTTTCGACAAAAACAATAAGCCAATGTTAATTCAATAAATATACCACTAAACGAAAAATAACAAAGCAACAGTCTAAGCTGGGTAGCATTTGTAATTCTAATATATGAAATTTAAATGAATAAATAAGAGCTTTCAAATGTACACATCTTTCTTTTAAAACTAATTTTCATTACATTTACGTTTCTTTGATAAAATTGTTGAAGTAGTTTCACTATTAGCTAATGCGCCGTAATCGGCAAACATCAAAGTATAAATTTATCGAGGTATCTTTACGGGAGCAACTTTAATCATACTATTGATGTTCACTAACCGTAACTACAAAGGACAAAACATCGGTTTATAGTTTAAGTCTGTAACTTGTAACAAGTTGACAAGAATATTCATTATCTACAAACTTAGGATAGAAATTAACTTGGGACGAAGCTGTTTTGCTGTTTTCACCCGAATTGTGTGGAAATGCGTGGATTTAGTTCGTCATACACTTCGACAAGTTATTTCGTTAAGAAATGGCATGGGTTAAGGTTGGGCGAAACTATTCGTGTTCCATTCCGATTGGACTAATGTTAAAGCAGTATTATCAGAATTTATTTCAATTAGTTAAACAAATGTTAAGGAGAAGGTTTGAGTAATTTAAAAATAAAAATAGAACGTATCAAAAAAAATAAGTCCAATATAATGAATAAACTAAGAAACTCGGCATTGTGTTCCGCCACTCAATACAAAATGTCTCGAATGTGGCGGAAAGTGGAGTAGGTAGTGTTTTGACACTAGGTATACATTGCCATGTGATATAAAAGTGTAAAGACAATAAAAATAAGAATGCATGATGATGTCACATGATGTGATCATGTATGCTAGAACTATATATGTACATGATTATTTTTTAATTTTTTTTACATAACATTTAATGCATTGCAGACTGGGTTTGTACTTTTTTTTCTTGTTATTTACTTATCATTTGCATATAATTATAATCAGCTACTTATAACGTATAAATACTTATAAGATCTATACAAAATTATTAATTTGTGTAGATAATTTTAAAATACATTATTTAACTAGAATTTAGCACCTTATATAACAAAAATTTGTTAACGAAAAGATGATGATTTTTTTACTATATACATACATATACAGTTACAATAACAAATATAAGTAATCTCTTTCAGAAGAAACTAACCATCTGCTAGCTGCCAATGTCATGAAGAATTCACAATCTTGTTTAGATACATCACATACGAGTATCTTGATTCTTGATAAGGGTCAGTGCCTTACAAATGGTTGGTTACTTATGTATTCTGTCATTTCTTTTATTACATCAGAATCAACATGTTTATCCATCGTGGTACAATGTGATATATGTCTGAATATAAACGCGATGGTTTGGTACGATCCCCAACCGAGTTAATTATTATATGCTAATTAATTTTACTTTTCGCCATTATAATTGAGTTATAACTATTAGAAACTTTAAAAACATTGAGGCCGTTTGTGGCACAGTGCGACGGCGTTGACTGTAAACGGGATCGGTTGTGGGTTCGATCCCCCTTGGAGGAGTGACTTTATTTAAATTATTTTCACTTCCTTGCTCTGGTAAAAGACAAAGTGCGGCGTTGAGTTCCACCCATTTGAAAGCGAAATACGGAGTGTCTCGACACTAGGTACAGTGTTTCCCAATAGGGATGATAGGATTTTGATAGCTCACAGCCGTCATCTTGGTTGTTTAACATTTGATATTTGTGTTGTTTTATGTTCAGTAATGCAATTTAATCATGAACAAGTTCACGTTACCTCAATGTTTGGAAATTGTCCAAATTTTCTATCAAAATTCGAGAAGTATTGTCTCTACTCAAAGAGCATTTCGTGCTAAATATGGTCGTCATGGTGCACCGTCTGAGCTCGCTATACGTCGCATAATCCAAAAACTGGAAAGTGAATATTCTTTGCATGATAGTAGACCACCAACACGACAGCGGATAGGCCGTAGTGAAGAAAGTATCAGCCAGTGTGGAAGAAAATCAAAATGATTCCGTTCCACGACGTGCACAAAAATTGGGCCTATCCAGAATGACAACCTGGTGAATTTTACGTATAGATCTTGTCCTACATCCATACAAGATTGTGTTGGCACAAGAACTCAAGCCAGCAGACCATCGATTACGTCGTGAATTTGCTGATTGGGCGCTTGAAATTATGGAAACGGACACCGAATTTCATAGGAATCATCTTTTCAGATGAGGCTCACTTTTGGCTCAATGGTTATGTGAACAAACAGAATTGTCGTTACTGGAGTGAGTCAAATCCAAGAGTGGTTCATGAAACACCATGACATCCTGAAAAATTGACTGTTTGGTGCGGATTATGGTACGATTATGTCAATGGCGACCGTTATCGTGACATGTTGCACGATATTTTTTTCCTTAAGTGTATGAAATCGATGCGGACGACATTTATTTTCAACAAGATGGTGGAACATGCCACACTGCGACCGTCACAATGGATTTATTGCGTGATAAGTATGGTGAGTCGTTTATTTCTCGCAACGGTCCACACAATTGGCCACCAAGATCATGCGATTTAATACCCTTGGACTATTTTTGGTGGGGGTATGTTAAATCTCAAGTGAATGCCAATAAACCAGCTACGATTCAAGACCTTGAACGCAACATTCGAGCGACTGTAGCGGCCATACCAGCCGAAATGCTGCACCGAGTCATCGAAAATTTAACTAACTACACCGCAAGATACTTAAAGTTACTTAAATCTGAATTGTCTCCGACGCAGTGTCGAGCATAAATTTCGTTAAACTAAAGAATAATATATTCATAAAAAACAAGAAAAAACATCAAAGTTTGTTTAATTTGTCCACAAACAATATATGGACAAACAAAACAAATAGGTGATTGAAGCCTTAAGAAGATACAGAATAATCTGTGACAGTTTATTCACCGCCATAATGAAATCAGTGGTAGAAAGAGTCCATTAACGATGACCTTTAAAATACTAGTAGTCGTTCTTATATAGATGCGTGATCTTTTTGAACTGGGTTTGTAAGGTATCCTTAATGTTTTATTACAAGCTATGTTTTTATATATAAAGTAAATCTTATTAAACGCAGTAGAATACCTAAATATTATCTAAAATAAAAGAGTAATTAATCTTATATATCAGTGTAGAAACATATAAAATTCTTTTAACATTTATCTTACGCTTAAACTAAAACTACGTAAAATAAGAACGTAACAAAGAGGTCGCCTTCAGAAGATCCATAAATATCATGCATCACTTTATCTAATTAGCTTACTGACATTGATAAATGTGGTAAAATATACTTCTATTCTCAAGTTAAATCTGAGATTCTGGAGAAAGCGACATCTATATATATATATATATATATTTGTATAATGCGTTTTATACTTTGAAAATATAATTAATATTATAAAATTTAAAAAAAGACCCTTTTTTCGAATTAAATAACATAAAATGTAAAACAAGTGTAAAAGTATTATATGTTTAGATTGGGACCTTGTGATTCTTGGCGATTCCAATGCCCACAACACTGAGAGACTTGGATCACACAAAACAGATCGTGTGGGAATAATTTCTTACAGTTTTGCTAAGGCTTACAGTCTCTCCCAGTGTCTGGATTCACGAGAATACCAGATAAAGTGAATGACAGACCTTCTTTATTAGATCTTCTGTTGACTACGAATCCGGAGAGCTACCGAGTATCCGTTAATGCACCTTTAGGTACATCTGGCCATTCCTTGGTGCACTTTGATGCACGCTTAGCTCAACCCGCTTATTTCCAACTTATTTGGCATTATAAATCGGCAGATTGAGATGGACTTCGTGAGTGTTTCGCATCCTATCCAAGGGGATAGCTTTAGTATTCTTTGAATAACCCTTCAATTTGCGGGGATTCTATCACAGACACAATTCGACAAGGCGTGGAGTGGTATATTCCCATTTCCTATGTTCGTACTGACGGCAAAACGCATCTCTGGTTCAATGAATTCTACAAAAGACCTCTAACCTAACCTAACCTGACGATGCTAGATTGCAGCATTAGCTATGAAAGATCTTCAAGTTCGTGACCTAAAGAAAAAGTATAACGCTGCCGCCAGACTATTATGCACATTTTTGTCGGCTAAACATTCCGCTTTTTCGGTGTCATCGGCGGCAATCGAGTTGTCAGGCCTAATGAGAGGTGGCATAGTTGCGAGAACGTCCGATCGGAAGGCTCGCGACAACGCCCAGTAAGCCTGGTGCAAAGGCGCGAGTCCCTTTAGATTATTGTTCCAAGACTCGTCGTAGAGTATGTCTAACGCTTGTCGAACACGAGGAGTGTTCGACACGCGTTCGATATACTCCGAGATACTCAATCTATTGGGTTCCCTACGGTTGTCGTCTGTTGGGTACGGCGTTTTTACGCCTTATTAATCTCTTGAGCTTTTCTGAGATATCAAATCGTCCTTCTGGCACATTTGTAATCTCTTTAGAGCAGCTGAGGATCGTATCTTTAATATGATCTGTAAATTGATTAGCCGCGTCTATTGCTAAATCAACCGAGTCAGTGATATTAACTCTTTAAGAGAAGAATTGTTGGCTCGAAGAAGCTTTGAGAACTTCTTCCAGTCTGTAATTGTTTTGGTCGGAGGGCCTGAGGGGCGCTCCGTACCTAATTTAACTAACACCGGTCTATGATCGGAATCTAGTTCCGGCTGCGATTCGATAGAATGTTGTCACAGGGTAACATTCTTAAGGATCGCAATATCTAACACCTCCAGCGTGCCAAAGTGGCCAAAGCGGCCAATGCGCGCGAGACGCGATTCAGCGGGCTGCGAGCGCCATTGATTATTTTGTTAAAAATGTTTATTTAGCCTGGAAGCCTAAGATGGCTTCCAGTAAACTTACGTGCTCGCATACCGCCTGTAGGCGAGCCATGTTTCGGCCGTGATCATTTAGGCACTTCACACAATGCGGACGCGCGTGACAATATTTGGCCGAGTGGCCGTAATTTTGGCAGCGATGACTCTGCCCTATTAACCCTTTGTAAAAGGGGTGTCCAACGTGGATCCCGGTTAAGTTACAAACTGTGCGGTGGTTTAAGACCTCTTTGCCCGCGTCATTTAGGTCTAACACAACTAGAATCGAGTCATATTTGGACTTTGTCCGCTTGTTGTTCATCCTGTATACTTTGCGGACAGGCAATTCGTCTTAAGGTCGCTCTCTATATAGTCGACGTCCAATTCGCGGGAGACGCCTTTTATGACAATCCGGAGTTGTCACTATTCTTCTAATGCGTAGGTGTGAAATCCTACGTTCGACTCTCGCATACCGCGAGTTAGAACGTGGTGGTCCGCGGCCGAGATGTACGCGACTTTATTCGCGAGCATCCAGCCGGACATATCGTTCCACTTTCCTTTCTCCTGTATGTACAAAGGAGGCTGCAATTTCGGGCAAGGAGTTTGGGTGTTGTCGGTTGCGGCGCCTGAAGGGCGAAAACCGGGCGCAGTGGGCGCAGGGGGTGCGGCACGCGGGGCCAACGCGGGGCGAGGAGCCGTTGCGGTGCGCGCAGACACTGGAGCGAGCGGGGAAAGCAGCCTAATTGCCACGGGGACAGGGGAATCCCGCACAGACGTCGATTACGCATCTGGTTTGCGAGATTTCGACGGCGCGATGGCCTGAGGGACCTTTTTCGCCTTCCGTTTGGCGGCCTTGGAGATGATGGTTTCGAAGTCGCCTTGTGAGGAGCTGTCCGACGGGGCGCCAGACACCTCCATTTCGGAACACGAGCTGTCCCGCTCGGGGAACAGCGGACGCGTCTAATCGTGCCACGGGGTACGTCCTCTGCACTCGATGCGAATTCGCTTAGACCATCGTAGGCCTTGACATGAAAGCTACGTAAGTACCTGAGGAGGTAGTCTCTGGAGAGACCCTCCATCTTGACGGCGACGGCTGTGTCTACCCTCACCTTTCGGCGAGGGAGGGTGTTTATTCACTAGAACACTATAGACTCCCGTTTGGTGAACGGAACGAGAACGGAGGGTGTATAGGGACAACTGTGTTTCTACTTACAGTGACACGCCAACCACAGCTCGACACCGCGCTGCACTGCACACGGGGCGCAGCACAGCACTGACACTGATACACACAAACGAAAGCAGGAGCGCACAAACGCACAATCGAGCGAGAGGGTTGCCCAAAGTTGTCACACCACCGTCGCCGGTCGGTGCCAAATCGGGACTCGTTATAAGTATCAAGTATTTTTTTTTCTGTCTATGAGTTACATATTGTTGACCTTAATGGTCTTTACAGCGACACCGGAAGGCGGAGGGAAGAGGGTACTCTAGCCCTGCGAAGTATTAGCAAGCAGTGACGTGGCTGCTTGAGAGGAAGCCGACGACCGCATGGGCGCCCCCTGCGGGGTTCGAACCTCGGCTTGCGGTCGGCGAGCGGGCGGGGATTTTTCCCTACTCTGAAAACAGGCCAGCCGCGGCGTGAAGTCGCGACTGGGGGAATTTTAAACTATTCTAAGGGAGCCTATATACAGTCCCTAACCGTTGGAGCCGGCCGCGCCAACGCGCGGACGGGCCGTGACATGAGCTGGACTTCACCGTCGTTTCCGACGACGACGGTGTTTGTGTGTCGTGTTGGTGGAGTGTTTCCTACCTAACATTTTACCGTTAGCTAACGTGATGGGGTCATCGGGGTTTAATAAGACGCAACGCGGGCGTCTAAGTTTAGGGAGCGCGGACGGGGTGTAATCGCACGCCCGTACGACGAGGGGATTTACGTGAGTGTCTGCGCGCTCGTAGTAGCGCTTGGCTAAGCCATTGCAGAACTCTTTGATCGATTCCAGTTCGAAATCCTTATGTAGGTCTATGTTACGAACGTACCAGGGGGAACCTGTTGCGATTCGTAGAAATCGGTTTTGCACCACTTGAAGTGGTTTAAGCTCAGTGTGCGCGAACACAACACTAGCGTACGTGAGGACGGGCCTAATGCAGGTTTTATACAATGTCAGCTTATTTCTAAGTGTCATTTTACTGCGTTTACAAATTAGAGGGTGCAATCTATGGAGATAGATGCGGGCTGTATTACACACTCGACTTATGTGTTTTCTGAATGAGAGTTTGGAGTCTAGGGTGACTCCGAGATATTTAAAGTGTTTTTGCCATGGGATTGGCTTATTTAATAGGTATACGGTAGTGACCGTTTCATAGTGGAGTCGCGGGAACAATACCGCGGCACTCTTTTCAGGATTTACCTCGATCCTCCATTTGCGGTACCAGGTGCCTAGGGCGTCGGCGGCCGCCTGGAGTCTCTCGGCAATAACGAAGGAGTGGCGGGAAGAGGTGTATAGGGCGGTGTCGTCGGCGTATATAGCCAGGTGGACATTGTTGACTCTCGGTATGTCACTGGTGTACAGCGCATACAGCTTAGGAGAGAGCGTAGAGCCCTGAGGGACTCCAGCGCGAATTAGGCGGGGAGTAGAGAGTGTACCTTCCACTTTATATCTGAAGTATCTGGTGAAAAGATAGTCCTTAAGGACGCGAATTAACTGATCTGGGAGGCTTGCGTTGCGCAGCTTGTAAATCAGGCCGCTATGCCAAACTTTGTCGAACGCTTTCGCTATATCGAGAAAAATGGCCGCAGTAGAGCTGCGGGGACCTTTTCTGATTTTGAGACTGGCTATGTGCTCTACTAGCCGATGCACTTGATGGCTGGCGGAGTGGCCCTTACGGAACCCGAATTGCTCGTCTAAGAGCAGACGTTTCGTCTCTACCGCTTCGGAGAGTCTAATAAGAATTATCCTCTCGTAAATTTTACCTAGGCAGCTTAGCAGGCTAATAGGCCTGTAGCTGCTGGGAAGATTCCTCGGCTTGTTCGGCTTTGGAATACCTATGACTATTGCCTCCTTCCATTGATCTGGGAAGGTACAAGATTTGAGGAGGCAATTAAAAATGAGTACTAATAAGGACACGAACTGGGCCGGTAACGTTTTTAGTGTCCTGTTGTTAAGACCGTCGGACCCCGGGGCCTTCCTGTCTTTCAGGTTTTTAATGATATTTTGAACCTCACCGGCAGAGGTTGGGTGAAGCGGTTCACCTGAGGGAGGCAGTGCAGCCCAGGTTGGCTTACCTCCTCGTTACCTCGGAGTCAACCTTCGTTAGGTGGTCCGGGTCGCAAGGCTGATCGCTGGGGGAACATTGAGCCTCTAAACTGTCGGCTAAACATTCCGCTTTTTCAGTGTCATCGGCGGCAATCGAATTGTCGGGCCTAATGAGAGGTGGCATAGTCGCGAGACCGTCCGACCGGAAGGCTCGCGACAGCGCCCAGAAAGCCTGGTGCGAAGTCGCGAGTCTCTCTAGTCTCTTGTCTCACGACTCGCCGCGGAGCATGTCGAACGCGTGTCGAACGCTCCTCCTCAACCTATTTAGTTCCCTACGGTTGTCTCCTGTCGGGTATGAGTCGTGTCGTCTGGCTGCGGCGTTTTTACGCCTTATTAATCTCCTGAGCTTTTCTGAGATTTCAAATCGTCCTTCCGGTACGTTTGTAATCTCTTTAGAGCAGCTGAGGATCGTGTCGTGTATATATTCTGAGAATTAATTAGCCGCGTCTATTGCTAAATCAACCGAGTCGGTGATGCAGTATCAAGAATCAATTTGTTGGAATTCATATATCAGTTAAGACGTACAATCGCTAGACTCCCTGTTGTGTTATATTCACGCACAGCACATACGTAGCAGTCGTTTGTCAAACCCAACAAATAAGCTCGGTTAGGAGCCACCGACATCAGATATCAGCATTAGTTTTGCCGAACACTGACAGTCGTACGTCATATTATGCGTTTTATCACCAAATAAAGCATATCTTTACATTTTATTATAGTAATTTATTAATAATAATTTAATATCAATTTAATTGTTGCTCTTATATTAATAATAGAAAGAACTTACCAAGAATTCTTCATAATATACAAAACCAAATCTTACCGCCCACGAATACCATAAATTATTAATTAATTTAGTTAAATATTGTTATTACATTCACTTTTAACTAACATTTCTATCATTCCAAATTAAATACTGACAATTGTTCTATAGCGTCCTTTACGCTTTTGAATCTGACGCCAATCCCATTCTTATCTTAATAATCCATTGTTTCCTTCTAGACTGCCACTAATTCATTCAGCCAAAATTATATTTAATAATTAATAAAATTATTAATTATGTTATTACTACCTAAAAATATTATATAAAATAATATTTGACGTAATTATTAAATAATTTGTATAAAATTTATTATATATCTACATACATATTTGTTTGGTACGTATCGTTACACTAATTAGATAATAGGGATGCATGATATTTATGGATCTTCTGAAGGCGACTGCTTTGCTACGTTCTTATTTTACATAGTTTTATTTTAAACGTAAGATAAATGTTAAAAGAATTTTAAATGTATGTACTGATACATAAAATTAATTACTATATTATTTATAATAATTAATTATTTATTTATAATATAAATTATAATAATTATTTATCATAATTAATTATAATAATTAATTATTTATAATAATATTTAAATTTACTGCTGCGTTTAGCAAGATTTGTTCTATATATAATAATATAGTTTTTAATACAACGTTTAGGATTATGCCTTACAAAACCAGTTCAATAAGATCACACATCTATGTAAAAACGCCTACTAGTATTTTTAAAGATCGTCGTTAATGGACTCTTTCTACCGCTGATTCCATTATGTGGTGAATAAACATCACAGATGATTTTGTATCTTCTTACGAGGTCAATAACTTATTTTCTTTGTCTGTCTATGTGAAATTATAAAGATTTTTTATGTTTTATAAATGTATTATTCTGTACTTTAACGAATTTTATGAAATATATATTATAGTTACTTTAATTAAACTATTTCAGTTTAATAATTATAAGATGATGAAAAAGTTATTTAATCCTTAATATTGTTAATTTATATTGAGATCTTATTAAGCCAAAATAATTAAACCACTAACTAGATATTTATCACATTATAATTTATTTTTAATTACTCATTTACGTAGGTAAATTGATGAATATGATGAAACAAGAAATTTGGATAGAAATTTAATCATTTTCATTTTATCAATTTTATTTTCCAAATTTAACCGTTAAACTTCTACAGGTTAAAAAAACCTTTAATTATAACGTGCTATCTGAATATCGTTATTCGAACTTTCCCTAATTACAAAAAATGTTAATTGAAAATTCTAAAAACTGAATAGATACTAATTGCTGAATGGACAAAAACAAAAATAAACACCTTTATATTTTAAAGGAATCCTGATTTTTTATTTGATATTAAATAAGGAGTCCGAAAAATAAAAAGGGCGTCTTTGATATTAATGAATGTTATAAAATGCCTCTTGGACGATTTTTCTTTGAACATAATAAATATTTACCTTCGTCGCCATTCCGTTTTCTTCTTATTGTTTCATTTGTATCAATAAGATTTCATTTAAGCGTAAAATTGCAAATCAAGAAGATTATGGTAAGTAACGAAACCACAATTCAATAACAAATAAAGTTATTTATACGAGATATTATATTAAAAAACAATATTTAATATAATATTTGGTACATATTCTGTTAATAGTAACTACCACTTCATTTTTGCACTAGTTACCTATCTTATATATAAAGTAAACAGGAATTAAAAATTATGCGATGATATTTAATAAGCTTTTGTTAGTGTAAATAATGTAATAAATTCAATTCGTATATGAGTGTATTCAATTTATAAATGAGTGTATGAAACTTGCACATTTTTCAACTGCTATAATTTTGTATTCAAAATGTTACTTTTAAGAATATTTTTCTAGATAGAAAGGAATATGAGAAAAGCAAAAATGTAATGGCAGTTAAAAAATCATTTAAAAACAAATAAACGTTTAAAATGTTTGCATCGATTCATTATGTTCTGTGACATTCAATATTGTTCATTTGCGTTTTACACACAATGATACTTCGGACAACGCAAAATATCGACGATATGAGTAAAATATTTGCAAGTTGAAACCAATATCGTTCATAACGTATTGTTTGATAGAAAATGTCACTGAAATAGATACGAATGGTATAATTTTTATGATGGTACATTTTGTGTATTTTTAAAGCAAAAAAGAAACTTCACATTGCGATATACAACGCCGTCGCCGTTGCGTTTAACGCCGTGTTTCATTTGAGCAAATCAAGACAACAAGAATATTTAGAATTAGAATTTTCGTAGTAGTTAGACTTAGCTTATAAATATAACGTATAATATCAGACATACGGCTAAAAACTTAAAATTCGTAATAGAGTCGTAAATTATATAATATGCAAAGTATTATACATTGAAATAATTCGATAAAACTTTCAAAATATTGAAAAAAAATCATTTATTGCACCGCATAACAATAACCTGTTCCTATACAACTAGCGTCTATGTCCGATACATACAAACGTTGATGACAGCATCGCACGTCAACCTCAAAGCGCAATTCAATTGTGTTCAGATAAATCGTTTATATTTTCGTTAGAAATAGACATTTCTGCATAACATTTTATATACACTGACATACTTGAAAAAACTGATGAAAAATCCACTTTGCTCGGCTTTAAGATATCGATTTTAAAATATATATTCTAAACATTCGTATATGATGCATAAAAAGAACACGAATACAGAAAAAAGAAAAGTTAATATTAAGCTATTTTGTTATATATCAGAGGGGTTACCCAAGCGTTTTAAAATCTTTAACGTTAAAGGATAACGTGTTAATTACAACCTTGCTAAGTAGTACAATATAAACGAGAATTTTATACTAGATATTTTCAGTTGCGTTTCAAATAACGCGAATATGCGTCCATAGTACATACATGTTTATATTTACTATCATTTACATATTAAAAGATTATCATACGTTTGATCCATGTTGTAGCATCTTTTATATTATTAAATTAGGATAATCGTTTGGGGAAACATACTAAGTAGAATAATTTACAGTTCTGTTTGTTTTATACATTGTATTATTACCGTGCTTATAATTACCATATAAATTATTTCTTATTTAAGTGATGGCATATGGCTTTTAAAGTCAATTAAGTTTCACAGGCTGGTTTAAAATAACTAAGTTACATGGAAGTCTTGGAGTATGCTCATACCTGTTTCCTCGAAACAACTCAACTATCTATAACTTGATAAGAAACACTGTTCCACCAAGACTTGTGTGGACAAACTTGGTTTCACAATAATTTACTTTGACATAACTTGTAATGTATAATTCATACAATACCAGTATCAAGTTATGTATAGATGGCTGGTATAAAAATATTATGTATTTCTTGAAGAGATTACTTTACAGTTCCGGATGTTTTTAAAACCTTATTTTAGACTTACCTTATAATAATATATATATTTTTTTTTATATATATATATATATATATATATATATATATATATATATTTTATTAAATTGAAATTAACTCAAGTATAAACGAACTATACAAGTTATAATAAACATTTAATAAAGCTGCATGTGTATGAATCTTTTAGTAGGGCTTAAATTTTCGTTGTGTCAAGAACTGAACATCTGGTGTTAGACAGTTTTATGTAGTCCCGAGAGTGCACCGTCACATAAATTCGTGTTTTGATGCGCGATCTGTTGGAAAATTCCTTTGCGTTTGTTATTATTCCACAAGCACAGTCAGTTGTATAAAAATATTATGTTCCATGAGTGCTTATACGATATTTAGCATTGTGTTACTACTCAATCGAGGCCATCGTGACGTAGATAACGTATAACTGTAGATAACGTATAACTGTAGACATTATTGGCTGTGGGTTCGAATGCGACTCGCGGGAATGCTTATATTTAATATTTATTTTTCATTTCTCCGTTCCGCAAGACAGCGGCGTGAGTCCTTCTGCGTTCATCACGTCTCAATATAGGGCAGACAACGGAGTGTTTGGCATTAGATTGTGTCTGATTGGGTGACCCTGCTATGGATATAAAATAAACTGTTTTACTGTCAAGTTATCAAGTATAGTTGAATAAAACTTTTGCTTTGTAGAATAATTCAGGTCACATTATTACACCGGTACTCTATAATATGTGCTAAATTTCTGCAACCGTTTTTACGGAAAACTAAATAACTTCTAAAAGGACTGTAAATCAAAATAAAAAGTAACGCTAATTGAATGCTTTACTCGGTACTGTGTTGTTTCAATTCGACATACATAAAAATTCATTAGTTTATTAGTTATAATTTAATTTATTTTAGTATTTCTGACTCTGGTTGATCTGATGATCGATATTAAACAATGCTACGACCTTAATGCAACTTAATAATATAATTTGTATTCCACCAACCAATAAGAAACTTCTATAAAGTTAGAATACCAGTGGACTTCGTCTACGTCGTTTGCCTGATAGATATGAAAGTATTTCGACGCAGCTGGTAATGGAACGCATGGCTTAGCGGTCAGAGCGCTTGGACGGTATCCAAGAAGCGCGGGTTCGAATCCCGCTGCGTTCAAAATTTTTATACGTTTTTCCAAAAATGTTTTCTAATCCTAAGTGTGAAATAACACTTTAAAAATAGTAAATATTAAAACAAAATAGCAATCTCTCTTGTTAAACGATTATTTCTTAATAATCATTAAGTAGTAGAAATTTGAAAAAATCTTTCTACAGAGATGTTAACAAAATAAATAAGTTGTAACAAAACGCATATGAATTTCGACGCAGCTGGTAGTAGAACGCATGGTTTAGCGGTCAGAGCGCTTGGACGGTATCCAAGAGGCGTAGGTTCAAATCCCGCTAGGTTCAAAATTTTTATACGTTTTTTCAAAAAAGATATATATGAAAATATTTAAAATTAATCAATAATTTTGAATATTCCAGCTTTAGTATAACACTACAAATATATCGAATACTTAATAAATACTTTGAAAGAGAAAAACACGTATTTAAATAAAGAAGATGTTCAAACATTGAAATCATAAATAAATACTTAATTTATTCAGATCTTTTCAGTTTTTCAGCTGTTTATATATTTAATATCGCCTGTTATTTTTGCGGGTGTTTTGCCTACTGAATGTACAAGCGGTGCGCGCGCCTGGTACTCGTCACTGCATGCATATTTATGGTGTTATGCAAACTGTGACTGCGCCGTTGGATTAAATAAAAATATTTCGGAGCTTTGTCAGTTTTAGAACGTAGATTCGTGTGAATAATATTTTAAATGTTCACTTTGGAATTTTATTTACAGAACAGCTAACGAATACAAATATTATTCAAACATCATGGCGGCTTTCTTTGAACAATAAACACGAGAACACAGATTAAAAGCGACTCGCGAAACATTACCCTTTGCTCGTTACGCACGAAAGCTCTTTAGAGACCCATCAGCTGCTGCTATAACGTCTTCTTATCGAAACAATAAAATAAATATAGGCAGAAGCCTTCCAATTTATAAAACAACCGATGTGCGATGTCGTATTTCGAATATAAGGGATTGTAAATTTATGCCATTTATTTATACGATATAAAATATAAGAAAGATATTTCATATGTCTATAATATTTTTTATCCATCTTATTTTTAATTATGTTTTTACTTGTATGTATCTTTATAGAAAAATTACCACATAAAACAAATATTAAACACATACAAGTACACACATGCATGCATAGGTGATAATTTTAGCAATCGTCGTCTAGTTAAACGCAATAATTAAAAAGGAAATTCTGATTATCTGCTTGGCTAGTGTACATCTCTACGAAATCAATATATGGGGTTTCCCAATAAGAACAATATGTTTTGAAATTGAAATAAAACATGTAATATATGTTCGAATTTCGTGTTCAATGGTTTTATTTGATGAAATTTTATGCTATTTATGATTTTAACAAAATATCGTTCAAATAACCGCCATGACTTTTTTTGCACTGGTGAATACGATCGGTCCAATTTTCGATGACTCGGTGCAGTATTTCGGTTGGTATGGGCGCTATAGTCACTCGAATGTTGCGTTCAAGGTCTTGAATCGTAGCTGGTTTATTGGCATATACTCAAGATTTAACATACCTCCACAAAAAATAGTCTAAGGGTGTTAAATCGCATGATCTTGGTGGCCAATTGTAAGGACCGTTGCGAGAAATAAATTACTCAACAAACTTATCACGCAATAAATCCATTGTGACAGTCGCAGTGTGGCATGTTGCACCATGTTGTTGAAAATAAATGTCGTCCGCATCGATTTCATACACTTCAGGAAAAAAAAATCGATCAACATGTCACGATAACGGTCGCCATTGACAGTAACAGTACGGCCTTCGTCCATGATTCCTCCGTACCATAATCCTCACCAAACAGTCAATTTTTCAGGATTTAATGATGTTTCATGAACCACTCTTGGATTTGACTCACTCCAGTAACGACAATTCTGTTTGTTCACATAACCACTGAGCCAAAATTGAGCCTCATCTGATAAAATGATTTTCCTATGAAATTTGGTGTCCGTTTCCATCGTTTCAAGCGCCCAATCAGCAAATTCACGACGTAATCGATGGTCTGCTGACTTGAGTTCTTGTGCCAACACAATTTTGTATGGATGTAGGCCAAGATCCATACGTAAAATTCGCCAGGTTGTCATTCTGGATAGACCCAATTCTTGTGCACGTCGTGGAACGGAAACATTTTGATTTTCTTCCACACAGGCTGATACGGCGGCAATATTTTCTTCACTACGGCCTGTCCGTTGTCGTGTTGGTGGTCTACTATCGTGCAAAGAATATTTTACTTTACAGTTTTTGGATTATGCGACGTATAACGAGCTCAGACGGTGCACCATGACGACCATATTTAGCACGAAATGCTCTTTGAGTAGAGACAATACTTCTCAAATTTTGATAGAAAATTTGGACAATTTTCAAACGTTGAGGTAACGTGAACTTATTCATGATTAAATGGCAAACATTACTGAACACAAAACAATACAAATGTTAAATGTCAAACAACCAAAATGGCGGCTGTGAGCTATCAAAATCGTGTCATCCCTATTGGGAAACACTGTATCTGTTATATGTGATAATAAATATAAAGTTATATCTTTATATGATTTTTACCTCTTAAATTGATTATGATATTATTTGTTTCAGATATATAATCTGTATATAAACACTACTGCTATGTTATTAATAGTAAGTAAGATTATTATTATTGTTTTACTAGATAAATTATACAAAGCTATCGACTAACAGAAACAGATACTATATCAATCTAATACAGACATTAGTGTATATTATCGTAATTACACTATTTGTATATATTCAAATGTGGACTAAAATACTTAATTACCACAAATTACTTACTTATAACAACATTTTATTCGTTACTGTCTTCTTCTATTTATAACTAGAACGACTTATTAATAGATTAATTAAAATTCACTAAATTATCATCATCTTATTTTTATTCAGACCGTCATGGCACAATGTCAGACGGTACGAATGGATAGGCGGACGGATTGTGAATTTCGCAACTAGGGGATCTTAATATATTTAAAGTACTTTCACCTTTCCACTCAGTTATGAGGGAAAGGTGAAAGTACTTTAAATATAGATATAAATATAAAGCGGAGTACGAAATGTAAGAAAAAGTCTTCCCGATCGATCCTGCTGTAAAGACATAAAAAAAACGTGACAAACAAACAAAATTGTATGCTATTTAAATTTTAGAAGATCATTTACAAAGTGTTGCAACTATTTTATCCTAAACATAATATACGCTTTAACGTGACATTTGTTTACGATGCATTATACTATCCTTAACGACAAGTTATTGACTCAATATTGTAATATTGTTGCTTCGTTTAGATATTGCCTATAAAATGTCACTGCATGTTTTAGTGCATACATTATGAGATATTCATGATGATCCATTTATAGTTTTATAAACTAGCTGTGTGCCCACAACTACGTCCAAGTAAAAATTTTTTTTTGAAAAAAAAAAATAATTTTCGAATACCAAAATATATGCGATTAATCCGGTTAAAATTTCATTTAAAATTTGTAAAAATCGTGAAAATCAAAGATCTTATTAAAAATTATTGTTTTGGATTTTGTAACATTAATAAATGCTCCCAATAATAGTTTTTCACATACATATTTTTTGTACATACACAATATTTTGAGTGCAATACATATAAAATGAACTCACGTTGAGTTAACCATATTACGGTATAATTTTTTAATCTACCACGATATTATACGTATGTTTAATCTGCTACGAAAAGTTGTAAACTTCAAAATTGATTTTCTTCTTTTAAAACTTTAATAGAACTGACAGTGAAGGAAACTTTGCAGGTTAAGTTTTGCGGCAAGAGTCATTTCAGCTGAAATGATAGCGTTTTTGCTTTGCAAAATATATATTAGATGCATAATATTTTAAGTTGTTCTACTTTTAAAATTTTTATGACAAATCAGCACCTACATTTATTATTAAAACGTAAAGGCATTCTAGTCCTTAAACAAAATCTATTTATTGCCACTATTCTACTTCACGTCTTTATCCCGCACAGCAAGCTAGAGGACACTTTAATAGCATGTATAGGCATTTCGCTGAATTCGAGATATTTTGTATCGAGTGTCGGAAGTCAGCGCCGCGCTTTGCTCTGCCAGAGCGAGAATGAAAATAATTTAAATATAATCACTCCCCCGAAAGAGGATCGAACTCACAAGCATCCGCGCTTACACTCAGACGCAGTCCCACTGTACCACGACGACTTCCTCATGTGATCCATCCATCTATGTAACAGCTGCTTAATAATAAGGTATTTTCAGGAATCACTTAAGTAGACAGAAATAGACATCACCTGACAGCAGGGTTGTCAGATTATGTCTATGTTAGATATATAGTAGCATGTAGAAATAATACTTCGTTTTTAATATCTTCACGGTTTTCCTGCATAGCAGAGTAACCAGAAACAATATAATGTCAAAATCTTCTTCGTTGCGAAAAGTCCGAAAGTATTGAGCTTTTTCGTACCGCAGTAGAGAGAAGAAACTATTTTTTAAAAATATTCATATTTCGAGTAGAAATCTAAGCCATAGCTAATAGCATGTATAGTCAAACACTGTCTCACTGCGCCACAATTTATAATCTACTACCTAAAATATGAATAATTATGATCATGCCTATAAAAAGACATAAAAATCAAATAAACAATTTACAAACCCGCAAAATGTATTTGCTTCACATGAAAGCTACAATAATCCTCTGATTTATAAGGCCCCTTTGCCCTTCCCATATGAGTATCTTGACATATAAGATCTCTGTTCTATAACACATTAGGCACGTTAACAAGGCGTATACCTATTTACGCTTCTCTGCTTAATATGATGATGAATCACATCCGTTTCTTCATACATTATATAGCTCAATAATAAATATTTAACTTGTACCTATAATTTTTTTTAGCTTCACGCTTTTATATTCATATATAATATATTAGTGTGCATAGAGATACTTTTTTCATTTAAACATATGAAATGCGAGCATTATAAGTTCAAACAAAAAAGATAGCTTAAGTGCTTATTATATAATTACGTTAGTATAACATCTTCCTAAGCATTTTATTAATGTTATATAACTGAAAATCTTCACAAAACTTCAAAGATGTCTATCATTAAATGCAACCGCATACATTGTACAGCTCGAGTAAGATTGAAGGCAACTATGTAGTAGTATGTAGGCATCCCAAGTATATTGTGAAATAGAAAAAGATGTTTTTCTCCATTTGGAATCACGCATAAAAAATATGAATAAGAATAAACTGCATTATTTAAAAAGTCTCGTATATTAATTATCTGAATTAAATAAAAAAGATCTTAAACATACAACACTGTTTGCAAAATTTAATAAATCTTGACTGCATCATAAATACATTTACATTTAATAAAGTGAGCCTCCGTCGCTACAGAAAAACTTTTTTCCTTGGAAAACTCACTTATTTTATCCAAACAAATGTCACGTTTATGAATAAAAGAACGATTTGTTGTAACAAATGTATTCTGTAGTATGCAATGAAAAAATGTCCTATGACTGTGTCGTCGTAGCGAATCGCGTAATAACATTGCCTTTGCGATTCAAGTTTTTATTGTGTTACAGCTTGCCTGGAAGGTACAAGGTGCTTTAAAGTCGCTCTTTACATTCCTGTATTTTAATATACCTTTAATTTTTATATCTTACTATAAAAGGATATCATAAATATGAATATATATTTACTAAATGTACTTAAGGTGATTTTAATTCATGTCAGAATAGTAGATTTTAAATTAGTCTTCATTAAAAATCACTTGACGGCAATGTATTATTAATTACTAAAAATTGATGTATTGTAGACAAAAGATATAAGCCTCACAAGGACATTGCACAGGATTATCTTAATTTATAAGTCACGTGTTATTTTATTACAAACAACTTTATAGATTATGTATTTCAGTTACATTAACAATATATTCCCTAGTATGTGAAACTATTCAATTAATTTACTTATTCACAGCGATTTAAACTTCTCTTTGAAGCTGGATCAACGCAGCCACGCAAACTGCTCGATAAAACTTTCAACGTACGACTATTGTTCTCGCATTTAGTGCATACCAGTTGACTGTTAGTTAAGCTCCTTCGTTCTGTGGTTTAACTTCTTAACATGTTACAAATGAAAGCTCATGACAGTCATCCTGGTATTAAGCTATTGTTGCCAAATTGTCCAATGTTCATATTACATTTGAAACTTGCCAGTTCTAACTTATATTGTTCCAAAGTGTTTTTTATACTATTGTGAATATAATATTAAAAACTGTTTTAAAGAGAACATATAGGAATACTTTTTTTCAAATACGTAAAATACTTGAAAATTATTAAATATATATTAAATTAAGTAATTATACATATTGTTACTATAAATCAGTTATTGAAAAAGCCATCGTAGGACAGAATCTGATCGTAAAAGTTATTGGTTGTGGTTTCGACTCCCACTCCGAGGAGAGATAATATTTAAAATTGAGTTTTATTGAGTTCGCCACTCAGCACGCAAATACTCGATTTCTGGGCTACCACCCTGCTATGCGGTATACAGCGTAAAGAAGGCAACGGAGTATCTATAAGTATAATTCTCCAACTAAATGTAATAGTATTTTGCAGCTGTGATAATATATACGGTAATTAAACTTTATTTCTAGCTTTATGTAATTACTTGCCCAATAGACATACTTCCGGGATCTCTGAAGATACTTGGCTAAACTCCAATTAGATTGAACATCGCAAGTAAAACCAATTTTACAGCATTTTTATTGTGTACAATTATTAATACTATAAAATCTTTAATGTATTTTATCTTTATTTATTTATTTTACTTCATTTTTCCTTCATATGCTGTTATTCTGACAACGACATCGAGGTTTCGAGGAGACATTGTTTAAATAATTCTAATCTTGACCGTACAGTCTTTGAGAAGATTTTTTTAACATTACACCATACTCATCCTTGTCTTACTCAGCTTGCTTTCTATCTGATATTATGTGCGTTTGTATAAGTATGCAACGTTTGTATCAGTACTCGTAAAAAGGTGTGGTTATTGGGTCACTATGATTTGTGTGGAATTATACTTGAAGCTAAAAAATGTCCTTATTTATATGTACAATTTTTCACTTATGGTATATAGCTTATATTAAATTATATTATTTTCTATTGCTTATTTTATCTATTAACTTTATAATTAATAAGTTTAGAAAGCAGACGTAATTGGATCTACGGTAGCTATACTCGATAAGCATGTACTGTCCACCAGCAGCGTTGTGACGAGTGGCTTTATTTAAGCTATCACCATGATGTCACGACTATAGTGCAAGTTATGCAACAGTAATTGATTATTCAGACAGAGCTACGCACAAATTCATGATTTTGCTATCATCCATAAAGAGTAATGTATGTATAAGCTAAAAGCTTTCGGCACACAGTAGGGGCATAGGTTGTACAAACGCAGATGCAAAACGGAGCTTTGCGAAAATCCTGCCAAAACAATAGATTATTTATTAGTAATTGGTTATGTAGGTTCAAACATACTTAATAACATTCTGTGTGATCTATTTAAATACTTACATTTTACGCAAAAAATGTTTTTACACAAAATTAAAATTACCACTTCCCATACAGAATGTTTGATTTTCTTGTAGAAAAATGTGGAACACGTATTTTATACTAAGTCATACATAGTTCCGAGACGTTACGTTCATTCGTATTTGTTGGCACGCAACGCGGTAAGATTGCACTAATGCTTATGGCAAGTTGTTTCATATTTGAACAGAATCAATTGTGATGTATATTGTGTGTACGCTATAGTTAATATGTCAAGTAAACAAAATTAATCTGTTTTTCTCTATATCTTTATCTGTAATTTTTTATGCGCCAAATATGAATGCAATGATATTTAGAATGAACGAAACCCAACGGTAGTCATTTAACTAGATCAAAAAAATAAAAATATTCTTATAGGCCGGTCGTGGTGCAATTGGACAGCGTTTGACTGTGAACGCGATTGGTTGTGGGTTTGATCCCCACGCGGGGGATTAATTATATTTAAATTATTTTTACTACTCGCTCTGGTAAAGACGGCGTTGACTTCCACGATTCAATACGCAATGTCTCGAATTCAGTGGGAAGCGAAGTACGGACTGTCTTTATACTAGGTTTTTCCTGTCTATCCTGCTATGCGGGATAAAAGTGTGAAGCTAAAAATATTCTTTTACAAACCTTTCACATAGAAAAATCGATCTTAATTGCGTTAAAGTCATTCTTTATTAGTAACATAGTAATTTTACTTTTGTGTAAAAAAATATTTTTCGCATACAATGTTAGTATTTTAATATCTTTGTTTGTACAACCTAAGTCCCTATAATAAACTGACAGCTTTAAGCCTATACATACATTACAATTTATGGATCATCTCTGTCTGAATAAATAATTACTGTTGCAATGCTTGCACGTTATAGTCGTGACATCATGCTAATAACTTAAATAATAAGCCACTCGTCAGAACGCTGAAATCTTAGATCCAAAAACGACTGTTTTCCAATCTTATTAATTATGAAGTTAATAAAAAAAATCAATAGAAAAATAATATAATTATGTATATGTACCCTTCTCAAAGCTGCAAGTTTTATTCCAAAAATGTATTTTCGATTTTCAAAATATACGCTATTAATAGGTTTAAAATAATTTTATTTAAAATGTTTTAAAATCGCAAAAATCAAAGATCTTATTATACACGCATATATTGCAATTTAGCATATTCCTATATTCTATATACTTGACTATTATCATCTCTTTATGCTTATTTTCTATATCTATATCAAACATTTCTTCGTAATACGTAACTAAATGTCCCCCGCAGCTTCCTTTGCGTGGGCTTTACTATCATTGCCATATTATTCTTGATCATAAAATTTCGCTTTTTCCTATTTCCGTTTTTAATTTCGGCAAATTGTCTCACCCTAAACATTGATTTCGACTTTGCATTTATCAAACATTCAGGAATTATTGGAAAAGCTATATAGATATCGATATATGTTATTAAATTAAAGACGTCAATCTTATAACGACTGTATTATCCAAATATTTTTTTCTTTGAGAAGTGTCTGACTGTCGACGATATCGTTTGTGGGTTCGGTTTATATTTCAATAACTTTCATTTTCACGCTCTAAGAATATAAAAAGCGGCGTTGTGTTCCGCAACTCAATACGCAATAAAAGCGAGATGCTAAAACATATTTTACTTTGCTTACATTCAACTCCAGCTAGATTGTTAGTAAAGTAAAAGCCAAGTCATTTAAATGGGAGACTGTAATTTGTTCATTTGAATTTCGTGACATAATAGAAGCTTTGATTACAGATATTGGAACGAGGGTCTACGCATAATTAATTATTTTGTATAAATTTAATAAAAAGCTTTTTTAACATTTTAATGTAAATAGGCTTATTAAGAAAATTCTATTTATAAATTCACGTATTGAGTAGACAACTCAATATGTGACATTAATAAACGCGTGTTATTTAGAACTCATTAGTATATTTTGGTATACTAATGAACCCTAAAGCCCTACAAAAAATATTTTTAAAAACTTAAAATTTTAAGCACTTTGCAGTTCAACGATGTACGCGAGTAGTCAATTTAAAATATGTACCCATTAAATTTTTATTCATTAGTTATTTTAAACTCAATTAATTTATTATTTATAATATGTTTGATTTAACATGTGTTAAAAGTGCAAAATCTAAAGATCTTTTAATGCTATTTTTATTATATAAACTGTAACAAAAATTAGTTAAAGATCTCCTTATACATTTTGTTTCGTGATTTTCAGCCATATCCACTAACTAAATTTACACACAAGCAGCGATTTGGTCGGATCTAACCCTCTAATTAATTCGGAACTACGCCCATAACTAAGTAGGTGAATGTTTAAGCGCATTTTATAAATTGAGTGGTTGCTTTTAGTTAATGCCATAGCCATAAGCTGTATGCAGTAACTTTTGCATATAATTTCTATTTTACGTGTAATTTATCTATGTTATCTTGTGTGTGCTCTAAATTAAATAGCTGTTTATGTATAGAAAAATAAATTTTAATAAGTATGTAGAAAAATAAATTACAATAAGTATATAGAAAAATAATGTAGACAGAAAATAGCTGGTGACAAGACACTGTATTTCGCTGTTGCGCGGGACGCGATCACGTTTACAGTCAGACGCTGCCTAGTGCACCACGACCCCCAAATAATATGATAGTAATTTTTTTCCGTTACTGATAAACGCGCAATTGGAATTCAGAACAGATATACAATGGAGAATACAACTTGCTCTAATTTTAAATGTTTTCACAATTAAGATTCATGTAATAAACATAAATAAACATTTAACTGTCAAGTGTTATATATAATTTTGTATATGTACATAAACATATATGTCAATCTAAAGATTTATTTATTCAATATTATTTATATTCAAAAGCTCTTTGCAAATGTTTAGATACAATAATAATATATTAATTAAATTATTAGGTATGCTTAAAACATCTAACAGTTGTGCTTAATAAAGTGATATACACTTAATTTACAAAATATATAATAGCTAGTGGTATCTTGCATCTTTTATGTCTAACCTTCGTCATCTTTTAGCCCGTAACTTAATATGAGCAACTCGGAGAATAGACTATCTAAATAATTTATAGCATGTTTTGACGTTTACCTCAGTTTATTTACTCGCTCTTCATTGGTACTAATAAAATTTCATTAGAAGAATAAAAAAGTATCTTTAATCTAATATATAAAAATATTTAAATGAGCTTATTATATATAAAAAGTATACTACTACCAATATTTACGTATCATAACGAGGAATTGCTTTATTCAAACCTCGACATAATATTAAAAACACATACATTTCCAAATTTATGTAATGACTGGACTACTCACAATATGGCTTGAATGTGTCTGGCAAGGTGAAAAAGCTATTAAAACCGTCCGTGTACTGAGGTAACCTTTTTTTGTTGTCCTCCGAGTATCTAATAATCAGATTTTATACTATGATGAAATTATAACTGTAATTTATTTAAGGTGTACCGGTATTTGGTTGACGGATGAAACTTCTGATGACGAATGTTTCTCATGTGATTTCTAACGTTACTTCAAGTAAAAATATTACATAATAAGTATATTAAATATATATAGTTCTTCACTTTGGCTAGATAAGAGATTTTAGCACTTACTTTAAACTCTTAATGTTCCCAAAGATGGACAGAAAATGAATAATGTGGTTGGTTGGTTGGTTCTTAGCTTATGGCGTTTCGAGCATGCCAGTAGAACACAAATCACTTCGCCAATGTCACGTTGATAGGAGAACACACGACGGAGGTTGTACGGTAAGAACGTGAATTGAAACACTCCTAAATATTTTATTCATAAAGAAGTGATCCCGTAAAAAGTCTGCATCTACAACAACACAACACAAAATACATACTTACATAATCTACACAAAAACTGGTTAGTAAAAAAACAATATATAACACATTAAGTACATCTACAATTTAATCAAGTTTTTTTTAATATATTTACAAAGAAATTTACACAGAGGACTAAACACAAACATTAATAAAGAATTTACATTTATAGGACGAGGAACTTTAAGTGGGAGGATTTCATAGAGGGGATAAAGGAGATTAGGACAGCTAAAAAGGATATGGGAGGGGGTGCCTTCATCGAGGCCACACTCACACAGAGAATGGTCCCTGACCTTGATCTTAGCCAGATGTACAGGTGTACATGAGTGTCCAAAGCGCAAACGACAGACAGTTGAGATAACCCAACGATATGCATGTTTTAATCTATAAAACCACGGTCGTTTTGGGATCTTTGCTTGAATGAGTGCATAATTTTTACCTTTTAGTCGATTGGACGACTCCCAATAACGATTCCAAGAACTATCCAGATGAGTTTTTGCAAGAGACAACAGATCCTGGGCCAAAATAGAGAAATGTTCGAGTGTTCCGCACTGAACAGCTGACTTAGCACAGTTATCTGCTGTAACATTACCTCCAATCCCAGAATGACCCGGGATCCAAATCAATGAGATATCCAAACCCTTACGATGACATGCGAACAAAGCCTCACGAATCCTTAAAATAATAGAAGATACTAGCTTACCATAAAAAGGTTTTTGTTTGATGGCCAATAAGCAACTTAGAGAGTCTGTAAAGATAGCAGTCCGTGGGAAGTCATGTGAAAGCGTAAACAGGATAGCTTCCAATAGAGCAACAGCCTCACCTGTAAACACTGATGATTCGGGGGGGCATTTAAATTGTAAGATAATTTTGAATTTTGGGATCCAGCAAGCCGCACCAACACAGCCTTCTATTGAAAGCTTGGAAGCATCAGTAAAGATGAGAAGATGGTTAAACCAATTTCGCTGAATTAATGAATTAAAATTTGTGTTGGCACCCGGATCATCTTTGGACAAGCCAATATCCGTGATAATGATTGGGGAATGAATTAAGGCCTGATAAGGAGTACAATAAAGTGGATTACATGGAAATCTTTTCAAGGGATGAGGGAGATTGGTAAATCTAAGGAAGCTGTTGAGTAAATATGATACCGATGTATCACGATTACAAAGGTTGGATAAACTGGATAGTTTAGACAATAGGGGATGGGAAGAGAGCTGTAACAATTTACCTATAAATCGATCTGACAGGAATTGACGCCGGAGAGGAAGAGGAGGATCAACACACTCCACTTGAAGTGCGTTCGTAGGAGTAGACTTCATTGCACCTAAAACTATTCTAAGGCATTTGTATTGTATTCGATTTAATTTATCATTAGCAACCTTATTAAAGGGGTCTAAAACAAATAAGCTGTAGTCAATGTGACTACGGACTAAAGAATTGTACAATAGTTTTTGAGTATAGGGATGTGCACCCCACCATACACCAGATACTGCACGTAGAGTATTAATAGCTTTTTCACATTTTTTGCTAAGATATTCAGAATGTGCCATTCCGTTCAGTCGTTTGTTAAGGAATTTAATTTAAAGTTCAGCCTAGGAATTTAATATTATCAGAAAAATTAATAATTTCATCACCAAAGTAGATTCGAAAATTTGGAATAACTCTTTTTTTTTGTGAATAAAACAGCCTTGCATTTCGGTACCGACAATGAAAGACCATGTTCAGCGAGCCATTGGTTTAGATAATGCAAAGCAGTGTTTAAACGAAAATTGATGTCCTTTACTGAATTTGAACTATAATAGACAACAATGTCATCAGCATACTGGAGAATGTTGCAAAAATTGTTTACAGACAATTCAAGGTCATGCGTATAAATATTATATAGCAGAGGACTAAGAACCGAACCCTGAGGAATACCCTTCCAGACACGTCTGGGAGGAATAGTAAGGAGAGGATGTTTTACAGAAATAGTCCTGCCGGTAAACAGACTGCATATGAAATGAGTCAAACTCGCGGGAATATTCAGATATTGCATTTTCTGCCTGAGTAATGGAAGAAGCACATTATCATATGCGGAGGCTATATCTAGAAAAACACCAACTAAGTACTCTTCCTTGGCAAAGGCTACTCGAATGTCCGTAGTGAAGATGCTGAGACTGTCAATGGTACCCATCCCCCTTCTGAATCCAAACTGAGAGGGAGCTAATATATTTTTGCTTTCCACTATCCATTCCAATCGATTTTTTAAAAGCCGTTCAGCAATTTTTGATAAAGTAGACGATAATGCAATGGGTCTATAGGAGCTAGGATCGGAAGGATTTTTACCTGGTTTAAGGATAGGGATGATAACTTGAGATTTCCAGGATTCGGGAATATTGCCTGAATGAAAAATACAATTTATTAATTTTAGAAAATAATCTTTGGATATTTTATTTAATTTACTTAAAAAAGAATATGGAATACCATCTTCACCTGGTTTAGTGTCTTTTAAGCCTATAAGAACACTCAAGCTCATTGTAAGAGAAAGATGTATCCATTTCCACTAAGGATATAATTGGGGAGAAATTATAAAACGAATCATGGCAAGGAACAAATGGAGGCGCCAATTTGTCAGTAAAATCGTCAAGCCAAAAAGCGGGGTTATTGGAGCTAGGGCTGAAATTAATATTAAGAGATCGGCGAAATCTCTTAACATTATTCCAGACAATAGACGAGGAAGAGCGGGGAGAGAGGGATTCACAGAAATTGATCCATCCAAGTCTTTTCTTCTTCCAAATCAATTTTCTAAACAACGCGTCACTGCGCTGATACTCAATAAAGTTCTCCACCGTCATACATGCTGCATAGGACGACTCAGCAAATGTACGCCGTTTGATTGAATCAGAACATTCCTGATCCCACCATGGATTGAAAGGCATCTGATACTGAGTGAAGTGTTTTTTGGGGATATTATGACTAGCAGATAATAAGATAGCATCAACAAACCGACCATAGCAGACAATTATATTCTCATTATTAATAGACTCAAGATGAGAACCCAACATGTTATCAACAGAGGATGCATATTCTAACCAATTTGCATTTTTAAGATTGTATTTAGGAAAAGGAAAAGGGGAGAGAATAGGTGCCTGACGATTAGCTAAGGACAGAAGAATGGGAAAGTGATCACTACCATAGGAGGAGGAAAGTACAGACCATGATAGTTGAGAGGCAAGGGAAGGAGAAAAAAGGGAAAGGTTTATAGCAGTCTTAGGATTCTGATTAGGATTAACCCTACGAGTCGGTGAGCCATCATTGAGGACGCAAAGACCAGCATCATCAATCATTTCCACCAACGAAGGAGAGAATCCATCACAATAATAACACCCCCACATCGTGTGATGAGTGTTAAAATCTCCCAAGACTAGCACAGGACTAGGGAGAGAAGAAATAATAGAATTTAACTCAAGAAAGATGGAAGAAGATGGACGGGGGATGTAAACAGAAAGACAGGAAATATTAAGGACTCTCACAGCAACAGCATTAAAATGAGGACTGTGATTAGAAAGAGGAATCAAGGAATATGGAGTGGAGTGCTGGACGAGGATAGCACTACCTCCATACCCGTCACTCCTGTCCTCCCTCAAACATGAGAAACCCGGGACCCTAAAACGGGATTCCGGCATTAACCATGTCTCCGAGAGGGCAACAATGACAGGTTTATAGAGTGAAATAATAGAAAGCAATTCATGTTTTTTAACACGAACACTCTTACTATTCCACTGGAGGATGGCCAGAGGGCCATATTTAAGAATATTAAAGATTTTTGCTAGATTTTGGGCAACGTTGGACGGTAAAGGAACATCATCTAATGGAGTTAAAATACTTATAAGGGTTTCAGTCAAAGCAACTAGCAGATCTTTTCTGGATTCTGATGGTCTATCAGGTAAAGCACAGCCATTAGGAAGGGAAGAAGGACAGTCCCCAACAATTGCTTGATGAGTGAGGCTATCATATCCCTTTTCAAGAGGAGCTTGGGGACGGGGAGAGCGGGTAACAGTTTTGCGATAGGATATTGTGGGAGAAGAAAGAGCTTTCCCCATGACAGCTTTTGGTTTGGAGGGAATTGGAGTGGAAAACATTTCCTTAGTTACATCAGCATAAGAACGCTGAGCAAGTGGTAGTCGGGAGGATGCTTCAATGTAAGAGATATTCTCTTGAGATTAAAATTTTAATAGCCTGTTGTCTTGCAAACTCAGGACAGCCCTTGTCTGTGGCAAAGTGTTTAGAAGTACAATAGAGGCAAGTAGAAAACTCTTCAATTATCTTGCATGAGTCACCAATGTGCGATTGCGAGCATTTGTAACATCTGGAACTAGACCGACACTGTGCTTTGACATGACCAAATCGACAACAATTTAGGCATTGGATGGTTGGAAAGTAGTATGATTCTACACGAAGGGAGGAGCAATAAGAAAAGACTCTCTCAGGCAAAAGTTGTCCTCGGAATGTTACTACAACTGACTGAGTCGGGATCCATGTAGTAACACCCTCACTCACATTTTTTCTGTTTAATCTTCGCGCTTTCACTACTTCACCACATCCAGATGGGTATTTTAATGATTGAACAAATTCTTCCATTCCCCAATCAACAGGAACTCCTCTTACAATACCCATTCTTGTTATATTAAAAGTTGGTATAATACAAACATACTTACATAGACTTAGAACTGGATTAATCAAAAAATTATTTGCAGCTTCTGCAGACACAAATTGGACGCTAATTTTATTGCGGCCAACATTTTTTACACCATCATTAACTATGTCTGTAATTTTATTTGTATGGAGAAACTGACCAAATTTAATAGCTTTCATAGAGGTCCCTGAAGCAGGATCAGGAGTATCCCTTGACACATATACTATAAAAGTGCCTTTGTCGGAATTAATATAACATTTTGCACCATCAGACAAGGAGACATACACATTTGGGATAGACGGAGTAGCAGAGGAAGGATTCACAATAGTTTTTTTGTTAGCAGGGACAATATTAAAAGAGGATGAATCATCCCCTTGGCGTTTTCTGGAAATTTGATTTAGGGAAGGATCATCACCGGGATCCGGAGGATCCGGCGGGCGATCGTTATCCATTTATATAACCTTAAAACACTAACTAACTTACCTAATATGACGATATAAAACTAACATTAACTAAAAACCCAACACCGTGTTAAAAGAGATCAATTCAAAGAACTTAAACTTCAGAGATTATTAATTAAAATATGAAACCTCACTAATACGTGTGTCAACCAATACAAACGTCAAGCGAGTCTCCTCATGAATAATGTGTATATGAAAGTGTTCTGATACTCATTTTTCTTAGCCTACCCTTAAAAAGGAAAGAATATTAGACGTTCAAAACTAATCAATTTTTGATTTAATTTGCGACAGTAAAGTATATCCGTCATTGACATATGTAAAATATTTATTGCTGTGTAGTTACTATGAAGACAATATTTCAAAAGCTATTTATAATGTTAAAAGACATAATACGAATTTTCATCATATGAACAGTGTTGTCTTCAGTTTACAAGAAGGATGCGCCGCATACAACATTACATAAAGGGGTTACACGCCATTAACAGAGATTCGCAGGTTCATTCTGCCTCAAATTCATGGGCTATAAAAGGAAAATTTCATTATAAGAATCGTTATCCTGAATGAGCAATAAACACATTGTAGCCCGCTTACAACTTTGCTGTATTCTACATACAGGCTAAGTACATACGAAGGAAAGATTTACCATGTATGAAGCACATTAAGTATATTATACTGTAGTAAATTATTAATACGAATAATATGAATTTACATAATATAAGATATCTGTTCAAGAATTCTAATTGAATATTTTTATAATTTATAATAAATTCATATATTTTCTTATAATTATAAAATATGTATAAAAAAGTTATTTTTTCTTACTAACAACATATAAACTAAATAAATATGTTCGTTAAGTCTTAATATATAATCATTGAGTATGTATTAATACTTGACGTAAAAAGTTAGACCTTAAAGTACTACTGATTGACTGTATGTCTGTTGTTACTGACCAGAGCAAACATTTTTTAAAAATTAAATAATTATACATTTGCCGTTATGCCTTCAAGTCACTATCTAACAAAGAAAGTTGTAAAGTTACTATATACTAAAAAGTAAAACAAAATTTTTCCACCCCGTTTTACCAAAATTGAACGGACTGGTTTTGTACCAGGTCACATACATACTGCTGGGCTACATATATTTCGCGTGTCGGTAAGTACTTCTAGTATTAAAAAAATATTATAATTAGAATTACTGAATCTTGTTTCAAGTCACATCATAAACATAAATATGATAGAAGAGGCAATTGCATATGAGCTAGTTAAAAGTAGCTTCAAATGGTTCGAGTAATATTATATAAAGTGCTACTCGCCAGCTCAGTTAGCTTGAATTGGCTTTCTACCTTGTCTCTCGATTTAGAGCAAACTAAGTAACGCAATCCAAATAAAATAACGCAATATGCGGAATTTTATGTACATAACACCTAGAATACTAATAATACTAATTTCATATACTTATATGATAAATTTCGTTCATCTGTGACGGTAATAAGAAACGGTAATAAGACAGAAGTAAGTACCTGAAATTGAAACATATTAAATATTTTATATTAAACTAAGATGTTCAGTCATTTAGTCCCAATTTCATTTTTAAAATTAAATTTTTGATAAAACATGCTTTTACGCTGATATGTTTATACGCATATTAAGCTTGAAATTAGTTTACAAAATTTTGTGAATGTCCGTCGTTTATGTTATATTTTAGAACCAGGCAATTTACATACTTAATTTCACGACTGCAGCATTTCTCTCCCTGGGCTTAAAACAACCCAATGTAGTTAGCCTAAACCTAGCTTCGTTTTAATAATTTATATAAAGGTTTTGTACATCATAGATGGGTTTATATCTATGACAATAGGTAAAAGCACTTTACTTATTATTAATTTATTACTTTATTATATAATAAGTAAAAAAATAATTGACAAACATGAACAAATAAATATTATTAAAGTAACTTAAAATCGAATGTAACTTTGTAGAAAACACGGTGTTTTCCGTTTAGAAAATTGGTAATTGGCACTGCTTAGGTAATAAAGTCCACGTGAACAAATTTTGAATGTATTAGTACTGGACTACCTACATATACTCAATTTTAAAATACAACAACGATCACCTTAACGAATAATATATTTTGGTAAGAACTTAAAACATTTAAAATGATATGGTAATGCTATAACATTATGAATATTATACAAATACGATTATAATTAACGAGAAAAATAGCTGATATCGATTTCATAAGTATTGACAGCACTGACAGCTGAGTAAGCTATTTGACGAAGGTATCGTTAACAATGGCCATATTGAGTGTTTCAGGATTATTGGAAGCAATTACTCATTGTCAGAAAAACAAAAAGAAGTAACTATTTTTTTCTAATAAAATAAGACATAAAAAGAAATATATATCACATAAATCTTTTACAAAAATTGTTATCATTAAGCATTTGCAAATTTATACAAAATATTAAGTTTAATGTCCTTTCACGAAAATCTTCTCATAATAAAAGTAAATTGTCAAAGATTCTCATTTACCAAGAATTTTTAGAATGATTTGATAGAATTACTCACGCTAGAATAGTAAGGAATCTTAAGTAGCGCTCTGAATAAAATTAAGATAAATGTTATTTATAGAAATGTTTTACCTGTAAATAATCTAATTACTGAAACAATGACGAAGCTGTTTAAATGTAAATATATATTTTACAATATAAAAGTCATTGGGCTTTCAAGACGACAATACCGATACTTTATGAGTGGAAGTTTGTGAGGGGCTAATTTACTTCAAGGAGTATATAAAATTATCATTTAAAGTAGGTTATCTATAGTTTAGGAGGCTATTAAATTTTGTGTTTATAATTTAAGTAACCCATTGTTTTCAGATATATAAAACTTAAGCGTTATATTTTTTCACTTAAAATTTTGTTGATACAGTTTTTTTATTAATTGTATTATTTTGTATACGTCATCTACTAGAAAATGAAATCCGTTCCCGTTAGATATCTACGTGACACAAATTGGACAGCTTCAATTAGCTTTGTTAACAGATACAATAAAAGAGCGGGTTCAAATCACGTAGTACATGAATTATTATAACTTAAATACTAGTACACTACGCAGCAAAGACTTTCCCAATAATTTTTATCAAATAAATTTATAAAAATAAGAAAAGCAACAAAATAATCGACACAATAAATATTATTAAAAAAATACACATTGCGAAGTATTTCTACGATTTGTTTGATAGATGAGGCGTGTAGCACCAAAAAAGCAAATAGCTCTCAGGTTTTATCGCGCGGTAAATCAGCGATCCGTTGCACGGCCGGCGATAAATTGAACTTAGTTGTGCATCACATTTTCGACTTTTTATTCAAAGTTGTGTTTATTGCCTAGTATTTTTAAAGGTATTTATACAAATGTGTAACCCTGTATATATATATACATATATGTATATGTTAATAATTTTACGCAACTCGAATAATAAATAAAGTAAAAAATAATCATACGGTTTTATTGCATAAATTATTAATGTAATGACAAAAGGAGTAAGAATATGTATTAATTACTCTCCAAATATAAAATGTGATCTATATTAATGTAATATATGTAGATTGGGTTTTAATCACATTTGTATGCAGCAAGTGAAAGGTCACATTAATATAATACTATTTGTTTTTTAATATTCTTTCAAAAAATAAACATGAACAAAGGATACGTAGATACGATAAGCCTGTTAGTTGACATTCGAATTGCCCGTTTTCGAAGGCCAATTTGTAACGCGGTTTAAAGAGAATAAATTTCCAATAACACGAGTCAATCCGAATTTGTAAAATAATGGCTACTGTTTTAATCATTCCTTTTAGATATGATTTCATTATTTTTGATAGAAAAAAAATGTAGGAAATATTAATAATACCAAAAAACTGTAGTACCAATATATCATTCTTAAGTGCACATAAAAATGTAAATAAACCTCGAGCAACAATCTTCTTTGAATTTACGTAACAAAATGTCGCTTTGTGGTCGGATTTATTAATCTACTGAAACAAAATTGTTTATAGTAAGCCAAATTAGGCTGTATAAATATTATATTATAAATGACATTTTTTTTTCTATTTTTTAAAATAAATTTTCTTCAGATAGTTGAAAATAAATATAATTGTGTAACTGTATCTACTTTATCATGCCACTTATATGATATCAGGAAAAGAAATACAAAATAATTTTAAGAAAAAATGAAAGTCAAGAATCTTTTATAGTATGTAGTTATGAGAGGACCATGATTGACCTTAGAAAATACAGTATCAATAACACTGGAGAAAGATAAGATACTGGAAAATAAATAAAATAAGGAAAATTGTATAAAAAGGTTAATGATTTGCGTTTGGTGCTCAGTTCTCTTTGATTTTTTTAACTCCATCCCGCTAGGATAGAGTTAAAAAAAACATTAAAAAAATATAAAAAACTGATTTAGTACAAAAAGGAACCGTGCCGATTGGCCATCAGTTCTCTTTGACTACCCCGCTAGAGTAGAGTTAAAAAAAATTTAAAAAATTATATATAGAGTTAAAAAGAAATTAAAAAAATTATATATATTATTCAGCATAAAAATAGCATATAAAAACATAAAGTTACATAAATATAAATTGATTTTCAACATAACAACCAAAGCCTAATAACTTCATATGGCAGATAATCATTCGTATCCATACATTAATACAACTAAGCTTACAGGAAAATTACTGCTTTTACTGTGATATTAATAGTCAACTTGCGCTGCTCGACATGCGGCTATTCAAGCTAACTACTGAGACGTAAAGGTAATTTAACGTATATTGCGCTTAATCCTGAAGCGAACTTCACTACAACCGGCTGTAACAGAATTAATGCAAGTATTATGTAGAAACTTGTTTACTTATAACCGACTTTATTGTTATAGCCATCGTAGCGCAGTGGTACAACTTCTGACTATTAACAAGATTGGTTGAAGGTTCGATTCTCACTCTGAGAAATAATTATAATTAAAAATTATTATTTTAAAAACATTCCTATTTTATCGCACTCGTAAGACAAACAGCAGCGTTCCGTTCTACTCAACATGCAAGGAGCTGTCCTCGAAGTGCCTTCACACCATGAAGTCTCTGACTACTCTTCTATGTGTAAATTGTTAAACTATTTTTTTTTGCTTTATTGTTTGGAGAAAATAATCATCAATTATTTAGCTAGCAGTATTATTAGTTTAGTTGATAAGTTAAGATTACGTATGAGAAAAGGTATTTTTTTAAACTTAAAAATTTTTTTGTTTAATTACACACGCGTCTACTCATATACTATCTATATATCAAAAATCTTACAGCGCTATTTTGATCCATTACTTGCCATTGGATTTTCTCAAAGTTTGTATGCACCAGATCTAATAAAAATGAAATATGATAAAAGCCTTAAACTCTCCTTATCATAATAACCAAGGTAAAAAAAAATATTATTTTGGTTTCAAAAACTAGTCATTATTTATTTCACACATTTGAAACATAGACAAAATTGCTTTTTTTTATATCCTGAGTTATTTTTTGTAGTAATGATTTTAAATGTACAAATTATTATACATTATATTATTTTTCTAAGAAATGGTTGAAAATTTACTTGCAAAAGCTAAAACTTAGCAAAGAGCGCATTGACTTTATGAAAATATGTCTTTTTATTTTTTGCGAGACAAAAATTTAAAAAGCAAAGAATTGTTATAAGGAATATGAAACTAAAAAAAATTATATTACAACAATTTTATAAATTGTTGTAATACAATTTTTTCTAGTTTCTAAGTAAGTAATGCAATTTATTTTTTAAATTCTATAAAAGTTTATTTCTCTTTTCTTATACAGATTACACTTGATTTTTTTTAGCTTTACGCTTTTATCCCGCGTAGCAGGGTAGACAGAAAGTACCTAGTGTCAACACACTCCGTACTTCGCTTTCCACCGAATTCGAGACATAGCGTGTTGAGTGGTGGAACTCAACGCCGCTCTTTGTCTTTACTAGAGCTAGGAAGTGAAAATAATTTAAATATAATCCCTCCCCCGAGTGAGGATCGTACCTACGACCGATCGCGTTTACAGTCACACTGCGCCACGACCGGCCTCTACTACTTGATAATAGAAAAAAATAGAACATCTTTTTATGCTGTTTACTTTGTAACAGAATTATATAAATACTGACTTATTTATTTACCCACAATTTATAACTAACCATAAAAATAAACTTTCAATCTTTTATGACTTTCTTTACAGGTATATTTTTTTCAAATCCGTTACTTAAATAATTTTAAAACATCAAAGTATATTATTAAACAGCTTCCCGCTTATTTTCACAAACATGGTAAGTAAACAGTGTTAGGTCAATCCATTCTTAATTTCCACTCGAAGTCGAAATATTGCTTGTTACATGGCGGTACTTAACGCAGAAATACTAACTATATACGGTAAAATCAAAAATGTTAAATAAAATGACAATTATTCTGTCTAAAACGATAACTCGACGAATTCTAACAGCTTATACATACGTGACTGGGGAAGTCTTACATTTTAAATACAGCAACAATATTTCACAAGAGAAATTAGAATTTACAACTATTATGTTATGCATCGTTAGAAAAGCACGTCTCAACTGTTAGATAAATGTATCATACATTCACTACTATTATTAGTATTTTACTGTTTACGCTACCAATGTGTGAGAAAAATAAAGTTATTTACATAATCAAAGTAGGATTATAATGTATTATCTGTATCCTATATATAATTTAGTAAATATGAACATGTATTTTTATCCTATTATTTTTGAGAGTTATACAATATCTGACAAATAATTGTTAGGAGCACTTTCATATAATTGTTTCTCTAAGAACAATCTTATCAAAGTATAAAGTTTCTATATTTTATGTCAATGTACCTAAGAAGTATTCCTCCATATAATTTTGCGCTAAACAATGTGGACAATATGTAATATAGACATATTTAGCTGACAGACCTTTCAGTTCAGGGACGACGCCTGACTCTATTAGTTGTGTGTTTCCCCCCACAAGGGGAAATTATTATACATAAAAAATATTTTCATATCTCATCAATCAACACTCAATATCTTAATTTCGGGCGGAGATCACGCGAGATTACGGGATAAAACGTAAATCTATAAAAAATATTTCTATATTTTAAAAAGCAAAATTTAAAAACGCTATTCGCTTTAAAAACCTTTCTATATCTTGAAAAGCAAAGTCTAAAAATTAAACGTGATACATTAGTAAATATAAATATATCTATCACTCAAAACCCACTGCGTTACAACGTTAATTTAATATAGACTCACCATATAACAGGTGTAATAAAAATATCATCAAATATATTTAAAAAAAAATCGTAACGGCCACTTGTCCAGTATGAAAATAAAGCGAGTATGCTAAAATTCGTGAAATTGTAAACATAATTCCTGAAGCTTTGGTGAAACATTTTCTCTTACAAAAGAGGCTTTCAGCAACGAGCATTTAAGTTTTAACTTACACTAAGGTATGTAAGCACTCAAAACTACATAAATAAATAAATATTCATAATAGACAATCATTTCAAATTTTAGTCAAATTAAAATCTAACTTTGGTTGTGTTTTGTTGTATGTTCGAATCCTATTAGAGGAAATATTGTATTATCTTTATGTATTATTTATCAAAAGAGCAAATTTGAAAGTAATTTATGACTTAGCTTGATACCAAACGTTTTGATTTTACACTTAATTACAGAAAATATATTAAATATACCTGACTATTATCTTAAAACATAAGTTCTTAAAAGTCCTAACAAAATAATTTAAATTAACCCTGAAGAAAATTAAGTTATTCAAATTAAACTTTGCGTAATTTGTTTACACTTCCACTTCCATTCTTTTTATTTGTTTCTAAAGGAAATCATAATTAAATAATCTTATAATTAGAACTGTAAATTTACATACATAAAATTATAAATATTTTAAATTATTATTTACATTCTTTGAGAAACTCATATGAAAAGTGTAATGCTATGTGTAATGTTCAGGAGTAATTTTAGTCACTCATACTTTAGATAACGCGCACTCGTATAAGTAAAAAATATATATTTAACTACGTAGTTTGCGTTTTTTCACCTGCACTCCCCAAGAAATCCATATACCAAATTTCAGCTAACTCCACCTAGTAGGGTCGGTTGTGCAATGTTTATTAGTCACTCAGGAAATAACGATAGTGTATATTTACTATTTTTTTTAAAGTGTTATTCCACACTTAGGATTAGAAAATATTTTTTGAAAAAACGTATAAAAATTTGAACGCAGCGGGATTCGAACCCGCGCCTCTTGCGGTCAGAGCGCTTGGACGGTATCCAAGAGGCGCGGGTTCGAATCCCGCTACGTTCAAATTTTTATACGTTTTTTCAAAAATATTAACGATAGTGTATATTAAACGATAATAGTATATTAAATGATTTATATTTGACTTATATTATCTTTCAAAATAGCTCTCTTTTATCTTCATTTTATTAATAACAAAATATTATCGTTTATTTATAATATAAATACAAAACTAATTACATTCGAACAACGTTTAATTTACATTACCTAAGTGAAATACAGCAGTGTTATAGAACGTGCCTAAATAATAGCCGCCACTGCATATGAAGATTGCAGATTTATGTACGAGATGTACGTGGTGAATGTTCACAATTACTCAAGGCTCACCGAATGCGGAGTATAGTGTTTTATTATTCTATATTTTCGCCTTTGCAGAATCCATTTTGCTTGAGCTTATATTTTCTTTAAACTAACAAATATGTATTTTATAAACGGAGATCAACCTTGAATATTTTTGTTTTATTTTTAAATTACACTTTATTATCATTTTTTTATGTCCATGCTTTACCGTCAGAAAGAATCGAGACACTGCGTGTTGAGTGATGAACTTAACCGCACTTTGTCTTATGAGAGCAGAGAATTGAAAATATTTTTTTAATATAATCATTCCTCCGAGTGGAAATCGAACCACAAGCAATCGCATTTATGGTCAGACGTTGTCCTCCTTCATCACAATGGCGTCATGACTTTATCATAGTTTACTTATTAAATTATTGAATTGATTAAAAGCAAAGAAGTTAGCTAGTAATTAATCACATGAAATATCTTTACTCTTTATATTTTAGTTAATATCTACTTATCTTTGTAACATTTAGGTAGATTTTTGAAACGTTTAAAACCATACTATCTTTTCAAACTTGTCTAGAGCAATCTTCAATATCAAAGGTTGTGAAATCAAGGTCTGCCTTTGAGAAACCTTTTTATCATGTAATATTCCTACACATTTAATAAAAGGGTCTTCTATCATAATAGAAGCAATATATTGCGTAACGATATTTATAAAATATTGTATATTTTTAAAATATGATATATTAATAACTATATTAATAATAACATTTACAGGCCTATCTATCAAGCGGAAGAGATAAAAAATAGCTAGGCTAGAAAACTTGCCCTGACCGGTCAGGTCAACTAACAAACTGAAAATATAAATTTGTGTTCATCATCGCGCGTTAATTGAAGCCAAGGTGAGTAGTACGAGACATCGGGAGAGACCTTGATTGACCTTCGAAAACTCAGTATCGAAGATACTGGAGGATAGTTTTGAAAAAACGTATAAAAATTTTAACGCAGCGGGATTGGAACCCGCGCCTCTTGGATACCGACCAAGTGCTCTGACTGCTTAGCCATGCGTTTTACTACCAGCTACGTCGAAATTCTTATACGTTTTGTTACAACTTATTTATGTTGTTAGCATCTCTGTAGAGAGATTTTTACAAATTTCTACTACTTAAAGATTAATAAGAAATAATCGTTTAACAGGAGAGATTACTATCTATTTTATTTCAATATTTACTATTTTTAAAGTGTTATTCCACACTGAGGATTAGAAAACATTTTAGAAAAAACGTTTAAAAATTTGAACGCAGCGAGATTCGAACTTGCGCCTCTTGGATACCGTCCAAGCGCTCTGACCGCTAAGCCATGCGTTCTACTATCAGCTACGTCGAAATTTTTATACGTTTTGTTACAACTTATTTATGTTGTTAGCATCTCTGCAGAGAGATTTTTACAAATTTCTACTACTTAAAGATTATTAAGAAATAATCGTTTAACAAGAGAGATTGCTATTTTATTTTAATATTTACTATTTTTATTGTTATTCCACACTTATGATTAGAAAACAGTTTTGAAAAAACATATAAAAATTTGAACGCAGCGGGATTTGAACCTGCGCCTCTTGGATACCGTCCGTATCGTCCACCACGCAACAAGAATTATTTCTAAATAAATAAAATGTTAAATACGATGCTACTTTGCTTCTTATTGCATTTAGCAACGCCCCCCCCCCCTGCCAATGCTAATAATATACTATTAAAATACTACTACGGCGCATGATATGTCTAGATTTTAGTAAGAGATAGTAGTACGTTAGATTCCGTTGTAATCACCCCTAGCTTTTCAAAGGAAAGCCGAAGATACGTCTTATTGAACCCTCTGTTAAAAGGTATCCTTTGCTGATAGTCATAACACAAGGGAAATTAGCGAACGATTGGCGGACCCGCCCGTACTCAGTGTGAACTCTCCGAGATGCAACGGAACATCGAACGTATATGTTACTTACAATGCCTCACCAAACCCCGACAGTTGCATGTCACAAGCAATGTCAACATCTAACGCCATAAAAACATCGCTTACGCAACACGAGACAGCAACAGACTCAATACAACCAACCAACATCGCCATAGCAGTTCACCAAAGTCAATTATAGCAACCTTAGTAACGCCAAGCAACGTAGGGTTGCGCCACCGATATCAGTTATCAGTAAGCTGTAACGCTCACCGAACCTAAATAGTCGTGTAACGCGAGTACATGACGGATCTCCTGTATGTTTAAGAATATTATATAAATATAACCATAACAAGCTTTGTTCGATCAATACATAATATTTTATTAATTAGTATTTATTAGTTGTTGTTTGCAGTGCTTAGTATAATATTAAAATTCTTTATAATACTTAGTAAATGTATATATGTAACAATGTTCATACAACACTATTTAAAGATGGCAGCAGCCGCTTTGGTATATTTATATTACAGATTTCAAGTGAAATAATTATATTAAAGAAATATAATTATTTCACTTTATTAATAATAATTTTATGTTCATTTAATGGCACTTTTATATTAATAATGGAAAATGAATATACCAACAAATTCTTCTTATTATACGAAAGCAAATCTTACCGACCACGAACACCACAAAAACAACAATAATCATATTTCTATGTGTTTTCGATACTCAATATTTATTTTTTATTACATTCACTTCCAATGTATCATATTTCTATTATTCTAAACTAAATATTAAAAATATTCTCAAGGGTTCCTTTTCCGCACAGGACACTCCCGCCAATCCCTCTTCTTTTTTAAAAACCCATTGCATCATTCTCTATTACCAGTAATTCGTTCAGCCAAAATTATATTTAATAAAAATAAAATTATGAATTATGTTATTACTACCTAAAAATATTATATAAAATAATATTTAATGTTATTATTAAATTATTTGTACAATATATATTATATATTTACATACATGTATAGTATGTATCGTTACCATTTCCCAAAAAAACCGTGACTGGTTACTGCTAATGTTATACTTAATATACTTAATTTATAAACAATAATCTCACTTTTTCATACTTAACGAAAATTGTGAACAAACAAAAAAAATACTGTCAGCATTAAGCCACAGATATCAAACTGCTCGTATACTGGAAGTTATATCACAAGATTTCTATAGGTGCTTACTTTGAGCGAAAAGCACTAGATGAATAATTAAGCTTCTCTTGTTTTTCTTAAGTTAAATGTGTTCAAAGTTATTTATATTATTGAATATTTTATGCAAATTATAATAAATGATTTTCAAATAAGTTATTATTGGAATTAATAGTTAATTAGCGGAAATATATATTAGAAAACATTGTAATTACGTGGGTTTTTATCCAGTTGTGTAGTGAGAACCTAGTTATAGTTTATCCTCGATTCTGTCCTGCCTATTTTATGAAATTATTAATTCCATGTAAGTGAACGACACCATGTTGTACAAACAATATCTTATGTCTTTAAATAAAACCCTTCCTTTACTAATTGAACGACAGACTACGCACAATAGATTTTACTTTGAGTTAAATCTTAAATTTTGCACATAAGTTCCTTGGGTAGTATCAGAAAGTAAATAACTAATAAAATAATAAAAATAGCACTAAAACTTTATATAATCAACACGCTTAATTAATCGCTTGCCAACTGTACCATACTAGTATCTACACCAATTACGATAAACATCGCAATGAACTATATTAACAAATTTTCTAATTTACGAAATATGATTTTTGTTTAAGAGAAATGATATCAAGTATTCAAAAAAATTTATTACAAAATCAAATAAAAAAAATCATTACATATTTTTTATACTTGTAGCTTGCTCTCATTAGGCTACATCAAAAACTAAACGAATAAACTGTTTTTAGCCCTTTGAAACGTTTTGAAGCCTATTAAATCATTAATCATGGCACAAAATGATTATAATTAAATATCAAACATTTATTTACTGAATGCGTAATGAAATTATTCTGAAATTTTGTATCATGAAACAGGATAATCTTAATTTCCACTATTTAAATTATATGACTACTTATTTCGTGTTAAATTGAAAACGTTGAACCAAATTATCACTTCACCGTAATTTGGTTTTGTAGTGGAATGAATAAAATAATGAACTCTCAATATATTTTAACTGGCAAGTTAATTAATTTATAATCCACATAATGTTAATGCTTATTATATTTGCAGCTTCACGATCTATCCCTTATAGCAGGATCTTCTAAAAGTAGGAATCTAGTGTAAAGAGACTTCGTTATCGTCCGAATTTTTTACATCTACAATAGCAGAATTGAACTCCGCGGACCATTTTATGTAATTGAAAATAAAATAAAATCACTCTCCCTTAGTAAATACTGTATTTGTTTCCAACTCATCCCCTTTTTTAGTTATGTATTATATGGCATCATATAGGAATACTTGCGTAGATTGTTATATTTTATTCTATAAACTTTTAGGAAGGTCAATATATTTACTTCTTACTTTATTAGGACTTATAATTAAGTACAGCTCTTCAATTTATAAGATTTTATAGCAATATTTCTCTTGTAAGTTATTTTTAGATATCAATTCGCATATAATAATAGCTAACTCATTAATTACTGTTATCATCGCGAAAGCAAATGATTGTTCAATAAACACGACATGGTACTACGCTAATTAATCTTGAAACGGTCGGCTCCTATTTGGCGGCGTCATATCACATTATAGAAAGTTCCATACACACGCATGATGAATTAATTACAGAATCAACAATCGAGGAAGAGTTTCACTTTGCATATTAATGTGAAATTATTCACTTATCGGTACGCAAAGATTAACGTCTTATATTTTATGTACTCGTAATATATACGGGTAATAAAATAGGGAGATATTTGAGATATACAATAATAAATAAATACTATATCCCGCATAGTAGAATAATCACAGTCCTGATCCTAGTGAAATGTACTATACGTAAAAGTACCGAATGGAAATCAAACCCACGATTAAAAGACGCATTAAAAGACTAAAAGACGAATTAAATGACGCATTGGGACAGCCCCCAGGCCACTATAGCATTATGTGGAATAGTGAATAAATTTCTAATATATAGAAAAGGAACATTTCAGGAACTATCGCAGTGTAGTTGAAATAGTTTATATAGAAATAGAAATAGTATAAATGGATGAAATGCACTTATCAAAGACAATTATGAAACGTAGATAAAAATTAGTATTTATATTTCATATTAATAACAATATATTAAGAAAGTCAGTCTATTTATAAAATGCTTTCTTAAAAAAAATAAAAAATTTTTCTATAGTTACAAATGAGCTTAAAAAAGCTTATTAAATGGAAAACAGTTAAACGTAGCTACGTCATATGTGACAATATCATATGTCAGATCTTGTCACGTATGTCAGGTTGATGTAATTAAAATACGATATGATTACCAGATATAGTGGTCACATGTGGAAAAGTTTTCGCAAAATGGATGAAGATGCAGATACGAATGAAAATAGTTGTGTGCAAGATCAAATAACATTTTACTATTTTTTAAGTTTAATTCCATACTTAGGATTAGAAAACGTTTTTAAAAAAATGTTGTTAGCAAAAATAATAAAATAAATTATAACAAAGCGTATAAGAATTTTGATGCATGCGGCCAGAGTGCTTGGACGCTTTTCACGAGATGCGGGTTTTAATCTCGCTAATTTCAATTTTTTATGATTTTTTCAAAAATGATTTGATTCGATAAGTCTTTACACTAGATAGTCTACTTTTCTAACTATATTGCTATAGCATAGCGTAAAGTTGCTTAATTGATTGTAATATAAATACATAAAACATTTAACAAAAGACTATTAAATTACCTTGCACTTTGAGTATACTCTTATTTTATTAGATGTAAAATCCATTATATCGAGTAACACTCAACATTTTCCACAAACACTTCTACTTAATGTACTCGTAGCACTCGTGCGTGACTATCTCCAGTCCATCTGAGGGCCTTCTTAACTGAACATACAAGTAAACCGTACCGCAAATACCTATCTAATCCCCTTACTCACTACACTTAATATGAAAATATTTTAAAAGAAAATTTGAAGAATTTTATAATATACTCGTCATATAAATACTAAATATTGAATAAAGTATTTTGATTCAATATAAACCAAATACTTGGTTCTATTTACTATGAACAAATAATTATATTATGTGTGAAAATTTTTAACATTAATGTAATATTAGTAAAATTCATTGTCCAATTTGTGAATCTAATAAGTTTGAAATTGTGTTTAGCATTTAAATTATCCTTTACTTTTATTTGAAACTACGTGAATTTACAAGTAGCTATTTTGCCTTTTATCCGCCTGCGTTTTGGCTCCAATCATAGGATGCTAAAATTTATAATTTTATGAGTTATAAAACTAATAATAAATTGAAGAATTAACCTACTTATTAACTTATTTTAAAATAAGAATCTGTAGTTAAGTACTACAACTGGCTCGTATATAAAATATTTAATATTTGGCTCAAGACAAATTCATTCTCTGACCTTACAATTACTATTACTAGAATATAATTTAAAAATGGCAATGTCTCATAGAGATAAGGACGCAATGAAGACTGTCAGCGCACATGATCTAAACGCGGCAGGAGATAAGCAAAAATCGCACCTCACTCAAAAAAAGGAAATGCTTTGTAACTCAAATTCGGTCAGTCTCATGCAATGTTTGATGAAAGATTTTTTTTTTTCTTATTTTTTGCTGAGAATTCATAAAGGACGGAGCAACAAACGCAACGATCCCTGCATACCTGCATACCTCTTTCACCTCGTCCTCGTGCACTTTATACATGCCCTTCGGGGCGTCCTGATGCTTTTTACGTAACCTTCCTCCAGTATCTTCGACACTATAGTTTTTGAAAATCAACCGATGTCTCCCCCGACATTCATACCACTCACCTTTGCTTCATAACCTACCATTCTGCGTATCTCCTCCCTATATACGGTCAGATAAACTGACTCCGCATATCCGATGAAGGGATCGCATGTGTACTGCATTCATCTTTCTTTCACTCCTCTTCTGACACACCCACTTTTTGCTGCCAACAACGATATATAACAACGTCGGTATCAGTACTGCATTGTGAACGTATAAAAAATATTAATTAATATTAATATTTATTAACTTAAGAAGGACACGGACTAAAATAAGTTTTTGACAATCAAAACAATCACCCAACAAAAACCTTCCAATTACAATTACAGCGTAACGTTAATGGAGTTCAATGCGGGTGACAACACGACAATCTTATAATTTGCGGTATCGCGTTTTGAATATATATATATATATATATATATATATATATATATATATATATATATATATATATATATATATATATATATATATATATATATTGGGGGTTAAGTTACGTCGCTTACTTTGCAGAAAATTTTACCTTTGTGTCGCAACCTGGAGCGTCCTTTGGTACTATAGTTTGTTAAAGCTTTCTTACTATTTGTACCTAAAATATTTTTATATTTAAACAGAAAGCAATTTTAACAAAGCGGAATATATCACTAGGCTCTCTTTTTGTAATGAAAAATATTCATAAAAAATATTTCAGGCAATTTGAGTGTTTAGATTCATTGTTATATTGATAAATCGTATGTAAATAAATCAATAAGCCAACAATTTTTACTCAGATTTGTGGATAAATCCAGTTACGTTAAATTTTCGGTGTGTGACAAATGACCCATTTTCTCGACATTGTAATTGGCTGAATTCATGAAAAATATTTTGCTCCCGATCCATTTGCCCCTCAACATGGTAAAGCCAAAATGTAAAAAATGTGGTAATTGCTGAACTAACCTACATTTATCTTGTACTTTTCATAAATCAGAGCTGAATACTTTACGATAGGTGTTTTCATTTATAAATGTAATTAATTTTGATATTCGAGATATATATATCAATATATTTACGAGGCCGGTCGTGGCGCAGTAGGACACCGTCTGACTGTAAACACGATCGGATGTGGGTTCGATCACCACTCGGGGCTGTGATTATATTTCAATTATTTTCACTTCCTCTCTCTAGTAAAGACAAAGTGTGACGTTGAGTTCCACCACTCAACAAGCAATGTCTCGAATTCTGTGGTAAGTGAAGTACGGAGTGTCTTGACACTAGGTACTTTCTGTCTACCCTGCTATGCGGGATAAAAAGGGTGAAGCTAAAAAAAAATATATATTTGCATTTCTTCAAATATTTACATTCGATATATATAAATTAATATATTCTATTTAACTATTTGAAATCAAGCACAAGTAGTGATTAATGTTGAAATAATCCTTTTCTAATTTAGATAATAAGTATATTAGTAAAAAATTTAAATAAAAGTCCTAATTTTGTATAGAGTAAAAGTGCAGAAAGTAATATTTGTAGGTATGTATAAAAAATACGCATGTATAAAGTTTTAAAGTTATTTAAAAACTTAATTTAGCATATGTTGGGCCATACACTTACTATATACTGTCATACAAAGTATTGCTAAGCCAAAGGCTTTTTACGCATTATCGGGTCTACCAATTCGATTTAACATCATAATAATTAATGCAATGTATAACATAAACATTTAATTTTATTTAAGCTAATAACATTTAAGCTAATGAAAAGTATTTCGTTCATATGATTTTTTTTTTAAATAAAATTGACTCAAAATATTTCTGCACCAGGCGCGAATAAGTTAATACTTTTATATACTTTTCAGGTCACTTTTAAATTTAATCTTAAAATTCTGTTTGTGTAATTTCATTACCTTTTTATATTCTGTATGTATTTTTTTAATTTTTAAATTTTGTGTCAAGCTTATTTTACATTAAATTGAATGTGACTCTAAAATAAATACTGTTTTTTAGCTTCGCTTTGTTTTATCGACAGAATCGACCCCATAACCGACCGCATTTACGGTAAGACGTTGTCCTATTGCGCCATGACCCGCTACAAAATAATACTTACCTTACTTTTAAATCTATTTACATCAGCTATAATAGAATCCTATTTTATTCTCACTTGAAAATGTTATAAGCATTAATCATTAATCGCTCATCAGGTAATATTCATTATGATACTAACTTTGTAACTTAATTAAATATCAAAAAAATGAAAAAAATACCCAATAACATTCTGAATCATTAATGTTATGTTTGTGAAAACTGAATGACATAATTTCATTATCCAATATTTTTCTATGAAAGATATATCAAGCTTTATTAAGAAAATCTATCTTGATAATAAACTAAAATAGAAATGTCGTAAAAGAGTAAATGGTAGACTATACAATGTTAAAATTAAGATAAAAAACATACTTTTTTACTTATAAAATGTGTAATTTCTCATTTTATTTGACGTCCTCAGGACTCGTACCAATATTTGAAATAAGCTTTCATAAGCTTTAATAAAACTTACAGGTGTCAATTCATTTTTATATATAAAGATTTAATATTAAGCGACTTTGAGCATATCGTTATAATGTTCATTAAATTAAATCGTTTTTGCTTTCGATACTTCCGGTTATATAATGAAAATATCATTTCTATTTTAAAACGTCCTCTAGACGTATTTTTCTAAAAGACAGACAAATCGTCGTTTACAGTAAAATATGTTTACATTAAAATAATTAATTTGGATAAATATATTTGTAACGAATCGACTTTTTCCATTTAAAAACATACTTTAACTTACGCTGTTATTTCGTCTTTTTACATTCTATATGGAAGCAATATAACCGGCATATAAAAAAAAGATAGTAGTAGAAATATTTTAGTGAATTCTAAATGAAGTCTAAATGTCATAAATAGAAAGCAATTTTACTATTTTTGATTCATGTAACGATTTAATATCAATTAAGCGTCAAATAACGTCTCTGAAAGCCGCAATAAGTGTCAAATTGACATTTTAACGAATTGATGAAAAATGAACCACATACAATTAATGAGAAATAATTTATTATTTTCATAAAAATATTTTCAGCATTTTCTATATGTATATATGAAATAAGTGCGAAACGTTACCGCGAGGAAAATAGAAGAATATAAAAAGTACCGTCACGTGCAGGTCCGGCTTCATGCTCGATTTAAAGACGAAAGCGTGATCCGTTTTCTCGTTTATTGTTGTTCTAAGTAGATTTAGATTTTAAATGTAATGGTGCTTTACGGGATTTTCATTTGAATACCTTGTGTTCTTCAAAAAAATATGATGCGGCCCATTATACGTGCTGTTTATACCTAGAAGTTATCGCATATCTAAAACTCCTGGCCACAAAATGATATGATTTCTCTCTCTATTTACTTTAGATCATTTTTGAAACTTGATTGATTTCAAGTAGAATATTAATTACAATTGTTGTTGTTATAAAAAGAATTGTGTGTACCTACCATACTAAAATGATTTTTTTATATACGAACACTAATTAAGTAAGTTCGATTTCTTAGACAGTAAATATTGATAGACGGTCGTGACGCAGTTCTCACTCCTGTGAGACAAAGTGTGGCGTTGGGTTTCACCACTCAACACGCAATGTCTCAAATTCAATGGAAATAGAAGTACAGAGTGTTTTGACACTAGGTACTGCCTGTCTACCCTGCTACGCGGGAAAAAAAATATATTGCTAGTATTATTTATTAAAAAAAAATGTGTTTGTAAATGTAGCTCTTTGTTTTATTATAATACATTTTAGAAACACAAAAGCTACCTTTTATTTAACTCTTTAACTAACCGACACTAGAATAACCTATTTTTTAGCTTCGCGCTGTATCCCTTAGGGGGTAAAAACGCTACGGTTCCTGCCTATTTCTTTCGCCTTGTCCACAGTCATTATGCTATTTATACACGCCCTTAGGAGGGTCCTTATATTTTCTTCCTCTAGTATCTTTTATACTATGTTATCCAATGTCAACTAAGGTCTTCTCCGGCCTCTCGTACTATTTTTCTTTGCTTCATAAATATTTCTTACTTTTCATTTATCACTCATCCACTCAACGTGTCTAAACCAACTGAGCTCGTTGTACTTCGTTCTTACTGTGGCTTTCTCACTTAAGCCTAAAATTATGCTTATCTCCTCGCTGCACACTCAGTCAGTTAAACTGACTCCATATATTTTAAAAAGAAATCGTATCTCTACTGCATTAATCTTTCTTTCATTCTTCTTTTGGTACACCCACTTTTCGCTGCCAACGGTACCAGTACTGCATTGTGAACGGCAAGACGTGCAAATACGCTGACGCTTTGCCATCGCATCAATGCAGCACTGTTAACCGTATTACTAACAGCATACGCCTTTCCACATCCATTTCGTGCCTTCTATCTCTGCTAAATATACTTTCTAGGCATACCACGTTATTCTGTTGTTCCAGAATCTTTCTATTCCCTATTCAGATTTAGACCTATACTTTCACACCCTTTTTTCCTAATGGTGACCAAACCCAGTTAACTTTAAAATAGCTAACTTTCAATCCTATGCAACTTTCTTAGATTTCTCTGCGACAGCTATCTACATCAGCCAAGCTGTTATGGTGCAGCTCTGTTTGAAACCCGATCGAATATCGTTCCTTGGGTCTCCCACAGCAGCCTCACGGATTTCTCTTGCATTCTTGTAATGCCCTAGCTAATCAAATTGATAGCCCTATAGCTTGCGCAATTTATCTGTGTACATTTCTTTTTATACAAAGGCACAAATTTTCAAATTTTGCATTTCGCCAATCATCCGAAACCTGTCCCATTTTCCAGCATAAATTGCATAGTAAAAATTTGTTCTATAACATAATAATTATTTACCATTCCTTAGATGGTGTAACTCACAAACATATACTTTGAGGCCGATCGTGACACAGTGGGACAACGTCTGATTATAAACTCAATTGGTAGTGGATTAGAACCCCACTCGGCAAATGATTATAATTTAATTATTGTCATTTCCTCACCCTGGTAAGACAAAGCTCGGCGTTGAGTTCCGCCACTCAACACGCAATGTCTCGGATTCAAGGAAGACAGAGTACGGAGCGTCTTGACACTCTAACTGACTTCCTCTTCCGGAGCGTCTTGACACTCTGACTGACTTCCTGCCTACCCTGCTATGCAGCAGGGTAGGCAGGAAGTATCTAAAAAGTATGAAGGTGAAAAAAATCTTATAAGTTAATAGCAAATTCCTAGATAGTGTCTACTGTGCTAAGAGAATCGGAACTGCCGCCTCTTTTGTCCCAGGCTATTAAGACTCAATGACTTCACTTTAAAAGTAAAAATTATTTAGGCAACTGAAATGTAAAGCTAATAGTAAAAAGCTAAAAGATTTTCTGTGATGGTGAACTAAGATTAATCTGTCGGCGGCTTTGCAACGGATCGGCGATTTACCGCACGATAAAACCTGGGAACAATTTTTCTTATTTCTAGTACCTTACTGAAGTAGCTGCATTTGGTCAATAAATTACGAATTTCCATTGCTTAGTTAGGTATTACTTACAAGATTTTGTTGTTAAAAAAAATCTTTATATTTTTATATATAGTAAATTGTGACTAATTTTATTGATAATTTAAAAAAATGAAAATTGTGTCTTTTTATTTAAGTGGGATAATATGTAACCATATTAACGACGGTTGTGGGATCAATACCCGATCATAATGAATTTAAAAGAAAAAATATATTTAAATTATTTTATTACTTAGACTATTTTTACTTAAATTATTTTTTTTGTTTTTGTTCGCGAGAGCAGCTCGCGAACAAAAACAAAAAAAAGCACCGAGAAAAACAACCTATTGAGTTTCGTCGCTCACCGCTATAAATATTAAAATGCACATCTTCCCTTCTACTTCCCCAAAGAATTACATGTATACTTGCAAGAGGTAAGTCGAAAATCCTCTATAACTTAAGCGTTCGAATCTCAATCAATTACGATCAATTCTCCAGATAGAACTGGAGATAAATTTATATTAAAAAAAATTTAATCCAGATAGATCGAGAGTTTTTGAATAATGGATGTTATTGTCCAAGATATATGGCAATAAAAAAGTTATTAACACGCTTTTTTATTAGTTATTAACACGCAGTTTCACAAATTTTATTAATAATAAATAAAAGTTGTTAATAATTAGTAAAAATAAAAAAAAATATTTTATAGAACATTATATGTATTTATGTGGAGTGAACTACCTATATTATTCCAAATATCAATGATACGAAATAATTATAGCTGATACCTTCCAAGTCGCCCATCCCATTACTTTGGTGCTTATAAGAACTTTTTATATAAAAAAACAAAACTCTCATATCGGCAATATAATATTTGTAGACATGAAACAATATTTTTCTTTCTATAAAACACATTCGATATAACTCGATCGATAGGTTTTATTTACGGCTATAGCGAATAAAATGGCTCTGCGGATCGAGATAGCCGCTCAGTAAATAAGCGTATATTCTCCAAGCCCGGCATCGTTAGGGAAGTGATATAACAACATGTGAACATATAAAAAAAGAATATTTAGCAATATCATAAATTCACATAATGTTTGTATTTTTCACACTAATTAAGCTCAACAAAGATTTCCCTAGTGTTATGGTCTTCTAGGATGAATTTGCAAAAAATAACTATAATTCAAATATTATTAAGTATGTTGGAAGTATGTTGGCTTATAGTATATTATACGAAGACATGAAATGTTCCTACTGTTTATATATTACAATTTTAATATTTAATCAGCAGCACAGACCTACAATTACTATCATTAATCGCTGTCGCTTCACTGTGTGATTAATTAATAGTCCCGCATCTCATACCGCGTGCCACGTGCAGACGAAAATCAAATTTGGCTTAGTGATCAGGCATGCTTGCTAAGAACACGCATGCCACTGGCATAACACGAATATCTTTTGAACGAAATTGTCATTCCTTCATTCCCTTATTGGCTAAAGAAATTGAAGCGACCTAGGCATTCTTTGGTAACCACTTTGTGAAATACAATTTACTCCTCATATTACGTATTTATTTAAAATTAAAAACTGTCTTCGCCAGCCTACGTTACGGCTCTAACCGTTAAATAAAATTTAATGAAAAAAGTTTTTATGATTTTAGCAAAAAACAGCAGCCCTTTGGATTAAAAGTTTGATAAATTTTATACGAGTATAATTACTTTAGGAAACCTTTCACAATTTGTTAACCAACTTTCGGATATTGGCGTTGATGTCGTCTTGTCTATAATATATTTCTTCATTTTATCACTTATGTTTTCATAAAAAGTAAGATGGATAAAAAATATTATATTTGATAAACAATACTTGACATGATTGTATATTTAAACTATCCTGTAGAGATTTAAAATTGAATAGACATTATAATAGATAACAAAAAATTATTCTATGGAATTTTCAGCAGTCAACCTTGCGACAAGAGGACAAAATCGTTCGTCAATGGGAATCAGTAACATGTCTACATGTTTATATTAAGCTAAAACGACCCCATCTCCGACCAAATTCATTGTTAATTCACGAACAACGTTGTGGTTTGTAACTTATCGCAATTTAACAGTAATAAACGTTTATTGTAATCCATTTATATATAATACACAAAAAAATCATAAATCATATTTGTAGGCATAAAGGACTAATTTATTATTATCTTCATTTTAAATGTTTATATATTTTTAACAAGGACTAAAAATAACATACATTTTTTAATTTGCGTTTTAGAATTGGATATTTTAGTAATTCACCGTATTTAGTGTCATATTCGCGTATCGCAGTTATTCAACTTGTACGTGGAAATTCTAACCAGATTGGGGAATTGTTCATACTATAAAATTATATTTTGAAACCGTTAACTACGTATATGTATAGATAAACAAAAAAAATAAAAATCAATCAACATTGTTAAAATATTAAAAACAACGTCATTCTATTTCACGTGCTTTGAGTTCATAAATATAAAAAACCGAACCTTAAGTCGTGTAGCTACAAATATTTTTATAGCGACACTGTTCTCGTAAACCATGTCACAAGTCGTAAACCTCTCAAAATTCAAATGTATCTCGACTATAACTTCCAGTGACAACTACGATCCAAATAAAAGAGTAGTAATCCTGCGGGTATTATTTTACGAGTACTATATATAAGCAAAAAGCTTATCTAACTTTCAGAACCTTACATCTGTACTATCATAAAGCTGTTTGGGGTTTATGCTTTTTTATTCATGTTCTTTTATGAATACACGACATCAAGTTTTTTAGTTAAGTTATGTATATATTATACAAATATCGTGTTAACTGGAGTACTTATGAAGAACATTGTACGATAAAAATTATTACACAGAAGATTAATTTTCAATAGGTATGACACAACAAAAGTTTTGCCATGCCCATTTAACTAACAAGTACTTCGTACAAACTATATTCACATAAATGAGTGCTGAAGTATGTTCGTGTGCTAGAAAAATATAAAAGCTTTAAACTCTTCATTTCCACGGATATTTTTATAATAATTTAATTTATTTTAAAACAAAACTATGAGTGAGTATTTGATAGAGTAAAAAATACTCCGCGTCGCGTCGCACTGGCAACTAGCAATAAAATGCAGACCATCTGCTAAAGTTTTAGAATTATGAAATATAAAAATATTTTCTTTAAAGGTGCATTCGCAGCTTGTTAGTTTTTTATTGCTAAAAAATGACTTACTATAGTATACCCACTGGATCTTTTTAATTTATTCTTAAGAAAATAAATGAAAAATCATTTTAATGGATTTTGTTTGTTACTTGTACCAGATTGTGGATGTCGATGTCGATGAGCCCCATATTTTTCTAAAGCGAAGATATGAAAACAATATATATATATATATATATATATATATATATATATATATATATATATATATATAGACTAAGAATATTCAAAATCAAAATTTGCCGAAGCGGTCCAGCCGTTTTAAAAAGTCCGACCTATGGAGCTCTCCACTTTTATTCATATAATTGGCACTACAGTTATATAAGTTTCAGCAATGAATTATAGTACTGTAACGTTCATCTCCCCCCATATATCATATAAATAAATATATAATTATAAAACATACCTTGGCTCATGATACGTCTCGCGGTTAGGACCCAATATCGTTATGTTCGCAATAACTCAAGAACTTTTAGAGATTCAGAGGCAACAGTGTCAAGAAATATTAATAACTACCTATTATCTTAAAAAGGATATAAAACTTTCAGAAAACATTATAGTAAGAGATTTTAGTACGTTAGATATTCCGTTGTAACCACCTCCAGCTTTTCCAAGAAAAGCCGAAGATGCGTCTTATTTAACCCTCTGTTATAAGTATCCTTTGCTGATAGTCATAGCAGAAGGGAAAATAGCTTAATGGCCCCACCCCGCCATATGCCGTGAATTCCGACCGATCGGCGGACCCGACCGACCTCAGAGTGAACCCTCCGAGACGCAACGGAACTTCGAACGTATATGTTACTTACAATGCCTTTGCAAACGAACAATTATTAGTTATTTGTTCCGTCCGTGTAAGGATCCCTCAATGAGGTTAATACGCTTAATACACTTTTAAATACATATCTCGATACTTAAAATTACTTATGGTATTTCTTTACGTACCTTTTACGTTAAAAATATATTAAAAATATGTTATAATTATATATTTCAATTGGTTTGTGAGACCATTATATATTGTAGATTGGTTCTTTAGACCGATGTATGTCGTTGATTGGTTTGTGAGACCATTGTATGTCGTAGATTGGTTCTTTAGACCATTATATGTCGTAGGTTGGTTCCTTAGACCATTATGAGTCGTAGATTGGTTCTTTAGACCATTATATATCGTAGATTGGTTCTTTAGACCATTGTATGTCGTTGATTGGTTTGTGAGACCATTATATGTCGTAGATTGGTTCTTCAGACCATTATATGTCGTAGATTGGTTCTTTAGACCATTTTATGTCGTAGATTGGTTCTTTAGACCATTATATGTCGTACATTGGTTGTTTAGACCATTATATGTCGTAGGTTGGTTCCTTAGACCATTATGAGTCGTGGATGGTTCTTTAGACCATTATATATCGTAGATTGGTTCTTTAGACCATTATATATCGTAGATTGGTTCTTTAGACCATTATATGTCGTAGATTGGTTCTTTAGACCATTGTATATCGTAGATTGGTTCTTTAGACCATTATATATCGTAGATTGGTTCTTTAGACCATTATATATCGTAGATTGGTTTGTGAGACCAATATAAGTCGCAGATTGGTTTGTGAGACCAATATAAGCCGTGAATTGGTTTGTGAGACCAATACATGATGATGATACGTCGATTGGCCTGCCAGACCAATATTACTTTCCGGTTCGCATATCAGTTCAGACGCACAACCGCTAGTCGGCCGATTGTTTTATATTAACGCACAGCACATACGTAGCAGTCGTTTGTCATAACCAACAATTGAACTCGGTTATGCGTTCTACCACCAAACAAGGCGCTAGACAAACAGTTGAACACCATTACGTACTACAGCATTTCGTGACATAATAGTATAGCTCTCCCCGTAAGGAGGCAACTAAAACATACTTCGAAACGCACGAGACATAATAGCGTCACATAACCATTCATCCTACACCAGGGGTGTAAAACAACATAGAAACGGTTGAATCTATGTCCGTCGCCGTACAGGTATCGCATGTACAACGCAAGACAGCATCAGAGAAGATACAAGTCGCGCCATCGACATCAGTTATCAGTAAACTATAAAGCTCACCGAACCCCGACAGTCGCATGTCACAAGCAATATCAACATCCAACGCCATACAAGCATCGCTTACGCAACGCGAGACAGCAACAGACTCGATGCAACCACCCAACATCTCCATAGCGGTTCACCTAAGCCGACTATAGCAGCCTCAGTGGCATCAAGCAATATTGGATTGCTCCACAGACATCAGTTATCAATAAGCTGTAACACTCACCGAACCCCGACGATCGCGTGTCGCAAGTTATATCAACGTCCGACGCCGTACAAGCATCGCTCGCGCAACGCGAGACAGCAGCAGACTCGATACCACCAACCAACATCGCCATAGAAGCTCACCAAAGTCAACCATAGCAGCCTCAGTTACGCCCGGCAACGTTGGGTTGCGCCACCGACATCAGTTATCAGTAAGCTGTAACGCTCACCGAACCCCGACAGTCGCGTGACGCGAGTACATGACGGATCTCCTATATGTTTAAGAATATTATATAAATATAACTATAAAATGCTTAATTCGTTCAATACATGATATTATATTAATTATGATTTATTAGTTATTGTTTGCAGAGCTTAGTATGATATTAAAAATATTTTATAATACTCAGTAAATGCATATAATAATATGTTCATACAACACTATTCAAAGATGGCGGCAGACGCTTCAGAATATTTATATTACAAATTTCATATATCTCTTAGAATGTACATTCTAAACATTTAATATCGTTAATATAATTTTTTTACTATATTAATAATAATATTATATTCATTTATTGGGACTTTTATATTAATAATGGAAAAAGAACTTACCAACAAATTCTTCTTATAGAAATGCAAATCTTACCGACCACTAATACCATAAAAACTATAATAATCATATTCCTATGTATTTCCGATATTAAATATTGTTTTTATATTCACTTTCAATGTGTTATATTTCTATTGTTCCAAATTAAATATTAACAATATTCTCAAGCGTCCTTTTCCGTACATGACGCTCCCACCAATCCTCCATCTTTTTTTTTTTCAAAATCCATTGTATCATTCTAGACTGCCAGTAATTCATTCAGCCAAAATTATATTTAATAAAAATAAAATTATTAATTATGTTATTACTATCTACCTATAAATACTATATAAAATAATATTTAATGTTATTATTAAATTATTTGTACATTTATATATAGTACGTATCGTTACATTCAACCCCCTAAATTCTATGCAGTTTATTGGAATAGAATTTAAACAAAGGCTTAAATTTATTATCAACCTCCAGAATTCATAAACTTACAACCCCCCGATATAACAACTATTAAACCTTTCAACCCCCTGACCTTACAACCATAAAATATTCTTAAACACTGTTTACCTCCTCTGTCTCTCTCCATTTCACGGACAACAAATTGTAGGCAAAAGCCCACTTAAAAAAAATATAATAAAGCCGTTTTGACCATCCTGGTCACGGCCACCAAATTGTAACGTTCATCTCCCCCCCATATATCATATAAATAAATATATAATTATAAAACATACCTTGGCTCATGATACGTCTCGCGGTTAGGACCCAATATCGTTATGTTCGCAATAACTCAAGAACTTTTAGAGATTCAGAGGCAACAGTGTCAAGAAATATTAATAACTACCTATTATCTTAAAAAGGATATAAAACTTTCAGAAAACATTATAGTAAGAGATTTTAGTACGTTAGATATTCCGTTGTAACCACCTCCAGCTTTTCCAAGAAAAGCCGAAGATGCGTCTTATTTAACCCTCTGTTATAAGTATCCTTTGCTGATAGTCATAGCAGAAGGGAAAATAGCTTAATGGCCCCACCCCGCCATATGCCGTGAATTCCGACCGATCGGCGGACCCGACCGACCTCAGAGTGAACCCTCCGAGACGCAACGGAACTTCGAACGTATATGTTACTTACAATGCCTTTGCAAACGAACAATTATTAGTTATTTGTTCCGTCCGTGTAAGGATCCCTCAATGAGGTTAATACGCTTAATACACTTTTAAATACATATCTCGATACTTAAAATTACTTATGGTATTTCTTTACGTACCTTTTACGTTAAAAATATATTAAAAATATGTTATAATTATATATTTCAATTGGTTTGTGAGACCATTATATATTGTAGATTGGTTCTTTAGACCGATGTATGTCGTTGATTGGTTTGTGAGACCATTGTATGTCGTAGATTGGTTCTTTAGACCATTATATGTCGTAGGTTGGTTCCTTAGACCATTATGAGTCGTAGATTGGTTCTTTAGACCATTATATATCGTAGATTGGTTCTTTAGACCATTGTATGTCGTTGATTGGTTTGTGAGACCATTATATGTCATAGATTGGTTCTTCAGACCATTATATGTCGTAGATTGGTTCTTTAGACCATTTTATGTCGTAGATTGGTTCTTTAGACCATTATATGTCGTACATTGGTTGTTTAGACCATTATATGTCGTAGGTTGGTTCCTTAGACCATTATGAGTCGTGGATGGTTCTTTAGACCATTATATATCGTAGATTGGTTCTTTAGACCATTATATATCGTAGATTGGTTCTTTAGACCATTATATGTCGTAGATTGGTTCTTTAGACCATTGTATATCGTAGATTGGTTCTTTAGACCATTATATATCGTAGATTGGTTCTTTAGACCATTATATATCGTAGATTGGTTTGTGAGACCAATATAAGTCGCAGATTGGTTTGTGAGACCAATATAAGCCGTGAATTGGTTTGTGAGACCAATACATGATGATGATACGTCGATTGGCCTGCCAGACCAATATTACTTTCCGGTTCGCATATCAGTTCAGACGCACAACCGCTAGTCGGCCGATTGTTTTATATTAACGCACAGCACATACGTAGCAGTCGTTTGTCATAACCAACAATTGAACTCGGTTATGCGTTCTACCACCAAACAAGGCGCTAGACAAACAGTTGAACACCATTACGTACTACAGCATTTCGTGACATAATAGTATAGCTCTCCCCGTAAGGAGGCAACTAAAACATACTTCGAAACGCACGAGACATAATAGCGTCACATAACCATTCATCCTACACCAGGGGTGTAAAACAACATAGAAACGGTTGAATCTATGTCCGTCGCCGTACAGGTATCGCATGTACAACGCAAGACAGCATCAGAGAAGATACAAGTCGCGCCACCGACATCAGTTATCAGTAAGCTATAAAGCTCACCGAACCCCGACAGTCGCATGTCACAAGCAATATCAACATCCAACGCCATACAAGCATCGCTTATGCAACGCGAGACAGCAACAGACTCGATACAACCAACCAACATCGCCATAGCGGTTCACCAAAGCCGACTATAGCAGCCTCAGTGGCATCAAGCAACATTGGATTGCTCCACAGACATCAGTTATCAATAAGCTGTAAAACTCACCGAACCCCGACGATCGCGTGTCGCAAGTTATATCAACGTCCGACGCCGTACAAGCATCGCTCGCGCAACGCGAGACAGCAGCAGACTCGATACCACCAACCAACATCGCCATAGAAGCTCACCAAAGTGGGTTGCGCCACCGACATCAGTTATCAGTAAGCTGTAACGCTCACCGAACCCCGACAGTCGCGTGACGCGAGTACATGACGGATCTCCTATATGTTTAAGAATATTATATAAATATAACTATAAAATGCTTAATTCGTTCAATACATGATATTATATTAATTATGATTTATTAGTTATTGTTTGCAGAGCTTAGTATGATATTAAAAATATTTTATAATACTCAGTAAATGCATATAATAATATGTTCATACAACACTATTCAAAGATGGCGGCAGACGCTTCAGAATATTTATATTACAAATTTCATATATCTCTTAGAATGTACATTCTAAACATTTAATATCGTTAATATAATTTTTTACTATATTAATAATAATATTATATTCATTTATTGGGACTTTTATATTAATAATGGAAAAAGAACTTACCAACAAATTCTTCTTATAGAAATGCAAATCTTACCGACCACTAATACCATAAAAACTATAATAATCATATTCCTATGTATTTCCGATATTAAATATTGTTTTTATATTCACTTTCAATGTGTTATATTTCTATTGTTTCAAATTAAATATTAACAATATTCTCAAGCGTCCTTTTCCGTACATGACGCTCCCACCAATCCTCCATCTTTTTTTTTTCAAAATCCATTGTATCATTCTAGACTGCCAGTAATTCATTCAGCCAAAATTATATTTAATAAAAATAAAATTATTAATTATGTTATTACTATCTACCTATAAATACTATATAAAATAATATTTAATGTTATTATTAAATTATTTGTACATTTATATATAGTACGTATCGTTACAGTACACACTATCAAGACGCAAAGTGATGAATACGTAACATATAACATAAACGCATATAAAATTGCAGTGTATACTTTTTCGCATTCAAACTGATTTTACACAGTTCTATCCATTAATATCGTTATAATTTCATTAAAAATAATTGCTTTTTGGCATGGCCAAGCCTTTTTAAACACTATGTATATATGCAGTGACCTCGTTTATATTTAAGTGTCCTAACCTACTTGTTTTTTGATTCATATTTGGTTTTTTGACTTCGTTTTATAGAACTGCCTAATATTATAATTTAATAGAAAATGTTGGCGTTACCATAGCAACATGTAACATGTAAGCTACTTTTAAAAAAATAACATTAGGGAACATATATATTTGATTTAATGTATTTCTAATTGTTTTATTATTAATAAAACATCAGCTTTTGGTACCTTTCGTCTAAATATACCTGTATTAAGCTAAATAATATTTGCACACTTTTCCAATAAATCGTGAACCTACTACCAAACAAACCTACTTAGCAACTATTATAGAAGTTGAATATTATAATATAAAATATTTATTAATACATTATTAATAAATCCGCCAGAAAGCGGAGTACGAAATCAAAGAGTCCAGACACTAGTTACCTACTTTCTATCTACCCTGCAATGGGGATAAAGAGTGAAAATAAAAAAATATGACAATTTCTATTATTTTAATTTATTTTCTGCAAGACTAAAAATTTAAAAGTTTTGTACGTACATAGTGTTAATTTATAAGGTTATTATATACTTAATTAAAAGATGTCTACGGATTTATCATTTAGTCCGTATTCTAATTAGTGTTGCCGTTCTCTTACTTCTACTTTGATCGGACTCATTTCTCTTTGGTCTCCTTAGAGAAATTTGTCCAATATTCAATCCAATTAGGCCTTTACAATAATTCAAATAAAATAGTCTTTATACATAACAAATATAAGATCTAGTAGAATAAATCTCATATATGTCCAAAGACAAATTTCTTTTTTAAAAATTTTAGATATTTTGTATGTACGCTTGTGAGACATATCTCACGAAAGGCGTCATGCCTTTTTCTACAACGTACAACGTACGCAGTAGTTTTAAACACAAAAAATGGTAATAAAAAATTATAAAAATTAAGTTAATATATATTATACTACATATCTCATTCAAGATTTATTTGAAAACAAATATAGGAAGACTACATAATAATGGTGTTAAAATGACACAGCTGCCGCGTAGAATAAAATTGAATTATTACGCAAAGTATACACTTCATTAAAGCTGTTGTACGCAATATTTCAGTGAACATAATTTAATCTTTTATTAAATTTACAAATATATGTATTTTTCTTTTGTTTTACAATGTCACTGAAAAGTAGTGCAAGATTAAGTATAATAAATGCTGTTATTGTTAAATATCAGTAAAAAATATTTAGCTCATCTTCCATATATTGTAAATAAATTAAAATATATTGACATGTACATATATATATATACTATATTTATATATGTATAAACTGTATTTTTGAACTGTACTGTGTACTCAATAGAACGAAAATGTTTAAAAGCCTTACCTCGTATGGGCACAAACGTCACAGCTATTACAAAAACAATAATAGCTTTTTCAGCTTTACACTTTATTCTGCCTAGCAGAGTCGATAGAGAGAACTTAGTGTCAGGACATTTCGTTCTTCGCTTTGCACCCAAATTCGAAACGTTGCGATTTGAGAGTGGTGGACATCAAAGCCGCATTTTGTCTTACCAGACCGGAGAATTGAAAATAATTTACATAAACCCACTACCCCAAGTGGAAATTGTACTCACAACCGTTTGTGTTTATAGACACTATCCCTCTAGGCCGCGATCGGCCTCTACAGCTAATCTAAGAAATGCTTATATGGTATGATAACCAAAACCGATTAAAACTAATATTTTGCCACAATTCTTTCTCTATTGCGAGATTCGCTTAAGCATTTATAAGACTGCCACTTGAGACTAGGAATATTGCTGGCGCTGAAAAATGCTAACACTGCAACGGCGCTTTCCGCACTTTCTTACAACTGGTTCGTCCGTTTCTTGTAACTGTGAAGATAAGTGTCTGATGTTTCATATAAAATTTGCATATAGCTTGTGAGCTTTAGAGGTTATTTTACATTTTTTTATATTGAAATAATTTAAAAATAAAATTAATATTAAATCAATAATTAACTTTCACAAGTTACAACAAGTAATTATTTAAAGTGCCTAGTAACATGTATATAAAAAAGGTTGTTTTTATGTTATTTCATTGATTTTCACACCTTTTTATGCGGTGCGATAAATTATTGTAAGAGCTTTACTCTTAGATACAAAAACTAATAGTCAGATAAAAAGCTTCCGATTACTTACGAGCAACAAATTGCGTACTAAAAAATGATAGCGGTTTCCGGAAAGCACACTCATTTGCCGCTTATCACACTAAGATAGCGAAAAGATCGTAAAAGGAAGCGAGCTGATGAAATATGTACTTACGCTTACCCTGCCTTATATTGATGAAGAAAAACTAAAAAAATATTTCGTGTAAGCTTAGCTTTCGTAGAATATTTTCGTTGAACCTCATATTACAGAGGTAAATGTTGCAGGGTTGGTTTACTACGTAAAAACAATACGAATAAGCGGATATATCAACACATAGTGCAAATAAATACCTAAAGGCTAAGATTATCTACATAAGATTGACCGTCAAAAAGGACCAAAAGTAAAAGTAATACAGATTTTGTCTATTTCACTATTTATTAACATATACATAGATTAAAAAAAGCGTCGAATTTGTAGTCATTTTGCTATCATAAAGAATGAGTACGAACACTGTCCTTAACCAAATTTCCTTAGATTAATGTTAATTTAAATAATAATAGGCCATGTCCCATCTATAAGATCTTGAATAAAATACGTACATTTTGAAATACTAATAACATCTTTTTATCTTCCACGGATACTCTATACTTATTTTACAGGTTTCCTGTTAATTATTTGAGGCAAATACAAACTAGAATTGAATTTCTTAACACTGTACAATACTGTAAAACCCTAAAGGACTTTTCAAAGTTATAGATTTTTAAAGACCGAAACTACATCGAAAGGTTTCGGTTGATAGGGCAAAAGCTATAAATGAGTATGGGGCACGCTCTGATACCAATCAATGTAAAATTATCTGCTATAACTGTCAAACCGTCCAATAATAATTTTGTACCCATTAAGAGATTTAAACTCATATGTTTTGGTACATTGTAAGAATATATATTTATACATTTTTTTTATATTTTGCTATATTTTAGAACTACTTAGTGTCATAATTGATGTTCATGTTGAATACAATATGTATTCAACATAGGAATTCTCAATCGAGATATATGTTCAGTACTGTTGTACCTGTGTATGATGATATGATGTCATAACATCATTAACTGTAAAACTTATTATATCGTTTATTAGTGTTCACATATAAAATTCGGTTAGTACTCCTAACGATTCCACATAACAAATTTGAAATATCTTTTCTACTTCATACATTGGTCTCTACACATGATCACTTATTTAATTATAAGTTAGTAAGCGACTGTTATTATAACCTAATATGATAATCTCAAAGTACTTTTTTGTTGCTGGATCTTTAAATATAGAATACAAAAATGCCAATCCTATATAAACAAATTATTAACAACTTTTGTATTTATTTTATATATGAAAATATACTAAGTTGAATTGACGTAAGAAGCAATTTCCTATAATATAGAGAAAGCATTTAAACCTTTAATCCCAGAATATGAGCAACCGCATTCTGAATACTCTTCACCCCCACCAGGAATAACATGTCTATGAATAATTTATTTACGGGCTATGTAAAGTTGATTGATTATATCAGAATCAGCAAATCTTCTCTTATAATAATTCAGATAAGTTAATTTAAATAAAAAATATTTTTCTTGTTCTTTTATCTATAAAATATTTTGTAGTACTTAGTTAACACTAAATTATTAATATTAAAGTATTATTTTATCTTTTTTTAGCTTCACGCTTTTATCCCGCTTAGCGGAGAAGACAGGAAGTACCTAGTGTTCAAACACTTTGTACTCCACATTTCACCGAATTCGAGATATGGCAAGAAAATAGGAATAAAATAAATATATTCATCCCTTCAAGTAGAAATCAAACCCACAACTAATCGCGTTTACAGTCAGACGCTGTTCCTCTGCGCCGCGGCCGGCTTTTATCTCTTACATTTAATTATATAACTGTATTTTGTGCCGGTCGTGACGCAGCGGGACAGCGTCTGTCTATAAACGTGATCGCTTGTAGGTTCGATCCCCACTCGGGAGAGTGACTATATTTGAAATCATTTCCTTGCTCTGGTAAGAAAGTGTGGCGGTGAGTCCCACCACTCAACACGCAATGTCTCGAATTTGATGGAAAGCCAAGTACAGAGTGTCTTGACACTAGGTTTAAGATATATTTAATAATACAGAAAGATTTCGAATGTTTTAAGTACAACATTATCAGACTATAGAGTAGAACATTATGTCATGGCTAATATGAAAAAAAATGCTATTAACCTTTTAATTGGCAAACTGAATATAATATATTTTTATTTATATTACATTACCTTAGCAACTCTTTCAGTTAGTTATGCGTCTTATTATTTGATCTGAAAACTAAAAGAAACTTTAGTTCCTATTTGTTTCAGGCTCAAGATGAAACAAATCATTCAAATTAAAAATTTTATGAGAAAAATACTAGTTTACAGGCTCATTATTTACTTTTACAGAAGCTATTTTTTATCTCATATCTCTTTTAAGACATTTTATACCACCAGTATATCCTAAATTATCTCGAATACTTAATTTTAAGAAACATTACAATAAAATTGAATGCTCAATGAATACGATGATTGAGTTTTAAGAAGAAAATAAGTCGTATATATTTTCAAAATAGTACCTGCCTATTTAATATAAAGAATAGAACTACATATGGAAAATACAAGAAATACTGATTTGTATACTATTTTTTTTATTCATTAATTTTTTTTATTCATGTGTCTAATTTATTTAAGTAGACAATACCTAAATAAAAACAAAATAATTCCACTGTCCCATAATAATAACCCGCTTTGAGATATATACTGTCTATTAAAAGTTAACGAGAAGAAAGTGGATGGAAAGTTTTACGTTGAAATTGTAAAAGTTTATAAGAAATTAGAAACACATTGCAACTTTTCAGGATTAAAGTAATATCCATTCTTATCCCAGAAATTTATCTAAGCTATCCCTTTCGTATTACCGGTGTCACATGATAAAAGATATGGTCTACCCAGCGTCAATAGCAAAAAGTTCCCTAATATCGAAGGAGGATTATTCTGCCGGTCGTACCGAAATGAATTGCCGATTTACTGTGTAATAAAATCAAAGAGCAATCTTTCTTTTACTCCAAAGCTAGAGCTTGTAAATCCTGGCTCTTTAGCCTTGACTTCCAAAACTCTTATCATTTAAATAGTATTCTAAATTCTGAATATTTCGTACTAAGTAAGAAAATCTATAAACATGAAGCGTAAGTAAAAAAATAATATAAAATTTTACTTCTTATTTAACTGTTTAATAGAAAATCACTACTTCAATATAGGAATCCTATGGGAATATAATTTTATTTATAGAAGAAAAAATATAATCTATCAATACATTAGTTGATATAACAGATATCTATCATTCAACCATCAATATAAATCTTCGACAGAAACCAAATTCGATTTATTACGGTCTTAAGGATACCTGAGAAACGTCGGATCGCGTCAAGTACCCGATCCTTATCTATCCACTGTTTGACATAGGGAGGCTTATTTTATTCAGTTCGAACATTCTTGAGTTTCGTGTAGCTGTCCACGGAAAATAAAAAATAAAATTTGTGCAATGTAGTGTAAAGATAAAGAGAATCATTATGAAATTATTTCCGGTCATAAGATATGATTTCAAATTCAACAAATTGCCGTGAAAATCCGACCTGGTTGATATTTTATCTGACAAATGACCAATTTTCAACAGCGTAATTGGTGAAATTCTCGAAAAAGTAGAAACCTTACCACTCGGTCGAGTTTCAAAGTAAAATACTATTACAGCGCCAAAGCTAAAGATAATGAAGAGTTAGATGGTAGAACAACCGCAGCAGTGAACATTTATACTCGGTTTATCATCAGGATTATATTTTTAGAAATTCAAATGTATCCAAGGAACCGTTGACTGTAATAAATATATATTTTGCATAATATTTATTTCACATTTAATTACTTTTTATATTTAAAGCACAGTGCTTAATAGCTACTTTTAGAAACAAAAGTTTCAGAACAAACCCCTCTTATAAATGTCGAAACTTTTGCAACTTGTGCACAATTTGAAAATCTGAATTTGTAGATGTTTTGAACGCTTAAAGTGTAAAATGTTTAAAGTATCCACTTAAGAGATTAGATCTTTATAATGGATTTCCATAAAACATAACTTTGAAATAGACTATAGAAGGCTTATTTAACGTACACGACGTACTCGGTTACTTCGAGGCATTTCTTTTTTTAATAATTTAACTTATTATTTTTGCATATTCAAACGGTAGTTTAAGCAAAAACAACTTAGGTCGTTATTTTCTTCATGAAAAAGTAGAAATGAGTTGTCTGGTCAACTAAGATGAAAAATTTGTAAACAAGGAGAAAAAAATCACAACCATAGACCTAATTGCGCTAAGCGACTGCATTTTTGAGAACTCTATAGAAGTTAGACTCACAAACTGACGTTTAACGTTTGAGTCCATTGTACCCTCAATATAAATAATCAATTATATCTTGCTTTTAGCATTAAGTCCAAATTACTATGTACTTTTCATATAAACTGATTCAAATACATATTAAAACATAAATAATGATTTAAAATGTTTACTCATCACGATATTAAAGGCCGGCATGATTCATGGCGCATCGTTTCGAAAGCAAATTGGCAAAAAGAATACCATGCATAGCCGATGCATGATATTCTTTTTGGAAAATCTATCGAATGTCTAAATAATTTTTCTTTTTACTATACTACATAATATATAGGATATTTTTTAACGAGAATATACTTTTAAACCTTTTTTTTTAGTTTCACGCTTTTACCCCGCATAGCAGGGTAGACAGGAAGTACCTAGTGTCAAGATACTCTTTACTTCGCTTTCCACCAAATTCGAGATATTGCGTGTTGAGTGGTGGAACTCAACGCCGCATTTTATTTTACCAGAGCAAGGAAGTAACAATAATTTAAATATAATCATTGGGATCGAGTGGGGACTGAAACAACAACCGATCGCGTTTACAGTCAGACGCTGTCCCACTGCACCACGACCGGTCTCTAATACTATTCTTTTAACAAGTAGAGGATGACAGAGATAACTTTAATATTTTTAAAATAACAATGTCAATTTAAAGATTTATTATAACGATTAAATTAGACCAGTCATAAGGCAAATGCATGATTTATATAAATCGATTTTTAAAAATCACGACGACTTCTAAATATCTTAAGTAAATCAATTAATATTTATTTTTGTACCAAACTCAATTCATATATATATTTTTCTATTAATATATGGTGTAATTATATCAAAATTACCGCATACCAATGATATGGCAATCAGAGTCGGCGATGATTTATTGGCTACAAACAGCTCCAGTGTGATAATTAATTAATGAAATTTCCTTTACATAACATTTCCTTTATGTGCTACAATAATTACATTATTATATTAATAAGCAGATACTTAGGTGTAATCGACGTATAATGAAACCAATATAAAGATAGCAGCTTCATGTCCAATATAGAATACAACTAAAAATCATAGTTGCATGACATATAGTAATACAGTAAATAAAAACCTAAATACCGCACTTTGTCTTACCAGAGCAAAGAAATAAAAGGAAATTTTAAATATAATGATTTGATCACATGATCCGAGTGAAAAAGGAATCCGTAATCAAGTGCATTTACAGTCTTACACCATGACGGCCACACAATGTTTAAACAAGCTGTGTAAAAATTCTTATACTGATATACTAGTAATAAAATTTATAACAATCTAATGGAAATTTCGTTGTATCAGTAAAATATAACTAATTGGCTTAACGGTTTCTATGTGAAATAAAATTCTTTTTCGATGAAAATTTTTAAATGAAATTGAAGATTTACAATCCTATATATAGAGTAAATAATAAATAACTTTAAAGTTTAAGGATACATTTAAAAATAGTTTAGCTATATAATATAAAATAATAATATTTTTTTGTAATGTTGGAAAATATATTATTCATATACCTATACAGTGATTAACTATTATTGTGCTCTTTAAAAAAAAGCGTGAAGCAAATTAGCGTGAAATGAAATGAATTCAAATACTTATAATTAATAATATATTTTATATCTTAAAGAAGAAATAAATAAAGAAATATTGTAGCAATGTTTACTTATTGATAATCAACGGGCTAATCAAATTCACGGGCTTATTCGCTCCGATTCCTATATCGTTTTACCAAAAATATTTGAAATAACTTAAAGGAAAAATTATAGTTTTAAAAATGAATAAAACAAAAATAATTACTTAAGCTGTTCTGCTAACTAGTAACGCTTTCGGTATACAATACTTACGTATGAATAATAACTATGGTTATATAGCTCGTAAATGGACGACGTAGTTGTGGGTTCAAATAATACGTGAACATTTGTAGTATGATTCGGAATAAATGTGCAAGCGTATCTCACAAAATATATGTAAAAACGAATAGCAAAAAGTGTAAATATTCAACTATTGCAGATTTTATGTAATAGATGTTTTATGAAACGTACAATAATCAATATGTACACTGAATTACCTGATTTCCATCTAATATTTAATTCAATTTATCACAGAACTATCACTTTTGTTCGAAGTCCAACACTCCACCACAAACAGGGTAATCTAATTAACTCTATATTGACTCGTTCGTCTGAATTCCCTAGTCGCAATTCAGTATAGAACAGTCGAAAATGTACTTAATAGGGTCAATTAAGAATGTTAACCTTTATTCTTTGAGATTTTTGCTTTTACAATTGAGTTACTTATTTTTATAGCAACAAATTATGTACAATAAAAAACAATTATGATTAACAAATTATAGATTGTTAAATTTTGCCATTTACTTACTTCTACAATTTTAATTCCGACATTATTATTACAATTCAACAATTTCGTTGAAATTAAATTTTACTATTTTTTTTCAATTACAATAAATTTTTGTGAGATTTTTTGTTAGTCGTCGATGACTATTTTATGTTATTATTGGTATTTTTGTTTCTATGGACTACTGGGATATCAGAATTTTCGCCCCTAAAATCTTCTGACCTAGGCTGAAGCTTACTCACCCTGCTAGTAAGCCCACCACTGCGCTATAGTCAAACTTATTAATTGTTTTACTTAAGTATTGTAAACGTCTCCCATAGTAGATAGTAAGATAGTAAGAGCGTAGTGGCAAATTATTCAATTCTTTACTTTCTGTTTATTTGAGTAAAAGTTCGTGTTGTATTACGGAAGCAATTAATTACGTAATCCAAATTAAGAGAACGAAAATATTTATATCCAGAAAGCCCACAAACATTGCATATTGAGTAAAACTCTTTTAATTAAAAATAAATATTTTTTACATATACTGCGTATTCTTATTGAAAATAATTATTTATTTGACCTACATATCAGGGCAATAAGCTGTCAGACCGTCAGCGTACTCGAAAGTGCCTAGTTTTAATTAATAATTGAGGGTTTGATAACTAAAAAATATTTAATTTATTTTAAAATAGTAAGAAAAACACACAAACGTATTTTTGTTGAAAATGTACCAATATGTGTACAATAATGGTTTTATACTATATTAGACCAAAGTCATCAATTTATAGAATACTATTTGGTGTAATTAAAGTGAGCACTATATTTCCTATTAGTTAACAATGCGACATGCTTTGTGACGTTAACGTACGATACAGTAGTTATAATTAATATATTATTAATAGTGTATCAAGATTAACAAACACTTAGGCATCCTTTGTGTATATTAACCTTTATAAAATAAGAATATCAGGCTTACAATATATATTTTTTTAATTAGCATATTTCTAGAATCAGTTTGTTTACAAAGTTTATCTAAACAATTTTTTTTTTCTTATTATTTTTTTTTCTTATTAAAAATACTTACTCGTATATAGAAAAATACGTCGTTTAAAGTTATAGAATAAAAACCCCACAAAAAGTTTTATCATAAAAGGTCGACATGCAATTCCTTTATTAAAAGTTCTAAACATTAATATCAAGCTTTAGTAGCACTATAATTTTCTTCTTGAATGTATGTCTAATATTCCAAAAGGAAGTAGCACTTGAAGTCTGAATTAATCCATAAAGACCTTCGTTATGTTTATTGTAATAAAAAATTTAAGATTTCTCATCTATATTATATATTCTATAAACTTTACTTGGAACATAAGCATGAACATTATTATGAACAAAGAGGTTATGAACAAAAACAACTTGTAATTAATTCTAGCAAATAACGCCGCTTGCATTTTCTTCAATAGCTACTTTAATATGTTAGGAAAACTGGGTTACCGTCTGTGTAAAGTTTAAATAGAACTGCGGCAGTCCAGTCTCACGCTTCAACGCGTTTATGCGAGAAGTCTAACAGTATTCACTTAATGTTTTCTCCGGTAATATCGCTTTTAAGCCTTAATTATTCTAACGTTTTGAGTATAGCAAATTATAGTTAAAAGCAAAAATTGCATGAAGGTGTAAAAAGATATGAAAAATATAAGCATAAGGATTTATAAAATGTTTTAAAAAACGCCACCATTAGAATAACCTTTAAGGAAAAAATACAATGATTTTTATGTTTTAATTCAAAATGAAATTGAAATTGGATAACACACATTAGATACATAACAATAAAAATTGACATATTACCAAAATGTAAATTACATAGAATCTTTTACTAAGGATAATATTGGTTATATAATCCATTGCAAATGGTTCATTAGCAATCAAGGAGGTATTAGCTGTTGCTATTGCCCCCTAATGGCAAAATAAACTAGAAGTACATATAATACAGTGTTTCCCAATAGGGATGATAGGATTTTGATAGCTTACAGCCGCCATCTTGGTTATTTAACATTTAAAATTTGTATTGTTTTGTGTTCAGTAATGTCATTGCCATTTAATCATAAACAAGTTCACGTTACCTCAACGTTTGGAAATTGTCCAAATTTTCTATCAAAATTCGAGAAGTATTGTCTCTACTCAAAGAGCATTTCGTGCTAAATATGGTCGTCATGGTGCACCGTCTGAGCTCGCTATACGTCGCATAATCCAAAAACTGGAAAGTGAATATTCTTTGCACGTTAGTAGACCACCAACACGACAACGGAAAGGCCGTAGTGAAGAAAATATTGCCGCCGTATCAGCCAGTGTCGAAGAAAATCAAACTGTTTCCGTTCCACGACGTGCACAACAATTGGGCTTATCCAGAATGACAACCTGGCGAATTTTACGTATGGATCTTGGCCTACATCTATACAAGATTGTGTGTAGCACAAGAACTCAAGCCAGCAGACCATCGATTACGTCGTGAATTTGCTGATTGGGCGCTTGAAATTATGGAAACGGACACCGAATTTCATAGGAAAATCATCTTTTCAGATGAGGCTCACTTTTGGCTCAATGGTTATGTGAACAAACAGAATTGTCGTTACTGGAGTGAGTTAAATCCAAGAGTGGTTCATGAAACACCATTACATCCTGAAAAATTGACTGTTTGGTGCGGATTATGGTACGGTGGAATCATTAGCCCGTACTGTTTCAAAAACGTCGAAGGCCGTACTGTTACTGTCAATAGCGACCGTTATCGTGACATGTTGAACGATTTTTTTTTTGAAGTGTATGAAATCGATGCGGACGACATTTATTTTCAACAAGATGGTGCAACATGCCACACTTCGACCGTCACAATGGATTTATTGCGTGATGAGTTTGGTGAGTCGGTTATTTCTCGCAACGGTCCTCACAATTGGCCACCAAGATCATACGATTTAACACCCTTGGACTATTTTTTGTGGGGGTATGTTAAATCTCAAGTGTATGCCAATAAGCCAGCTATGATTCAAGACGTTGAACGCAACATTCGAGCGACTGTAGCGGCCATAACAGCCGAAATGCTGCACCGAGTCATCGAAAATTGGACCGATCGTATTCACCAGTGCAAAAAAAGTCGTATCAGTCATTTAGCATTTAGGTAGCATAAAATTTCCTATCAAATAAAGCCATTGAGCACGAAATTGGTATATATATTATATGTTTTATTTTAATTTCAAAACATATCGTTCTTATTGGGAAACCCCATATTAAAATGATAACTTTTCAGGTTTTTGTAAGGGATAATTAAAAAAATTTAAACGTAGTTTATATTTAGTTTATAATATTGTATCCAAGATAATTGTGCTTGAATTTTTCTGCATATTTTTTTATCATACAAAATCTACAGTACGCAATTGGATTCGGTTTTCAGTTATACCGTTATAGGTAAAAATTAAAACCCATCTATGTTTCCTTTTATTCATTCATCGTAGCTCTGATAAAATTATTTTAGTGTTGCTCTTTATTCTTCTATATACATGACGTTTTTATTACCTTTTAATATTATCAGGTAAAGACAATGCATTCAATTAAAATAATAATACTTATGTTCTTACATAATCATATTACAATATTAATTGTAAAGAAATCTATAAATATATCAATACGCGAAGAAAGGAAGAAAAGAAAGGAAAATTTCGACCTCTTTTACTAAAAATATGACGGAGTATAATATTTGCAATGAAGTACGTACCGTATGACGTATTACAGCTACTGCTTTTTTATGGAAAAGGTAAGGAAAACAAGGAGGACTACAGGTACAATGAAACTACAGAAAAATATATTCATTTTATTTTATTTATGTATATAAAAATGTGTATAGACGGTAACTTATCTATAAAAAAGATCACTCCCTTCAATGTAAGATAGCGAAAGACGAATAGAATCAATTCGAGAAATTGCGATACTTTTCATTTTTTTACAACGATGAATTTTAATATTTTAATAGACCAAAAAAATTAATATATCCAGTTTGGCCCAGCTAAGATGAATAAGTTTCATATTAACAATTTCGTTCATTATTTTCTTTATATATTACAAAGACTTATTGTAAAGTAGCGTATTGTTTATCGAAAACAAAAATAGTAATATACATACGAGTATATGTTACACTCTTCCATTACTCACTAAGTGAATGACAGACAACGCACTGCCGAAACTAACGGGCGTAGACGTCTAAAACTTGGCATATAGATTCCTTGGGGACTATATGAAAGTACTAAGAGAATCAAAGAAAATACTTTCGGAAATCAAAAAAAACGAGATTTTATGCACACCAAATTGTCGGCAACATATACTTGGATATAAATAACATCTTTGAATAAATTTATCTGAAATATGAATTATGTATGTGATTCAAACCAAGCCAGTTGATAGAAAAACAACATGATGGTAAATACATATTGACAGTATAAATATTTGCACGTGGTGCTTCTTATATTTCTCAGCATTTTCCTTATAAATTTTCCTCTTTCTATAATGTTACTTAATATCTATAAGTAAAAAAGTACGCAATTCACCAACGTTGTTTTTGCCAAATAATATATTTTCTCGTATAAAAATAAATCCGTGATAATTTTAACTATTCCAAGTGAAGATTACAATTTCGATTTAGATTCGGGATATTTCATAAACGTTTAACCTACGCTTCGAAGCCGTTAATTAATTAAACTTGTCCATAATCTAACAAAATATACCAACCAAGAGCAGTAAGTGTTTTTAAAACACCACAGAGACAAAGTTTAATATTTACTTAGCTTTATTAAAAACTCATATCCTTTTTTCTTTACACTTTTATTTCAAAGCGTGCGTGATGATTTGTATTTGACGTGTAATTTTACGAATGTCAACAACAAGTTTACATAAATGGGTGAAATATACAGAAATGACGTGGACCTGTCCTTGTTTTTATGTAAAAAAATATTATTAATGATTATTTTTTTTATAAACAGCACTACGCTTAAATTCTTGTACCCTTGTTATTATTCTATTAATATTAAAGTAAAATTCGTGCTTATTAACAATTTACGTATTGTCTTAAATAATAAATAGATATATTTCATTTTCATAAATAGATACGTATATATTTTTATGAAACAAAATGGGTTCTTATTAATAAAATTTAATGAAAACTGAAACAGTCTTATCTATTATGTCTTTCTGTAGAGCCCACCATGCGCTTTATATCACATATATTTTCTCGTCAACTAAGAACTATTGACATTGTTCTAAAATTTTTTGCGCTATATACTCTATTATTTTTTACATTTTATCCAGACACCAGTCACCAATATTTTATTCTTAACATTGTTCGCAAAAGTAGACCACATATAAAACTACTCACCTGCACAAAGTTATCTCATTTTCATATAAACTTGTACTACTTAACCGTAGTATTTTAAATTTTGAGTAAAGAATATGAATATATATATATATATATATATATATATATATATATATATGTAGACAAAGGTACTCTTCACTCAGGTTGCAACACTCTGAGGCGGACAAAGACGCAGTTTAGTTTTATTAAAAAAATAATTTAAACATTACCCTGAGGAGTACAGATAACACACCTAAAACAAGTCCACATCTATAATATGTTAATATTTAATTAAATAAGAAAATATTTTTATAAAATATAACAGCAACTTCTGCAAAATTCTAAAAAGAAGAATAAACTAACGTAAAGATCTCAAATAATTTTATTACGATTAAATTTTATAACAATGAATTAAAGAATAACAAAATTCTTTAAAAGTTTGCTTATTAACTCTAAACAAGCTATATAAATATGGATCGATAAGTTCATTGCATACTTTGTTACATTATGTCAAAACAGTTTGTCGAAGAATAATTATCGTGTTGTACGCCTACACAATTTAGCTGAACGCTACAACTTCCGACCCCAGACCATCGTTAATTCATGGGCATTGTTAGAGCTTGTTGCGAGTTGGCGAGTGTAAATGCTGCCAATGTTTTGCCCCTTTAATAGAATTATTAACTTTGAGGCACTTCTGAAATGCAATTATCATTATTGTTGTCAGAGTGAATGTGCAAATTATAACAAGCTAATTAAGCTAATTATATAGCGATTGTTCATAAAATGTTGAAAATTCCCACAGCTTTACCAGTATTATATTAAGTGATCTCATTTGATATATTTTAAAAGTCGTTTTCTCTTTGCAGATTATAATTGTATATAATTAAATATAATCCTTGTGAAGAATTAATTTTAAATTATACATTACTAACAGGCCTGTAGTTGTAATTTCGTTAGTACTAAAAGTGCTTTTAGGACTAATAATTAAAGTAAGTAAGTATACGTAATTACTTTCACCTATTTATTTTTAGTTAATAAATAACTTTTGAACATTTTCGGATTTAAAAAAGTAAAACGAAACCCCCTGCTAGTCTCCGAGGTATTTTAAAAACGGAATTCGGACCATCCCACAGCACCAAGGTACACATAAAACGATTTTAAACCTTTACAGCAGGTGTGTTTTACTTTGAGCCTATGCATACTTTATCCGAATACATTTTTTTACTTTTACTTAGAAATAACATTGAAAAGATATTTCGATACACAACTTGATAGAATTATGAATGCTTCCATAAGCATACTATAATAAACCCAATGTATCACTAAACTCTCAGCTCACCAAACATTATTCATCACTAAACTCTCAGCTCACCAATCATTATTATAACAAAATATATTAAAAAAATAATATAATATTTGGCATCATAAATTTCGTAAAGTATTTTTTTATTAGTATGTCTGCTTTATAGAATAAATTATAACACGCCGATTAGCTAGTTACTTTTTTTTATTACGGTATGCGTTACGTGACAGTAACTTTCTTTTTTATTTTATTATAGTTCTATATTTTACAATACATGTTTAATCACATTTGTACACGATTACAAATATAACCTCATATGATAGAATTACTTTTGCAATATTATTCAATTTCCGAACATTAACCAAATTTTTATCTTTAAAAAACTTAGATTAAAAAAAAATACTGTATTGTTAGGTATTAGGTAAAAGTTGCACAAATTAAGTCAGGACGTTCCGCTAGTATGAAAAAAAGTATGACTTTCACAGACGAGATGCGTCAGTCATTCTTAATTAATTTTGTTCCAATCTTTTTTTGTCTCTCGCTAGTAATTAAGTGTAAGCTCAAAATTAATCAAGTTACGAGAGTAAATAACAATATTAAATTATCAAATAATGGAAACTCTCTCGTAAAAATATGTGCCTTTTTACACAACGAAACAAAAGCAGACTGTAACGCAAACGCAATCGGTTGTGGGTTGGATTCCCACTCGAGTAATATGACAAAGTGTGCCACTGAGTTCCACCATTCAACACGCAATTCGCACGCAAAGAACGTGTAGTACGGACTGTCTTGACACTAATTTCTTTGTGTCTACCCTGCTAAAAAAGCTGCTGGATAAAGCGTGTGAATCTAATAGAAACCATATTCCAGAGAAGTCAGGCATTCTAGTGTGGAGACACACTATTGACTGATTTCCGCCCGAAATGTAGACAATACGTGCTGAGTAGTAAAAATAATTAGTAAATATAATCATGAGGCCGGGCGTGGCGCAGTGGGACAGCGTCTGACTGTAACGCGATGGGTTGTGGGTTCGATCCCCACTCGGGGGAGTGATTATATTTAAATTATTTTCACTTCATCGCTCTGGTAAGACAAAGTGCGGCGTTGAGTTCCACCCCCCAACACGCAATGTCTCGAATTCGGTGGAAAGCTAAGTACTGAGTGTCTTGACACTAGGTACTTTCTGTCTATCCTGCTACGCGGGATAAAAGCGTGAAGCTAAATATATATATATATATATATATATATATATATATATATATATATATATATATATATAATCATTCCCCTGAGTGGTAATCACACTCACAACCAATAAGGCCGATCGTGGCGCACTGCGAAACCATCTGACGGTAAACGCAACCGATAGTGGATTTGATTTCCACTGAATGATTATATTAGAATTATTGTTATTTCCTCGCTTTGGTAAGATAATGCGAGGCGTTGAATTGCGCTACTCGAGACGTAATGACTCGAATTTGGCAGAACGTAGGTTCTTCCTGTCTACCCTGCAATACGAATTAGAAGTATAATATGAAAGTAAAATAGAATTAAATCACGACTTAAAATTATAAACGCTCGGTAAAGTGTCAATTATTTATCTAGAATATAAGCTTTATCAGCTTTAGTATTAGGTTATTCACACGCAAGGTTATATGACGTTAAATTCAATCTTATTTCGTAGAAGATTATGCGGTGTGAAAGCTATGGTATTCTCATACAGCTTTACTACGCTCACCAAGAAGGGTAATTGTTTTATAACAGAATTAGTTCCGTTAAGTAATTTTCTTTGAAGATGGCATTAGTCGCAGTAATGGCTTTGACTTTATAAGTTGAAAATGATATTACATTATTTTATAATTGATGTTACATAACCCAGATACTTTTTGCTACTGTATATACAAGGTAGAGATGTTTGTCACTTCTTACATTATGAAAATGTACTAAAAACGTATGATACTTACACATCCTAATATTTGCTGTGCTAAAAAAGAAAATCGTAGTTAACAACTAAACATAATAAAAGGAAAGAACAAAATAGATTATTTTGTCGATATTGATATCGTCGATATGCATAAAATATTTTGTTCTTTAGTATAAATATCATATATTTTTTCTTATTTCATTAATATTTTTTCTGTACTTTTATGGAATTGTTTCGTGGTTCCAGCCGTCTGAATCTCTTAACCTATAAACCTAAATCGTCGTAAATACATTGACTGCTTATTGGGTCAATTAAGTATATTATAATTAACGAGAATTTGTTTTTTTCTATAGTTAATACAATCTCCAATATTTATTATCATCTACGTATATGATTATTTTATATATAACAAAGCTTTAAAATAGAATATGATTTTTGTATTTGTTTTAGCATTGACGTTATACAAAATAAAGTTTACAGTACAGTAAGATTACAGTAAATAACTTTTATTTGCAACAATAATATCTATTTATTCTATTTTTAGTGGTAAATGTAAAAGAAAAAGATGATTTTAAGAAATAAGTTATCTAATTAATACGAATATAAATCATATTTTCGAGTATCTAACGATACCAGTTTCCTTGTAAAAGCTGTTAAGTAAGACAAACGACACAAACGCATCAGACGCTTAATTTCATTTACCGTGTCCAAAAGTCAAGGATTTGGCTAAAGCGAATGATATATTGCGGTGCCATCTTACGAATAGTCTACTGACACTATTATAGACCTCCGAAGTAGACATTAGCAATTAAATTTGTTTGGTCCTTTTTTATTGAAAATACGATTAAGCTAATACAATAAAATTCTATGAGGTTTTGCTACTTAAGCAATTGAAAGAAAATTGGAATGATATTATGATTGCCTTGCGTGAAAATAAAAAATAATATCTTTTAATGAAAAACTTTCTTTTATCGATAATAGTATTATATACAAACATAACTACAATTAGATATTACGTAATAATATGATAAATTTTCATAGATTACTTTTATATAAAAACGGAGGAACATTTTTTTTATTAGATCCTACAATAAAACTGTTTTCGGCCGCCTTGTTTCGTGTACATCAATCACAGTCAGCGGTTTAGATAACTACTAGCTGCGTGATTTATAGGCGGAGGTGAATGAGACATGAAATAAATCCAAAAGGACTCAGTATTTACCCGACTACAATGCTCCAAAATAGATTTTTACTTAAATGTTTAGATAGTAATATAAACTAAGACCAAATCAGCTGATGCAGCTAACAAGATAATGTTTTGTCACGAGGACAGATTTCTATAATAAATATATTTTTTTAATTCAAAATTACCGATTTCATTTAAAAGAAAGGCCATAATGAAAAATAGTTTTATTTGGCAACTTTTACTCCGAGAGAGAAATTCTTCTTCACATACATCGCCCAGCTATACGTAAAAAATATTGCAGTAAAAAATTTTATGAATGATATAATAACTAGTGTTACGTCTTGTTTTCAATGGCAAATAGCATATTTTTGTAAATCTTAAGCTTGAACATTCTTTATTTCCATTTGAAATCGATAACTTGATGAAATCGGAACATTTTACATTATATTTATAAAAACTAATTGAACATTAGTACAAATTTTTAACTTTATTAGAACCTACTATTGTAATAATACAGGAGAAAGGTATCTTGTAAAGAAGTCGTCTTAAATATATCTTTGGCCATGTCTTAGCCTTATTTCTATAAAGTATATAATACAAAATATACGCGTTTAATCCGTTTAAAATAGTTATATTTAAAATGTGTAAAAATCGCTAAAATCAAAGATCTTATTATATATTCACAAATATTGCGCCAAATGACTAACGTTTTTGATTTTTTTTCCATGTTTTTAGCTTCACGTTTTTATCCCGCATAGCAGGGTAGACACTCCGTACTTTATTTCCACCGAATTCGAAACATTGCATGATGAGTGGTGGAACTCAACGCTGCACTTTCTCTTTATGTTTTATTTATAATAAATAAAAAAATAATTAAAAAAAAGTACCTTTTAAATAAAAAAAATAGTACCTTTTTTAGACGTTTTAATAAAAGAATGAATATTTAAAATGTCCTCATTTCCTCGCTTTGGTAAGAGAAAGCGCGGCATTGAGTTCCGCCACTCAGCGCATAAAAAATACCTGTATAAAAATCTCAAATGACAATACTAAGCAATATACAATTTAAAAGAACTATATGGTCTTGTCATATTAATTTTCTCTTATCCTCTATATAACAAGACCATTGTTTGTCATTAGTGTTAACACCCGTGAGGAATTTACATCAAATGAAAATTACTTATGATTACAAGACTTTTCTGACATAGTCTTGTTATGATTAGATTATTATTATAAATAATATAGTAAAAAAGTAATTTTGATTTCATCGCTATTGTAAAAGTTTTATATTTTATTATCATCACTTTCATAGTTAGTAAATTATCTTAAAAGAGTCAAAAAATAATTAAATATAGAATTAACTCTTTTTTTAACTACGTGTCGTGTCGCTTTGTCCCGCATAAGTTAGACCAAAAGTACCTAGTGTCAAGACACTCCGTACTTCGGTTTCCACCGATTTCGAGACATTGCGTGTTGACTTGTGGAACAGAACACCGCACTTTGTCTTACCCGAGCGAAGAAGTGAAAATAATTATAAATATAATCACTCCCTCAAGTGGGGATCGAACCCACAACCGGTCAGACGCTATCACACTGCGCCACGACCGGACTCAATTATTCTCATTTTTAAGACGCTACTAGAATAGCATTGTTTTTTATTTGAATGGCGAAACTTTAACAGCGCTTTGTCAAATAGAGACCAGATTCTTTATCTAAAAATGTTTATTCCATAGACATTTACGGATCATCATAATTCTCTTCCAGTTTATTACAAGATTATTTATTTTAATACTGAGCATCTTCGACTTAAACAAAACTTAAGTACTTTTGTCTTAAAAACTTAAAAAATACTTTTCTTTCTCAGTATAGTAAGCCTGGCTAACCACTATCATTACAACAATGTCTTTTTGTTAAACTTTAAACGACTGCAGATGAATAGAACAAGGTAAAAGTTTTCGTAACATGTGAAACTTTGCGAAAACTTTAACAATTTCACTTCGTGTATCTTCTTGGTTAAACTGCGTGATCTGTGCACTTACATCTGCCAAGCAGGCCACAGTTACCATGCATTGCTCGTTTACGTTTCCTTAAGATTTTACAAGTTGCATCAAAAAATTACATAATTATAATAGCTCTTTACACCTTTATATTTTTACCAGTAATATCGAAACGATTAATTTCCAGATTACTTTTTCATCTGAAACAAAATTTGAGTTTTAATTAAATTGAAATGAGAAATGATATTGCTAAAGTAATATCAATTTTAATTGTACATACATTAATAAAATATTAAATCTTATATCGGTTTACTATACATGCTTTATCAAATATTTTGTAAATTTTATTATTTTTTATTTTTATAGCTTCACGCTTTTATCCCGCATAGCAGGGTAGACAGAAGGTACCTAGTGTCAACACACTCCGTACTTCGGTTTCCACCGGAGTCGAGACATTGCGTGTTGAGTAGTGGAACTCAACGCCACTCTTTGTGTTTACCAAAGCGAGGAAGTGAAAATAATTTAAATATAATCACTACCCCGAGTGGGGATCGAACCCACAACCGATCGCGTTTACAGTCAGACGCTGTCACCCTGCGCCACGACCGGCCTCATGTTATTATTTGTTGTATTTATTTCGTTTAACAGTGACCAGTTTGATCTTTTCTCCCAAGCAATTCGTTGTAATGAAAAATTTATTCATGTACTAGTAATTATCGACTTCATATAATGATGTTATGAGAATATTTATATGTATTTCAAATATACACATATAATGTATGAATGATTTAATTACATGAACTGCAAGTAATTGTAAAGTACAAGAACTGTAAAGTACAATTTTTTTAATAGTTATTTTTAATAGCTAATTTAATTTTTTAATAAAATATCAAAACCATCTGTTTTATAAATATATCTTAATGTTTTGTTGTAAGGAAATTCAAAACTATATTAAAAATAATAGACAATTACTTCTTTCTCTGGTCGCCCTGTGACCCACAGATGGGAGTAATTGTCTAATATTTTGCCCCAAGCTTGTTAAACTATTTGTACACTAAGAAAACTCAAATTGGCCGATAGAATAACTAATTCAAATTATTATTTTTTAGTGTAGTACGTTACAATAGATTGTAAAAAAAACTTTAGCTTAAACATTCCTATCGCAAGCTTTTATTATTTGCTTTTCAATATAAAATTATAAAATATAATACATATAGATAAACTGATAAATATTCTCTCAAATATTCATGAATTAAAGGAAGATATATTTAAATTTCTACGCTCCAAACAAACTTTCTTTAAGGTTACAATTTAACAAAATTAAAGACGTACTTATAAACTTAACAACGAATAAATAAATCGTTATAAGCTTGTTAAGTGATTAAGTGTTTACATTATTAGATTAGGTACATATTCTTTACAAAATTTGTAAAATAAATGTAAAAAAGATACGATAAGACTTAAAAATATTATTATGTCTTACTGTTATTTTTGCTAAGGATTAGAGTTTATTTAAAAAAAATATAATTTACTTAAATAAAAAGTATAAAATAACTCTTAGGATTAAAATAAATTGAAAAACAAATAAAAACAAAAAGATGACAATTATAATTATATTTTTTTAATAATTATTTTTCGAAATACAAAAATAGTTTAAAAATATTGTGGTAAACACACGTTATCAGAAAAATAAGATGAAAATTATTATATAAAAGCAAAATAGCATATTTTTGATTTCTGCTACTTAATACATGTATTTTAATACAAACGTTTCTTAGACTAGGTTACTTTTTATAATTTGTGTGTCAAACGTGTTTACTTGAAAAAAAATTTTACTTAGAGGCCGGTCGGCAGTGGGACAGCGTCTGACTGTAAAGGCGATTGGTTTCGATTGCCACTCGTGGGAGTTATTATATTTTAATTATTTTCACTTCGTAGTTCTGGTGTAAAAAAAACAATTTTAAATTTTAAAAACTTACTAATATATTATTAGATCATATATGTATAGATAGTTTAGAAAAGCATTCTATCTCACTTAATTATATTCATACTTTATTATTTTGCAACCTTTTGCAGCAAAAAACAAAAACTCTATTAGGTTGGATATATTTGACGTTGTCAGATAGATCGGAAATATTTGAAGTTGCAATATTTTATATATACATCATAACGTCATATATCACATACAAACACAAAATTATAATTGTTTTTAAAAACAAGGTTAATGTAATCTTTTACTTTCACAATATAAACCTTTTATTTATTTTATTAAATATTTACACTACAAAATTTAAAGTTAAGTTTGCAATATTTGACTTCCAGAAATTTTGCAGAAACGACCGGAAATTTACGTTTTAATATGAATGCATATTGGATACAACATTGCTGACTACATCAACCCTAAGAAATGTGTTATTTTAAATTGAATAGAAAGGGAATAAATTATAATAAGTAACATAAGTAAAAACAAAATTTTCTAAAATTTATTAGCATTGCATCATCTGCGTGCAATAAATAGTTAACTGTCAAATCATCAACTTTCACTTCTGTCACTTTCTTTCACTCCTTGGAGACAGCTATCCAAATACAAATTGAATAGCCAAGTTGTCATGTTTGTTACCCGATCGAATATCAAACTGAGGCGACATGCCAGCTTCTACTCGTACACAGGCTGAGTGATCTCAATAAAGATTTTACAGTTTGCAACAAGGGTCCGTTCACATTATACCGGAACAGTATCTCCCATAATTTCTTTCTTACAACCCTTGACAAGGTTGCGTTTTCTAAATCCACAAAAGCACAGAAAATTTTCTGTGCTCTTCCAAGTTTCTCTTCCAGGCCCTAGGCGTTCCATAAAAGCCTTTCAGATTTCTCTTGCATTCTTCTCGTTAGAATTTTAGCATATATTTTACTGCCCAAACTAATCACAGTGATAGCCCTATAGCTTCCACAGTCTATCTGTGAACCATTGTCTTTATACAACGGGACGAAGAATGCGCCAAACCAATCATCCGGGACCTTTCCCGTTTTCCAGCATAAATTACATAGAAAAAAGAACGGGTGCAATACCGCGCATATTCCCACCATATTTGATCATTTCTCTAGTAACTTCATCTGCTCCCGCTGCCTTACCACATTTCAGACTTCGTATAGCATTCTCTACTTCTTTTATACCGATTTCACCATCTGCTACGTCAAGACTCAGCATATTTCTGTCACTTTACAACATCATCATCATCTCCTTGTAAAATTCCTTGTGTGTTCTTTCTGTGAGTATTACACCGTTCTCAGAAAGCACCTCATTCATTCTAAAGGTTGGCGAACAACGCCGAAAATCACTAACTTCTCGCTAGAAAAACTTCGTGTTTTCGCAGAAATTATTTGTCATTCTTTCATCTCTTTCATGTGTCTTTATCTGTGCTTTCGTTAAGTGCTTTCGCACCTTATATTCTATCTTCTTAATCTCTTTCATACTTTTATTCTTACTCGAGGCGTAATAGCCGTGCCATGCTTTCTTCTTCCTTTCTACTGCCTCTTTTACTTTATCATCACGCTTTTTACTAAAGTCTCTTTTCGCAACGCCACACACCTCAGTTGCAGCTTCAATCATACATATTTCTAAGATTCTGCCAGCGTACTTCAACATTTTCAGTACCTATTTCACAGCTGTCTAGCTTCTCGGAAACCCTTTCTTCATATTCCTTTCTAAGCGGTGGGTCTTGAAGCTTCCAGCTTCTTATGCGTTTATTCGCCTGCAAACAGACTCCTTATTCTAGCAATTTCTAGATAGTGATCTGTTCCCAAGTCGGCACCCCTAAACACACGCGTGTCTACAACTTGGTTACGAATATGCTGATCCACTAGGAATAGATCAATTATGCTTTTCACCTACATTCAAATTACCACATAATATTATTTTTTTATTTCCTTTTACACTACCTAGAACTTTCCTGACACTCCTCCAGAACTCTTCTAGTTCACTTGATAGAGCTGAGGGTACCGGCGCATACGCCACTAACAAGAATATTCTTGTTATCTTGAAGCGAACCCAGACCAGCCTCGGGTTGATCGCCTTATATTCTACCGTTGCACTCACCAATCGAGAGGACAATAACATACCTACACCCTCGTTCCCTTTCTGGAACTCCCGCCCAGAAGGTAACTCGGTTGCCCGACAAGTCGGTCGGACACGCATTGGTGCGCGTCGCCTCGTGGGGACGCCCTAGCATAATGCACCCTGGTGCTCGCAGCGGATGGAACGTTGCAGCCTTATACAATTGTTGCTGTTATGTACGGATGGCAAGGGTCACTGCGCGCAAGTCTTCCATCGTTTTCTAAAATATATATATGTTTTTTAAACCACAATCTATATTTCTTTTTTTTCGTAACACTAAATTATTAAAATGATTTTCAAAATATATAAGTTTAAGTATTTTCAAACTACTATTTCACACTTAGTATTAGAAAACATTGGGGCCGGTCGTGGCGCAGTGGAAAAGCGTCTGACTGTAAACGCAATTGGTTATCGGTTCGATTCCCACTTGGGGTGTGATTGTATGTAAATTATTCTTATTTTCTCACTCTAGTAAGACAAAGCGCGGCGTTGAATTCCGCGACTCAACACGAATGTCTCGAATTTCAGCGGAAAGCGGAGGTCGGAGTGTTTTAACACGAAGTACTTGCTGTCCTCCCGCTATGCAGGATAAAAGCGTGAAGCTAACAAAAACAGTAAATGTCATTCTCGAATATTTAGAACATATGTTATTTACGTATATATACGAAATATAAATATCGACGCAATGATGCAATTGGGTCGACTCTGTTAAATATGGTAAAAGTAATTTTTAATCTCATTATATTATATTTATAAGCTAATTAATTTTAATGATCAGAGTGCGGTAAGCGACTATTGTGAAGCTATTTTTTGATATACAAACAAAGACAAAAAAAGGCTGATATTGAAAATAATTATATTTAGTTTACAGTGATGACTATCACAGTATAACTATTTCAATCATTACAAAAACGACTACAATATATAATATTGATATACATAGTATATATTTCATATGTTGTGTATGACTACATACAATTTTTGGTTCGGTTAGTTCGTCAATCAAAGCTCGACGATACAAAGGAAACCAACCCGCATACACAACTCAAGAACACTACAACAATCCTATCCTATTTGATTGTCACTCTATATTTCGTAACACAATAAAGCTTTTAGCAAGACAAATATTCTTTAGCATTTGCTTCCTATAAACGTTTAACGCTTTGATTATTAAGTGAGAGTCAGTTAGTATCTTATAATATCACAAATACTTCAAGATGTACACTAATTTGACTTAATAAAATATTTTTACGTTGAGTTATATATATATATATATATATATATATATATATATATATATATATATATATATATATATATATATATATATATATATATATATATATACCTGGTCAAACCTTCATAGCAAATCTTTATGTTAAAAGCTGAAATGTAAAAGATATTCTTCATGTTTAGTGAAATTAAAATTAATTATTATAATTAGTATTCTTATGTGAGCATTCTAGAAATAAAGTAATATTTTATATCTGTTAATTAATTTAAGTTATTAGTTTACTGTCATCTTATAATATTTTTTTTTGATTAGGCTACTTTTATATATGAATTACATATGTATAGTATTAATAAATCAGGTAAAATATAATATAATTATTGTATTTACATATATCTGTAACAAACTTTAAAATGTCTACAGTCTATTTCCCTATTCCCTTCCATCCTTTCCCTCATTTCCTTTCACTTCCATACCAAAGCCGGCAACGCATCTACAAGTCTAATATTGTAGATATCTATGAGCACGTACTATCAGGTGGCCCTTCTGCTCGTTTGCCTCTTCATTCCATAAAAAAATCTCACAAATCTATTTTAGTTAAGCAAGGAGACATTGGCCATCTCTTGATACCTATTTATTATAAATAATTAACAGTCCCAGCTACTCGTTGTTGCATTACTTAATTAGCAAAAATTTAAGTTATTACTATAATAAACTATTTTTTTTAGCTTCACACTTTCATCCCGCATAGCAGGGTAGACAGAAAGTACCTAGTGTCAACACACTCCGTACTTCGCTTTCCACCGAATTCTAGACATTGCGTGTTGAGTGGTGGAACTCAACACGCCGCTCTTTGTCTTTTAATAGAGCGAGGAAGTGAAAATAATTTAAATATAATCACTCCCCCGAGTGGGGATCGAACCCACAACCGATCGCGTATACAGTTAGACGCTGCCACACTGCGCTTCGAGCGGCCTCAAGCCTGACGCTAAAAAAATAAACTATTTATATATAATTTTTTTTTAAAATAATTTCTTCTTTCTGGTAAGACCAAACGCGACATTAAGCAGTCAACGAAATGTTTAAACTAGATCGTCTCTTCAACAACAAACAAACAAACTCTTTAGCTTTAATCTAAAGATATAGTTTTTTAAATTACTAGCTATGCCCGCGAGTACGTCCACATGGAATAAATGTAACACTAAATTATTAAAATGATTTTCAAAATATATAAGTTTAAGTACTTTCAAAGTACTATTTCAAACTCAATACTAGAAAACATTGGGGCCGGTCGTGGCGCAGTGGAACAGCGTCTGACTGCAAATGCAATCGGTTATCGGTTCGATTCATACTTGTAGTAAATTATTCTCATTTTCTCACTCTAGTAAGGCAAAGCGCGGCGTTGAGTTCCACACATGGAATTTAAATGAATATGTTAGAAAAAGAAGAGGATCTTTATTTTTTTATTTTAACATATTTTTTTCTAATTCTATTCGAAAGTACTTTATTTTTTTTTAATTCTATTCTATTTAGATATAGATAAAAAATATATTAAAAGAATAGAAAAATCAATTCTGTACAGGAAATATTTTTCAAAAATTTCATTTGTAATATATAAATAATATGGAAACGAAAATAATATGGGTAATAGAAACTAAAAAACTATTTAATATAATTTTTATCTGTCTGTCTTTCTGTGTGCCTGTCTTTTTGTTCGTTCATTTATGCACCAATCACGGTAACACTACATCACGGTAACTACTGCATAGAATTAAATTAATTTTAGCATGGTAATAGTTTCTAGTCTAGAGGTACATATTTGATGCTGTTTTTGAAGAAAATTAAAAAAAAATGATAAGGTAGTTAAGTAGCAATAAATTACTTTATATATTGCTAACTTCGAGATAGATATGAATTATTTTTGGATAATAATAGCTTAGAGCCTGGAGGAATGTATTGGATAATTTTATCCTGATATTCAATGTATTTTCTTTAGGAAAATAAAAAAAGCAAAACCATCAAAATACGTCGATACTTGCAAAATCTTTCCAATCTCAATTAGTAATGTAGTTATTAGAAAAAAAATATTATTATGCACGTACTTTAATTTTTTATATTATATCGATCCACATAGTTATCACTATACGTAGTTGTTTTTGAATGCAGTGGAATTTTTATACGTTTAATTTTATACGTTTGACTCTAAGTGTGGAATAATTTGGCTTTAAAAATAGTAAAATTTTATTAACTTTTTTCATATTTTTTATTAATATTTACTCTCTTTAATTTCATCAGCTACTTATAATTTATATAGAATTAATTTTAATATATAATTTTAGTTCTTGTTATATTTTACCAACTAATAGTGTATGTATTATATTACCATTATGCCGTATGAATTTTAAATAAATAAATAGCCTATGTGTACTATATAATCTCGTAGATTATACGCGGATACCGTACTATATCCTTTAAGGTTGCAACCTAATCGCTTGTTTTCCGCCTATAGGCAATCTGGCAAATATGCACGTGAGGATTTATGATTAAAATAAATGTGTCTCTAATTATATTGAATAATATCAAATGAATATCTGTATTCACATAAATATATTCGATCCATATAATATATTAGAAATTATTCATATTGAACAGGCAGCCAAAAGTTTCAAAATTTTCATTGAGCATATAATCAAAAATCTTAAAGAATTTAACATAAACATTACATAATTCGACATAAATATATTAGCTTACAATAATTTTAGAACTGAAGTAGAACGAGAGAAAAAAAAACATCAAACGTTGAGAAATTAACATCGTTTTGCAACTTAGCGAAATCGTCATACTCGATGAACGACATGCCAGCAAGCGTGTTGTACTTTTCTTTGGGCGCTTGGTTGAGATGAAAATGATGAATCACTTACCGACTCAAAGTGAATATTATCGGACACGGCTGTTATGATTGCGATAGAGGTCGGCAATTCGCAAGCACTAGACCGAAGACATTCTGACACCACTTAATAAACACTTCCAACGTGTCCTACGTGGCCCCCAGCACATATTTTTATATATATATATACATATATACAGATAACATACATACATGTATATGGAGATTACAATTGCCAAAAGGTGTTTTGTATCTTTGGACATTTTCGTTTATTTTTATAAGGTTTTGTTTTAGATTTTTTTGGACTTTGTCAACAAGTTTACAAGTGTATAGCCTAAATTCTCGTTAAATATCAAATCGTTCGGGCACAAAGGCGTATGTAGCCCGCAGTAGCCAACTGGCAGGATGCCAGAGTGTTCAAGAGTTCTCACCAACTTCTACAAAGATACCAATCTGTAAAGTTTCCTGAGTAAAGCGGCACTGATATGGCCATTGTTTGCTCTGAATCTTTTTTACTATTTAATTTAAAATTCTTTTAGAGATGAATAATAAAAGGTTTCAGCGACGTTCTATGTCGAAATTCTTATACGCTTGTTACAACTTATTAACGCATGGTTTGAACGTCAGAGTGTTTGGACGGTTTCCAAGAGGCGCTAGTTGGAATACCGCTTTATTCAAATTTTAAAATCAAAATTATACGTTTTTTCAAAAGTGTTCGCAACGTTGATTTTTCAGAAATATATTTTTTGTGTTAACTGGTGAAACTCAACATCACGCTTCGCCTTACTAGAGCAGACAAATTAAAATTATTAAATATAATCATTGCTCTTAGTAGGAGAAGAACTCAGTACCAAAGAAGATTACAGAGAAACGTTGATCTACGTCACAGAGATGGCCTCCTAAAATGTAAAATTTACAAGCTCATTAATATTTAGCAGTATAAAGTAAGACAATGAAATATTTAATGTGATAATTATAAAAAATTTCGATTAAGCAGGTAACGAAACATAACAAAAAGAAATGGTAATTGTAGCAATGTAAAAAAATATTTTAAAAGAACTAATTAAAAAAAATTAAAAATATATTCATGGATATTTCATATACCTTACATAGATTTACTTGTGATATAAAAAAATGATATATTTTACTTCAATCATCGAAATAATGATGATGACGATGGATGGGATAAGAATCCCTTTCCCCAAAGATACACCTGAAATCAACAATGCCTGTCGGGAATGTTGATTTCAGATATATCTTTTGAATAACGTAAGAGATAAATAGCAAATAACGCCAATAAGTTTTTATGCAATAACATTACGTTTCTATTTTCCGGGTTCAGTTTAAGGCCACATACATTATTCACATGATCACATCCATTTTCGGTGCGAATAAGCGAAGCACTTTTTCGGCGAGAATACGACGTACCTTTTAAAATAACAGCACCGCTTTTTAAGGTCAAAATGTTTAAAGTTTTAGCCCTGTATACATAAATTACTGATGTTATTTCACCTTTATACAAATATTATCGCAAAGAGTAACGTCAAATACCAAACAACATGTTTATAATCTATTCATGTTTACAAATGAAAAATGTTCTATATACATATATGCCAAAGCTAAACGTTGCATTTTAATATTTTGCACAATAATTTGAATGCTCAGTTATACGAAAAATATATAAGTTTATTAGGTAATTTTCAGATATAATTTTTAATAAATAATAACTCACGTTTAAGACTACTATTTTTATAATTTGCACCTCAACACTTCGAGTAAGTAGTTCTTCATTTACATTTTAAATTAAATTTCAGTTCAAATGAGGGAAACCAAAACACTAACTAAGCTACTAGCGAAGTACAGTATTTACTCAAACTTAGTAGGAAGTAAAATTAATTAAGCGCAAATTTCTCAGTGACCCAAAGTCCTTAGTTTCGAGGGATGATCGAATAAATCAACAAAATAACCCAATAGTTCAAAGATATCAATATCATGAATCGTATTGTACTAACTACTAGTTACTATATTGATGATTTGTACGACAATGATTAGAAAAATAATATTTAGTAAATAATATATCTCAAATTTAAATACAAATAGTAGATTTATATTTCTAGTACAAATAATCATTCAAATTCAATTTTGATGAAAAAGAAATTAAATTTTTAGCTTTAGCATAATCATAAGTAGCCGTAATGGTGAAATTAAAAAAACTAATACAATCAGACACGCGAAAGTTAGATTCTAAGTCTTATCTTTTATATATTTTGTGTTTAGAAGTGCGGCGTTTTATTCCGTGACCTAACATTAACTAGAGTCTATAAGAATAGAGACAAAGTCAAGCACAGCGTAATTTATAATTAGGTTCTAAATGAGGACAGGATAATAAATAACATAAATAGAAGTTACATACATAACCCGCAGAACGTTATTGTAATTTAGCATCTTCACGTTTCAGGATATATGTATATGAAGCTTATAATAGCACTGGCTCGTACTTGTAGGCGTGAAGGTGATTGCTTTAATACATTCTAAAAGGGCTTGAAATGTAAATGAAATTAAATTAAAGCCAAATTGTATTTGTCATTCCCTCGCACTGGTAAGACAAAGCGCGGCGATGATTTTCGCGAAACGTAAGAGGAGTATGAAGTGTCTTAATAGTGTCTAGACATTTCCTTTCAACCCTGCTATGCGTGATAAAAACGTGAATCTAAAAAAATAAATAAATAAATTGTAAGCTTTTGATAAGCAGTTGGTAAGACATTTAAAAATTATGACTCTTTTAGCACTTATGAGGATACGATATAAATGTTATCATATACGCTCTAAAAGATTGATATTACCCTATGTAAGTAGCACCGTAATGAATACAAAATAACAAGTGTCAAGTATACTTTGACTTAGTTCAAATAGTCGAAAATTTCCTTATGAATAAAGGTTGCGTAAAATTTAGAATTTCACGCAACCTTTATTCATAACAAAATTTTCGATTGTTACATTTTCTTTTCTATTAAAATGCAAATTTTCAAGAATAATTTGGCAAAGAAAGCATTTCCTTCTCTTCCAAGACACTCGTTTTAAAGCAATAATATAGTGAATAATTGTGGCTATTTATTCTCTATATGTTTTATAAAGCTTAATTAATGTATTGTTTCCTATTATTTAGAAAGCACCTACAGATAAATGTCTCATTCGATACTTCTATTTTAAAGGTACTTGCATTTTGAATTTCTTAATATTACACTTATATTTCCAGCAACTTAAAACTACTACAAAACTACACCCTACAACTTTGTGGCGCAACACAAAGTGACGCTTTTATAATAAAAATACTAAATAATCTTCTTAACGTCGCAAACGTTACTTGCTGGTAGATAACTTCATTTAGAATTCGGCCTTTTAAAGAAAATCTGGTTTAAGTGCCTCAGCAATTATGAACGCCAGAATTTTTAATCTTCTCATTACGATGAGGAGCCTTCTGAGATTAAAGCGTGAAATTAAGGAATTAAATAAGCGGAAAATCATTAATTATTGTTAAACTAAATAAAATACTTAATTTAATCAATAGAGTGTTATAGCTGAAGAACTTTAGGTTAAAATCAAAGTTTTAAGCGTCTTGTTAACTTGATCTCTCCTGGTTAACCGATATAATCTTGGATTCTGAAACTTTTCAAAAATTTCAAAAAATATGATCAATAAAAAAAAGTGCATTTACTGATTTTTAATTTTTTAACTAAAGAAATAGAAATTTAGATTTTATTATTATTATTAATACTATAATATAAAATATTTACTTTAGATGGTGTTAATACAAACATATGGACATTTCTAAAAGTACATAAATACTTTCAGAGTATTTAAATTTTATAAGTAACAAATGAGTTATTAGTACGAAAATTTTTAGCAGCACGAAAGTTTTTTTTCACAGCAGAATAAAAATCTTTGACCTTTATTTTGATGGTTTCATGTTAACTAAATGTTAAAACTCGAAATATTTTTTTGTAGAAACTATCGCATAAAATTAACTAATTTATATATATATATACATATATATATATATATATATATATACATACATCGGTATATAACATATTTATGAATGCTATGTTTATGTACATAAATTTATCACTGCCTCATGGGCGTACTGAATACATTATATGATACGAAATGCGATCAGCGGTCCCGCGGCTCGTGTACGTGAATGGAAATGACGTTTTATTTCTAGCTGCTTAACATACGAAAAGTAAAATAAATCGTCCGCCACTTGCGCATTCGGACTCTCTTTGTTATATACCGCATTGTGGAGGTTCATAAAAGTCAATATATGTGAGTTGCATTATAGTTTATATACAAAGGCTAAAAAATATTTCTCTTTTGAACTATATTTATTTGTTTTTTTTTTTATACACAAATACATGAAAGTAAAAAGTAGTCTCTTGAATAATGATAATTCGTCTTTTCGAGCAGCTAATTACGTTTAAGATGACAGTAAAAAATTATAGTGAAGTTTCAAGACACTCCGTACCTCACTTTCGACCGAATTCGAGACATTGCGTGTTGAGTAGCGAAACTCAATGTCGTACTTTGTCTTACCAGAACAAGATGAAAGTTATACCTTACCAGTGAAAATTATTTTAATATAATCACTCCCCTGAGTGAGGATCGAACCCACAACCAATCACGCTTACAGTCAGACGCTGTCCTACAACGCCACGGTCGACCTCAAGTTCAAGTTCTTAGAAAAATCATATATTTTTTATACTTAATTTTCTATACATCTACGTATGTCTGTTACGTTTGTAAGGTTATTTTATGAACCTTTTGATGTAGATATGTAATTATAATAAAGCCAAGCCTGATTAAAGGCCAAAAAAGTAAATTATTCCGACCAAATTACATGGTCCTGTTAAGTTAGTCGGTATATCGTCAAATACGTAGTTTGTAACACAAATTAACCTCGCTCTATATAAACAAAAAAGTCTAAACTACGGCCGAAATTGTTTTTGAACAATAAAATTTCAAATATTTAATTTAGTGCTACGTGAAACTGATATTTATTTTAAAGTAATTTGTTGTTACTTTGTTTACCACTCATAATATTTGTTAAAAGTTTCAAACTATCCCTTCAAGAAAAAGGAAATTATTAACAGGTCCCTCGTGAGTTTAAGGATGCTTCCAGTTTTACATTATTTGAATTTGCGTAACTTCTAAATTAATAATATATATTTACAATTCCCAAGGTAATATATAATTATTTAATATCGCTTTTACGTTAAATTTAGCAATATTACTATTCTAATACTAAATTACATAGATATGTCGTATTATTTTTACTATGCCAACCTCAGCAGCTTTTCCTTTGCCTTCCCAGAAGGCGGCGAATCTTAGGCAACAGATAAAGACACGAGGGACTCTATAAGTCTTATAAGCTTCAGCACTTTAAACTTTTAAGAAAAATAATAAAAAAGAATCATATTTAACAAAAGGTATCCATCTGTGTCCATAGTGTTAATAAAAAAGACACTTTCCGCTATGTTATGTTATGAATTGAATCGTCGATATGACAGGTAGACTGCCAACTGTAGTTTTATAGAATTACTAGATAAGTATTCAATTAATGCGTAAGACTTTAGTAATTACATAAAGACTTTAGAACTAACTTACTCATCTATATAAATTTCAAAGACATTTTTGAATAAACATACAAAAATTTGAACGCATTCGAACCTGCACCTCTTGGATACCATCCAAAAGAGGCGCGGGTTTGAATAGCGCTGCGTTCAAATTTTTATACGTCATTTCGAAAATGTTTTCTAATCCTAAGTGTGAACACTTTAAAAATAGTAAATATTAAAATTTCTAAGATTTTCACTTTCAAAATGGATTTTGTTCTTTTGGGTATCTATAACAAGGATTTCCATAGTAAAGGGTTGAAGTTTATTAAATCTTACAGATAAGATCCGTTTTTTAACGCTGATATATATGTACATATATTTTATTTTATAATATGTGATCTCAAGAAGGTAATGACAATTTCTTTGTTAATAACTTAATAATTCCAAGTTTGCTATAACGTTTTCCTAGTGATAATAGTAAACACCAAAAATAAGATATAATTTTGTACTGATTACTTTTTATTAGAAAATAGAAATGAAATATGACCTTTACGTATTTGTTTAAAAGTATTAATTTGTATAATAGTAATAAACTACATAATAATAAATTTAAGAGCAATCTCTACTATTACCGAAAACATTTCAACTTTCTTTATAAGTAATTGTTAATTAAAATAATTATAAATATAGTAAATGATAATCATCTATGTTATTTAACGCTAATTAGACCAGTGGTCACCGCTGTAGCAACCAAACATCCCAATTAACGTGTGTGTACTTACCTACTAAATAAACAAATCCTCCTCCAATAATATCATATCGTCCACTTAATCTCATGTAATACATTATATTTATATATACTCGTATGTATATAATCAAATTTTATGTCATTCGTTCTTTCAAGTTTAAACGCCAAACACTACTATTTTAAAATCTCTAAATTAAAATAAAGAAACATGTTTTTTACTCATCCTTCACTTTTATAATAATTATTTTACTTTACAATAATTACTTTTACAATAATTACTTTTACAATATTTACGAAACATTAGGCGTGCTAAGTGGTGGAACTTAACGCCATATATTTTTATTTTTCGTATGATTAAATGCATTAGTGAAAAACTGAAGTTTTCAATATGTTTTAGTAGTCCATGATCATATAAGACTCACCCGAGGCTAATGTTGTTTTAAAAACAAATAGAAAATATAACGAAATAATTCCGAGAAACTAACGATAAAATTCCGACGAAATAATATTTAATTTTATTGGAAATTGAGAACTTAATTTAAACAAACATGACCACCAAACACTATTATATAGTTTATATTTAAAAGAAACTAGCGCTTTTTATCACGAGTACGTCTTATATACTTAATTAAAGTTAAAATCCTCAATGAAAAGGATACAAAATTAAATAGGTGCTTAACACGGATATTCACTCACCCCTGAGAGCCTTTAAAATGGGCTCTTTCATAAATCTCTGCGGTGGTTACAGGCCTGGTCGCAATTCAAGAATCAAGTATATATATATATATATATATATATATATATATATATATATATATATGTATATATATATGTGTGTGTGTGTGTGTATGTATGTACAAAAACCAATTTTTATTTTAAAATATGTACATTTAAAATAAATATATTTCTACTATCTTTATTTGAGCAGATATGATTCGTTGCCAACTCACACCAGATTTTTCTCACGTTCGTGGCCAATGAATAAGTGAACATGATATAGGAAAGTATTATGGAACCGATCACAAGTAATTCAATAAATTCTCAATATCAAGGATCACAATCTTCTTACTTTTCTCAATATATAATATTGTCTCTTATAAATAACATCTGAGCTCAACCTGAGACGGGTCTACATTTAAATTACAAGCTAACGAATATAAATTTGAACACGACAGTATATAATTTTAATAATTAGCCATTCGTTAAATAGCAAAAGAAGTATATGTATGATCGAATTATAAATATAGCACTAAATAATACTTCTGAAGATAATAAATTATGTAAAGTAGAACAAAGTTCAAACGAGGCATGCATGCTGGAAAAACGAGATGTCGATAAAATCTGACATGGTTTACATTTCAGACTCGTCTTACTTCACCTCTACTTATTTTCAATGGTAGTTTTACTTTTATGAAACACAAGTCAAGAGACCATGGAGCACTTACTTTATTTTTCTATTTCAATTTTAAATGTTTTAGTAAGGCTATTATTATTTTTTCAGGCAAATGTCGACTTAGTACAGTTCAAACATAAAGCTTGTTTACTGTAGCGATGGGTTCAAATTTATGTCAGGGTAATATTTAAATAAAAAGTAAAATAAATAATAATTATTTAAAAAGTAAAATAATAATATTAAATGTAAAATAATTGTTAATGAATTTTCAAATTAAAAATGGTTAACAGTGATGTCTCACCAAATACTAAAAGCAAAATGCACAATACTGATTCTTTATTAATATAACATAAAAGAAAACGGAAGGTTTGAATGGCTAGGCGCAGTCATCGTGCCTTTGTAAAAAGGCAAAGTTTCACAAATAGATTGTGCAAGCTATAGGGCTATCAAGTTGATTAGCTTGGCCAGTAAAATTTATGCTAAAATTCTAGCGAGAAGAATGCAAGAGAGATCCGAAAGTCTTTTATGGAAGGCCCAGGGAGGATTTAGACCTGGAAGAGGGTACAAGGATCAGGTCTTTTCTTTCTTCATGATCACGGAAAAGGTTTTGGCTGTAGACCAAAAAATTTTCTGTACTTTTGTGGATTTAGAAAAGGCATTTGACGGGGTTGTAAAAAAGAAGTTATGGAATTAGATACTGCCCCAGTACAATGTGAACGGACCCTTGTTGCAGGCTGTAAAATCTCTTTATCGAGATCACTCAGGATATGTACAAATAGGAGCTGGCATGTCGTCACAGTTTTAGATTCGATCCAGTACCAAACAGGGCTGCGCCATATCAGCTTGGCTATTCAATTTGTATTTGGATAGTTGTCTCCAAGGAGTGAAATATAGTGGCGTAAGAGTGAAAGTTGGTGATTTGACAGTTAACTGTTTATTGCACGCAGATGACGGAGTGCTAATTGCATCATCAGAATGCGAGTTACAGGCATTGGTCACCATTCTGAAAGAACGGTGTGAAACTAATAGTCTTAACCTGAATGCGAGTAAATCTAAGATTCTAGTATTTGAAGGAAATGAAGAAAGAACAGAATATAAGACTAGGATAGATAGAAAGATATTAGAACAAGTGAATGAGGTGGTGTACCTGAAAAGTATGTTTAGTAGAGATGGAAGATACGAAATGGATGTGGGAAGGCGTATTGCTGCCGGTAACAGGGTTAACGGTGCTCTTGCTGCATTGATGCGACGCAAAACGCCAGCACACCTGCACGTCTTGCCGTTCACAATGCAGTACTGATACCGATATCTTTATACGGCAGCAAAACGTGGGTGTGTCAAAATAAGAATGAAAGAAAAAGAGATGAATGCAGTATTGATGCGATCTCTTCAGCGAATATGCGGAGACAGTTTAGCTGACCGTATATGCAGTGAGGAAATACATAGTAAGAATGAAGAAGAACGTGTTCAGGTGGTTTGGCCACGTTGAGAGAATAAGTCATGAAAGAATGGTAAGAAAGATTTATGAAGCAAAGGTGACTGGTACGAGCGGTCAGGGGAGACCTCGGTTGGCCTTCGAAAACACAGCATCGAAGGTACTGTAGGAAGGTCGTGTAAAAAGTGTGGGTTGTGGACGAGATGGCATAGGTATACTGCATACCGTAGCGTTTGGCGCTCCGTCCTTTCTCCCTACCCTGCAAGGGATAACGTATAGATAAAAATATATATGATTTTGTCTAATAATCATTTTAATAATATCTTTAGAGTTATTTATAAATTCCGTTTTTAATTAAAATAGAAAAGATTTTCTGATTTTTTTAAAAATATTTCAATAATATTAACAAGCACTGTATAAAATAAATAAACAAGCCAATCCACTAGTACTTGATTCATAGAATTTTAGCATTTATGAATAACAATTATGATTGTGATATTAAAAGAGAACAAACTTAAATTTAAAAAATACATAAATTAACAACTGTTATAAAATCTGAATGACAAATAAGAATGGCGCGAAGTAATTGTTACCCACGTTGTATGCCGTATTCTCCGTTAGTAGTTTCAGTCGTTGCAGAATCCGAAGTATCCTCTGATTTGCCTGGGAGCGTCTCAATTTCCATTTCGAAAGCAAATTGGTTTCCTAGCCGTTTGTGGATATTTTTCTGTCGTGAAGCTCATCAAAGTCTTACGATGTTCGTTGTATTTTCCGCTTTGAAGAGTTTTTATTATGAACGCAATATTACAAGTAATTTTCTGAAATTTAAAAATAATCTTTTACATTACTACATGAAATTTGATTACGTCATAGTACATAATATTTTAATAAAAATATGTATATTTTCATTTATCTTCTTCTCTTCATAGACTACTGTAGGCCATAGACCCAACTTATCAATCTCGTTTTTTTATTATTTCGTGTATAATATTACAAATCTAGGGGCAATCTAGCCGAGGAAATAAACTAATTTATAAATAAATTTACTACTTAAAGAGTAAAAAAATAAACATTTCAGTACACGAATGACACGAATATGGTTTATAAATAAACTTATCTAATACTGACTAGTAAGAAAAAAATTAAAAAAAATTGGTACTCGATAGTAAAAATTTTACTACACATTTATGTTTCAGAAAATAAAACGTGTTATGAATTTGTAAAGTTGTGAACTGAAAAGTGTTGGTCAATGAGTCTTGACAAAGGGTCACGTCGGAAAAAAATGTCCTATAATTTGTCCGCCCGTTATTTCTGTGAAGAAACTGTGGGCAGAATTAAAAGTGAAATAATAGCTTTTCAAGACTTGATTATTAAAGACGACGAATGCAAAACATTTTCTTATTTTTTTAATTAAAAAAAGTCTTTATAATCGTTTGAATATATAACGCTTAAATGTTAAACAAAGAAATAAAACATTTGATTATTACGAAAGTTACTTGAATAACTGTTATTTTAATAAAATATTTTAACATTTTATATTGATTTTTTACAAACACAATACATATATTGTATTTTTGGCAATAAGATAAGTGTAATATTCTAAAACAGTATTATCTAATTTAAAATTGTACATCGTAACTTTCACTAAACGATTTATAAACTTATTTATTGAGCTAAAGTTTGGACAGAGGCCTATGGACTGATGAGAGAGAGGGTGAGAAGCAAGTACGCTTCTTGTAGGGACAAACAACTTTTGTTTTCACCTTGTTTATTGATCAAGTATACATATATAAAGCCGATATATATATATATATATATATATATATATATATATATATATATATATATATATATATATATCTGTTTTTTCTATTTAATCTGGAAATCTTGTTGGGGGTGGAGTATAAGGCCTTATGCAACTTGCACGTCAAACACGCTATCGTCAGAATAGCTTTAAATACCTATTTTGTAGAAGTAATACTTTATCGCTTATATAAGTATGTGTTTTTAAAACTACTTAACCGGAAATTTGTACTTAATTAAAACAGAAACGCTCAAAATTGTTGTATACATCGCCGTTTTGGCTTGTTCCACTGACTTAAATTCTCGTCTGCAACATACTCCATATACATAAAAGATAACTAGTTACATTATAAATATAAAATAAGCCATATCTATAGTGTTATCAACAGTAACAGATAACCCAACATTGCGGTGGGATTTGGATGTGATCCAATGTAACTCTGTCTAGTGCCAAATGAACTTTCCTTTTGTCCCGCCAGGGAGATTAGACCGCTCAATACATTCGATGCTTTAAGTGTGACCAACTTCCCCACGAAAACAAATTGCCTTAAGCTACTTACCTATTTGTTTATTTCATTTGATCTGTAATACTTTTTTCAATATTTATATAACATACATATTTATAATATAAGTATAATAGTTAAAATATGTATTTTGTAATGTAAAAAAAATGTACGCACTATAAAACAAATGGAGTCAATTAACAGTAAATAAGCACAACCTGTTTCGCTATCTGAATTATATATAAATGGAGCACTTATAACGATTTAATTTAAAAATAAACAGTTCAGTGATTCTACAGACTCAACTCGTCGCGCACTATAATTTCGAAATACTGTTATAATGCGTGAGGCCGGTCGTGGCGCAGTGGAACAGCGTCTGACTGTAAACGCGATCAGTTGTGGGTTCTATTCCCACTTGGGGGAGTCATTATATTTAAATTAATTTCAATTCCTCGCTCTAGTAAGACTAAGTGCGGCGTTGAGTTCCACTACGCAACGCGCAATGTTTCGGATTCGGTAGAAACCGAATTACAGAGTGTCTTGATACTAAGGTCCTTCTGTCTACTCTGCTATGCGGGAAAAAAATAAAAAGATAATAATAATACGTTAACAATAATAAAGGTAAATTTTAAATTCATATTCCGTTTATTTCTGTCGACTTATCTTCTCTTTGGGAAAATATTTATATACAGGTATTTTCCGAACAGAGAGATCGGCACAACCAAGCTTGTAGTGAAGGAGGATACACATAAATTTAAAATAAAAAAGGTATTAAGCTTATTTTTTTTAATTTTGAATAATATAATTAACTGTATCAATAATGGTTTTCCATTTACCTTAATATTTACTGTTCATATATCACACGTAATTATAAAATATATGGTATTTATGCTGTGCTTGACGTAGTCGCAACTCCACCTAACCCTACTGATTATAGTATAAAAATTGAACCACACTTAGGATTAAATTTCCATTCTAAGGATTAAAAAACATTTTTGAAAATTCGAACCCGCATCTCGATTTTCAATCGAGATTCGAACCCGCATCTCTTGGAAACCGTAAAAGCGCTCTGCATGCTAAGCCATGCGTTATTCCAGTTGCGTCGAAATTCTTATACGTTTGTTACAACTTATTTATGTCGTTAGCATCTCTGCAGATTGATTTTTACAAATTTCTGCTTTTTATAAATTATTATTGTAATAGATTGTTGAAAAATGCTATTTAACATTCCTGTCTTTTCACAAAACTTTCTCGAATATAGTGAATAGAAACTAACAGTACATATTTAAAATATTTGATAGGGTTATGTCAAAGATTAATGAGGACCATTAGAGTAGAGAAAATTATTTGTTATTTTTTAACATCAAAATTTAAGACTGGTCGAGGACATTAGACAGCGTCTGATTGTTAAAAAACTTTCTATTATTAATTCACAAGTTCATATGTACATATATTTTCCCCATAAAGAAAATGTCACTAATAACTTAACTAAGTTTCTCACTTTGCGAAGTATCTTAGTAATAGTTTATTATTTCCTGATCTACTTCTTCTAGTTATATTTATTAGGAGCTTACGATACGAAATTACATAAGTTTAATATGTATTGTAAGTGAAAGTTAAATTTGTTTGCGGAGGCGAAGGAAAAACAATGTCAAAAACGCTAATTTCTTTCATTGAAACCAAAACTATTTCGTGGCTCAATTATAATACAAAACACAAAATTTCCCGTCCGTTTGTCATGTGCTTATATAAGTATAATAAATTTAACCGTATTAAATTATATGTTAATATTGTGTAAACATATGTTATACATTTGTAAATTTAAAAATATATATTTTATTAAAAAATATTATGAATTTAAAAAACTAATTATATTAAAAAGTAACATTCAAAACTAAAAATATAATTTATCCCGCATAGCAGGGTAGACAGAAAATACCTAGTGTCAAGACACTCCGTACTTCGCTTTCCACCAAATTCGAGACATTACGTGTTGAGTGGTGAAACTCAATGGCGCACTTTGTCTTTTTACCAAAGCGAGGACGTGAAATAATTTAAATATAATCACGCCCCCGAATGGGATCAAACCCACAACCGATCGCGTTTACAGTCACACGGTGTCTTACAGCGCCACGAACGAACTCAAATTAAACAACTGACACAAATACAGAATTTAATTCATAATATAAATATATATAAACCTTTATATAACATATGGTAATACGATGATTAGGCTGTATGAAATATAGTCTGTGTAATTAATCACGTAATGTAAGCACGGCGGAAACAAGGTATAACATTTGATGTGTTACGTGTGTCTGAATTTTATTACAAGATTTTACGTAGACTCGCGAAAACGAGATACAATCTCATTTCTTGTTAAACCTGAACAATAATATACATCACAGTTATATTTTGACGTGCCTGTATAAGAAAATACTCATGCAAATAAACCAAAGGTAAAGAAGTACGCGGTTTCGTCTTTTGGTGAAAATATTAAGCGAACAGGCGTCTGAGTTCCGGCTATATTAAAAAGTATGTTCCGTAAGAATGTTTACTCATATCTAAACTTAAACATGTCATTATAAACTATAGTAATGATTATACTATATTAATAAGTGGTAAAGCATCTTTTGAAACTTTTTTACATTGCAATACTCCGGCGATTACACGAAGTACAACAACTTTTATATTTAGATATTTAATTTTTTTTTATTACTTTGTGTTTGATACATGTGATTCTCTACAAACTGATATACACGTTGCTCATATACCAGTCTCCATATAAATATGTTATAACACAACGAAATAAAGAAATCTATTTTTATGAAAAGTAAATATAAAATATTATTTTTTCAAAATATTAACAAATGACAAAGTAACTTTGAAATTCAAGATGAAACTCCCTAGAAGTGGAAGAGCATTCGTTTGTAATTGCCACGGCTAGTACGACTATAAAATTTGAAGCTGCGAAGTCAAGCGGCTGCTAGAGATTACAAAGTCTTTCAGAGTTCATTTAAATGCAAATGTTATTAACAGTTATTGTTGTATAATTTTGTAGACATTACAATACAGTTTACATTAGAAATTACTTAAATATTCTAAATATGTAGGATTATAACTGAATATACTGAATTCATTAAAACAAATTTTACATATGCCGGTAACACATAAGCATATATTTTTGTTTTCAAAATAAAGAAAAAAATCTCGAACAAATCAATTTAGAAAAGTACATTACAATTTACATTACCGCCCACTGCTATAAAATATAAAATCCTGTATTTTAACATAAATTGTAATAGAATAAAATCGAGAATATTTAAAAAGAATTTTAGCTTCAGCTTCACGCTTTTTCCCACATCTTAACCAATGTTCTTAAAATCGAGATATTTCGCATAGAGTGGTAGATTTTTTGTAAATGTCTATTAAAATTTTTCAAATTCATTATGTACGTTAAATACGTACTTAATATATATATATATATATATATATATATATATATATATATATATATATATATATATATATATTTCTTTATACTATTATAGATAAATAATTTATTTTTTTATTAATTTTGTTTTCTTTTACAACGAAGCGAAGTTAGATAACTTAATTTTATATCTGTAGGTACGCATTGTAATTACTCATATGTAAATTAAATTTTATTTCAGGGGCATAGTTATAGGCGTCTCTCCATTTAGCATAGGCTTTAGTCTCATATTATTTTACTCGAAAAAGCGACCGAGCGGCAAAATAGTTTTCGTCCATTTTGTGAATTCGACCAATTACAGGGTCGAGAAAACGGGCCATTTGTCACAGGACAAAAAAAGTTGGTGTCCGACCTTTCCGTTCATGTGTAAGAAAACATAATGGCTCTTTATTTTAGGAATTTAATATTATTTCTTTGTTATTCAATTATGTAGGACCTTTATAATAAACAAACACTGCTTGCTAAGGCTTTTAATAAAGTATCAATTGTATTAATAAGCAAGGATAGTGTGAAAGTTGCTTCAAGGGTCACCTTAATGCAGCTCGTTAATCGAATTTGAATGATAATGTTATTTAGATGTTAAACTAATTGCTACTAATAGTTATAATTAATCACTATTCCGCAGTGACTTGATTTGATTACTTAGTGTTCGGTACTGCACTATGCCACGTTGGCGTTAAATATTTTTTTATCTTCACGATTTTATCCCGCATAGCAGGGTAAACAGGAAGTACCTATTGTCTGGATACTTCGTACTCGGTTTTTCGCCGATTTTAAGACATTATATGTTGAATGGCGGAACTTAACGCAACGCTTTGTCCTACCAAAGTTATGAATGAGAATAATTTCAATATTCCCTCGAGTGGGAATCGATCTCCACACCACAACTGATCGCGTTTACAGTTAGACGCTGCCCTAATGCGCCATAATCCAAATTCATTTATGGTACTATACCCTTGTAATTAAACACATTTTAAATATTTTTGTTTATCGATTAACTTTAATTATATTAAGTTATTAAGCATCTCGATATTTGTGCTGAAAGTATTTTTAATATAAATAATATTGGCTCAGAATATTATGTATAATTAAACTTTAGAAACGATGTTGTGGGCGAAATTATTCACGGGCTTAGGGAGGCGCGAGCCATCTGTCGCCGAGCCTTTTAAGATGGCATTTATAAAACAAATACTGGCCGAGATTGATTAAAAATATAATAATTCAATGTCTAAAGACCACAAAAAATGTCACTCATTACATATTAATACACAAATAAAAAACAATTTTGGTAGTACTTTTCATCACTTATAATACCAACAAGTGGATAAAAACTCAATAACTTTTACTTTTATATTTTTTGTTGCTTCAAGCAATGCTTATTCTCTTAACATTTTCTTGAGAGATATAATAAGATAATTTGACCTTTTTCTATAGATACTTCAACTGTCTAAAGTTAGACATTAAAGTGGGTTAATACCTTAAGAAATTGAAATTAAAATTATTTTTAACCTATTCCATAATTTTTATTTTAACGATGTCGTATAATATATAACTCGTAGTACAATAAAACGAAACAGGTACAAACTTTCATCAAGTTAACAAAGTCTTAACATTTCTGTAACCTCTAAATACGAAACAAAGTGCTACAAGTCTAAATTCACTATCAAGTCGTGTCGGAATTCCGGACGTCGCGTCGCGCCGTCACTAAATACTGCGGCTCACCTCGTCCGGGCTGTCCATTCCCTTTGATAAACTAGTTCACCTGGACTTTACTTGTTCTATTCAATATTCCACGAGAGCATTCACTAAGGGTCCGTGACTGCTTAATATTAATAAAACATCCTACTTTGATGACAGCTGCACGTTGAATTTTAAATTTTATGAAAGTTATTCAGGGATTTACCTTTGATTATACCTTTTGAGTACGTATACTCCATTTCTATAAGTAAAAATATAATCTAATAATTACTTATTATTATTAAATTTATTAAGTATATATAGTTCATGTATATATGTATGCGCAATTATTATAAAAAATGTGAATTAAATTAAAATGTTCCTTAGTTTGTTTGCTATTTTTTAAAACTTATTCGTTAACATAACGATCCAAAGCATTTATCAAGTTACAAATAAAAATTATGTAGAAATTTTATTCAAACATTCTTATTTAGAAAAAAGTCTAAACTCTTGAAGCTAATATCAATATATAAGTCAATATAAGTAAGTAAGTAAGATAAGTCTATATCAATATCATGTATGAAATCAAATTAATGTGTTTGTCGAATACGTTTACCTACATATTCATATGCAATTAATCATTGTAGCACAATTTTCAGAATATACGGCAATATTTGTTCAGAATATAAAATATTGCTGTTCGAATTGCCGTGCAATAAACAATTCTTATATATGTATATATATATATATATATATATATATATATATATATATATATATATATATATATATATATATATATATTATTTTAAGACGGCGTATTATGATTTTTCAATAAATATTCAAAAAAATTTAGAAAACGTAGAAATATTTACTTACAACAATTTGTGATTAATATTTAATTAAAAAATAATTATAATAAATAAATAACTAAATTATAGTAATATCACAATTTGAAAGACCTGTCTTGGTGCAATGGACAGCGTATGTCGTAAACGCAATCGTTGTGTGCTTCCAAATCAGGGGATTATTTATATTTAAATTATTTTCATTTCCTCATTCTGGTAAGATAAACGCGCCGCTCTAACTTCCGCAACTCAACTCGCAATGTCTCGAATTCGGCGGAAATCGGAGTATGGAGTGTCTTGACATTAAGTACTTCGGTAGTAAGAAGCTCCGATTTCTTATAAGAAAAAGAAATACTATATTAATATGAAACTAATGCAATGATTACTACCAATTCTGTTTATTAAACTTTAGTGGCTATCAACAATAGCCAATTAATTTCTAGCAATTATTCTGTTCGGCGTCCTTGTCAGTTGCATGCCAATGTTTCGGTAATAATTGTCTAAACCAAATGGACTATTAATAACAATCAAAAGGCTACTTTGTGTTGTGATGACTAAGTATTAATAATAAATAGTTATTTATTAGAAACAACTATTTTATAATGAATCATAACTAAGCTCAACGTTTTATACTTAAAACTATATTAAATATATTATTTAAATAGTTATAACAATTGTAATAAATTTTACTTATCGCTCCTTTTTTAAAGAAGTTAAATTAACTTATTTCATTTTTGACATGAATGAAAATTGAACATGAGTTGATTATTAAACCATTGTGTTAATTAAAACACTACCCTACCATTCCACGGTAGCCTCAATCGAGTATGTGATATCTTTTTTTAAAAACATTTCAATCACAGTTCAGATTCCAAACCAAATTGCCGGCGATATTCGTTGACAGGAAAATTTTCAGAAAATATTCATTTTTGTATATTTTTATAGGCACTTTTTACTCCGAAAAAAATTAGCATTTTTAAATTCGTAGTTTCATGTAAAATTAAAAAATTAATACTAAGATTATCAAAGATTTGAAATATTGTAACATTGGATTGGCTACTTTAACATTCTTTTAAGTTTAACCAAGTGTGATAAAGGTTACTTATATATTTCTGGATTCTATGGAAACTTATAAAGAACATTCATTTCGATATTAGATTTTGTAATAATACCTTATAGTAATATTAAATAAGAATATTTACAACATTTTTAATATAAACTAGTGTTCAAAATATTTAAATTATCTATTACAACAAAATTACCTAACTTTTACAAAGCATACAGCGTATTGACTTAAATGGTTTAGTTGTGATTTATTTGCTTTCGAAGCGACCCTTTAGATATAATTGTTAAAGCTATTTGCACGCAACATTTAGTAAGCAATGTAACGATGCGGCACGGACGCTATGCTAACCGCAAGCGCCTCGGAATGCCTAAACTATTCCAGTTCTGAACATCTTCGCTATTATAACCATATATATATAAAATTAAATTTAAATTTATCATTAAATATGGATACATTGCCATACCCTAAAATTAAATCAACCTTAAAATTAGTAAAAAATATATATCAGTGTTGATTTTATTTAAAGGAAATAATACTGGGAAAATTATTAATAATCCAAAACTAATATAATATTTTTATAAGCTAAAGAAAATAACTGAAAACGCTCGCTACCACAGCTCTGAACTATAGACCTTTATTTAATCGCTTATGAATGAACTTCCTCCCAGTAGACAGCGACCCTGAGCCAAACCGTAGACAAAGAAGGATGGCAGTGAGTAATTACGTGTTTTATCAAATGTCTAATTACGGTAAAGGTAAATTACTTTTCAACGAATAAAAATACTATATAGTAAATTATATTAAAAAAATATTCAGATACCTTCAAAGGATTTCTTTTTTTTTATAATTAGAAATATTACATTACCATTTTTACCTTTTGCATATTTATAGGGTCGGTTGTTAATCCCGGATATATCAAAACTTGTTTTGTTTTATTATTTTTTGCCTAGAAAGTACCTAGTGTCAAGATGCTCTTTATTCCGATTTCCGAATTTGATTGAGTGTTGAGTGGCGGAAATCAATGCCACGTTTCGTCTTACCACGACGAAAAAATAAAAATAATTTAAATATAATAATTCCCGCGAGTAGAAATCGAAGCTACAATCGTTTCACATTTATAGTGGAAACCCACTGTGCCACAATAGGCATATTTGAATATGTTCTGAAAATATTTTATAATTATGAAAAATGTGTTTTTTTTAATATTTTTTTATTTTAAAATTTACCTGTACTTACTCTCGGTTAAGCTTCATACAATGTCGGTAAAGGAAGGCTCAGTGAATTCTAAAATCAAATTAGCCTTCCCTTTGATAAACTTTAGATTTTATCCTATTCAATATTTGCATTTGGGTTGGTTTAAAATTAATAATGAGAAAACCCCTTTCTTATTAAGATAGCAATTATGTCCATAATACACCGTGATTTGAAATCTTAGAGACCGTCCAAGTGCTCTAATTAGTGTCATATTATATATATAAAGGAAAATCTAAAGTCAAAATTAGTAAGTAAAAATCTTACAGATAACGATAATACGTTATAACGTTGATATTTCTTCATCATTGTAAGACACCGAAAGCGTAAGTATATATTTCATCAACTCGCTTCCCCTTACGATCTCGACGCTATTATAGTATGATAAGCGGCAAATGAGCTCGCTCCGCGAAAAACCGCTATTATTTTTTATTACGCACATTACCGCATGTTAATAGTCGGAAACATTTTGTTCCGTTATTCGTTTTTGTTTTTTAAATAATATATTCAATGTACGCATTAATTTGCTCGACTACGACTGCAACTTTCCTTTATGTCTATATTTTGGTAATATCCTGCTCAATCATTATAAAATAAAAAGTCGCATGAACCCATTGAACGTAACTTCTTTTATACTTCGAAAAATCTTCTAAAAGATAACTAATCTTTTCAATCAGACTATGTTATGTGGAATTTTCACCCGCTAAACCCCTCCGATTTCGACTTATACGGCAGAAACACTACGGGAAATCGGTTGAACCGCATCCGCAGTCCTTCTCAAATATATAATAAACCACTCACAGGGATTTAATAACCCTGCCTACTATTCTCAGCTAGTTCTCTCTACCCCGCTCGTAATGAATGAGATTGTATGATGGATGACGACTCTTCCAAAACGTTATTGACTTGGGCGTGTGGGGTCAGCTCTCTTACGATCTCGCTCTACAGCCTCCGTTTGCAACATTACTGATTCACAAAAGGAAACTACGGTGCGTGAAGGGTGTGTTGAAATAAATCCCGATCAGCTTTACAGTGATGGCAAACTGGTGTTATGTCCCAACTTATTTTATAAAAGTACTCGCCAAAACAACCATGACCTGTGATAATTTGTGTGAGTTGACAAGTACTTCGTATTTATCTTCTCATCCAGTCTACAAAGGACGGTATAATAGTCCTAACAACACGCTTACGAGCGTATCGTTCTTTATGCAATGGACAACACCATTTTGCATAAGCAATTTTCCGCTTTTTTTGTCTTATTTCCACCAACGTGTTTGACAGGACTATTTCAACTCTCTGTCGAAGGGCACTTACCTTTTCAAATATCTTCGCATTCATATCCAATAGAATATCTAAAGGAGGAAATCGCAATAGTAACGTCGCTGCCTCAAACGGTAAGGTACGATACCCTCTTGCAATTCTGATCGCCACTCTTCGTTGCAAATTATATATTTTATTTCTGGAGCGCCTAGCATAACCTGTGCAACCACACTGGCACAACATATAAAACCATACATCGTACTACCCCGGCATATAGACAACAGACTTGCACATTTTGATCCCCCAAGATTAGGTAGCAATTTGTGCAATGCACCTACTACTTTGTCCACCCTCAGGACCAAGTGGTCAAAATGTTTATCAAAACTCCAGCGGCTATTTAATACAAGGTCCAGATATCGCACCGTCTAACCGTCTAAATTAAACCTGTAAATCATCCACACGAATGAACATGTCAAGTGGTGCTTTAGTTTTCGGCAGTGTATGAAACCATAGTGCTTCAGTTTTTTCCACTTCTCAAACTTGTTTCCAGACGCTAACATCAAAGTCTCATCTGCATAACAAACAATGGTGACACCTTGAGAAGTTCAGCTCGCAGGACTGCATCGAATCCAAGATTCTATAGTAACGGTCCCAAAACGGATCCCTGAGAAGCCTCACAGCAAACTACCCTTCGAACATATCCGTTTTGGGTTAAGTACGTTATATACCTTGAGCTAAAGTAATTGCTGATTATAGCCTACAAATAGACAAGAATCTGATGTAGGTTCATCAATGAACTTCTAATCACAGCTCATGAATATATGCTTACCGCCATTGCAATACCACCTTGAGAAAAAGTTTGTTCTCTGTTAAAACTCGCAGAATTGCATTAATTGTTGATGACCTTTCCGAAAGCCAAATTGGCTATCACATAAATTTGAGCCTTTATTTGAGCTTATTAATCTGATTAGAAATAATTCTCTCAAACAATTTGCCAACTTTATCTAATGAGCAAATAGGAAGACGGGCTTATCCCAGAATACCATCTGGACCCGTCGCATGAGTTTCTTGAAAGCCGATTTAATTATATCCATTAAACATCCGCCCTCCTTAGTAACTGCCAAAGTAACTTTCTCTGATGTTACTGCGTCATCCTAATCTTTGGTGCGTATTTCGCACCTATTGTTGGAACGCCCTATGCGTACCCCTGGGTCAGCTAGTTTGTTTTTCACCCGCGTCGCTAAAAGATCAGCTTTACTTTCATTATTACCACCGCTAATTGTTAATATTATCCCTGTCCTCTTTTAGCTTTAACCTTTTCTATTCCTACATCCACCAGGCCTATCTTATTCTTAGCCGCTGTCATCCTCTCAGAGTATGTTAACGATGAACCCTATGGAAAGGTAACAGAAATAGCGGCAGAAATAGAAGGTAACCTCGACCACCTTTTCGCAATAGATGCACCCTCCTCCCCTCCCTTATTCGTGGCTCAGATAGGACCTATACGTTCCGTGAGGGATTCTCCAACTGCAATGCAACCGGTACCCCCTGGGGTAGATTATGTTTTTCTTTTGCCATACCATACATTGCAACTACACTGTGCCTTTTAAAGGGTATATATAGGGTCCTAATCCCAGCCCCCCATAAGTGCTAGTGATCTGATACCCTCTGGCCATACATCTCCTCAGCACCCTAGAGAGAGATTTAGGGTATTTTTTTGGAGGTTACTCCAACTCCGAACAGTATAACCTGCTTTAATGCCAAAAGATTACTCGCATAGTCCACACTACTTATTACAGAAGTACCAGGAGCAACACAATTGACATTGTCCTAAGAGCTGATTGTTAAATCTAACTCAGGTTATATGATAAACCCCCTCATCAAAAACTAAACTTCCCTTCTCTGCCACTTCATTCTTAAATCATTGCCTGAAATAAGATACCGTTGAAATCATATCTCGTTTAAGACAATCGGTAACAAGCCATACCCAGGACGCACCACGTACAGATGACTGGCCTACATTAAATAAGGAATAAAATAATGATTTCACATTTTACCTTAACTTTCAATACACAATTAACGTACTACCTACAAGTTAATAAGTAATAAATCAAAACATATAGGACTTAGTAATTCTTTTACCTAAGAAACATCAAAACGTTATTGTAGTGGTTTTTCGGTTACCGTAATAAAACGTCCCGCATGTCGGACACAGCCGCGTGCCTCCACTGCGTGCAATCGCCATGAAGCTGAATTGATAGCTCACTCCATCGCATGGAGAACGAAATGGTCCTTCGAAACGAACGACCTTTAGTCACTACCAGAAAATCACGTTTGATTAACTATAACCTACATGGTAAATTATAAAACAGTTAGTATCTAAGATAAAGTGCTTAAACGTTTAGATGAATCAGTTAAAATTAAAAGAGCCAACTGTTTGAAATTAGAATATATTTAACTATATGAAATATATAAACTTAGTAGCTATAATTTTTTATTTCATTATTTAATCAAAATTAAAATATATTTTATATTTTGTTATTCGTAATATAAATTTATTTATTATACATGTATCAACAAAATATTACTAATAATAAACAAAATATTACTTTAAAACGTATATAAGCCTGGTCTACCTGTAACTTGTTTTTTATATAAAGAGCATTACTTTTCATCCGTCGATATTTCTCTCTAGCTTTATAAAGCAATTTCGTTTGATTCCAAGACATAAATACATCACTTAGTCGCATAAAGGACGGTAGATGATAGTCAAATTGGTTTACATCGTTCAACTGACGCGACGCGGATAAAACTTACGAGACAAAATTGAGTGACATTCTTAAAGTCCTTTTTGTAAAATACCACCTTTTAGTCATTCATAATTTTAAAATTGTACCTTAAGTTCATCCTCGACTAAAATTGTATGATTTTAAACTTTATACTATATTTTTCTATTAGTTTTTCTATACATTCAGACAATTTTTTGTTTATACTCATCTCTAAATTGATAAAAAATCTTTTAAAATAGTTGGGAGATAATCAGAAATCATAGATTATTTTTAAAAAATAAGCACTCACATAAATTTCTTTTTTCTTCTAGCGCTTACATATATATAGCAAGCTTTGCCAAGAGTATCATGCACGTGAGTCCACTGAATGCAATAATGTGTGCTACGTGCCGCAGTAACTTAAGCATTTAAATTCAATTGGATGCAATGATTTTATTTATTGTTGCAGAATTCGACCATACATTATAAGAATCGTATACGAATATACTCTAAACTAAATATTTCACTTTATTTTAGTAAATATCTAAGGTTACATCTAAAGCACAAGTTTTATTTAAAGTTCTGTTCCTGTTTGGATGTTGCATTGCATTTTCTTTATTTGGCCATTGGTAAAATTCCACGTCCTTCTAGTGCTGTTATATGAAAATTGCAAATCTTGTGATACGGACGCTGTCCACTCAGAGCGCACTATTGTATGAGAAAATATTTTACTCACGTATGCTTCAAGAATTGTGCAGTCATTTCTATTCTGTGAAGTTTTTATAACTTCCTTTATCCTGATCTAACTACTATTTGAGTAGATTAGAAATTTAATATTTCTTAGCTTAAAGGTGTTAGTAACTAAGTAAAAAATTTATAGTAACTAAAATGAAAATATAACTAAAACATATTTAAATAAAATAAAAATTATTTATTCTGTTACTAAAACAAACATGTCCTATAATTTCATTAATGGCCAGTTTCATTTTGATTTGTTATTTTTATATACGTATCACGTAAATCTTCTTGAGAAGGATGTGAAGGATTACTAAAGTCGCTCAACGCAATGCTCTCTAAAAACTTAGAATAAGACAAAAAGGAAAAGGAAGATTTGCGGTCGGCTGGGATAGCATTAATACATCACGCTGGACAGCAATTTATCAACACGACAGCGGACTATGTAGACATCTTTCGCAATGTCGACGCCATAAATGTTGTTGTGTTACAAAATATAAGAATTCAAATACTGTTCTCTTAATTAAAACCATACAAAATTGGTATATATTAACAATATAGTGAAATCTAGAATTTCACTAAGAATAAAAGATGAAAATGGTAGTACTTTTATGTTATTGCAAATTTTAAATGCTAACTCTTTTTAAATTTGCCAATTAGGTATACGGGGAAACTTGTTTATACTTAAGGCTTTTTGAAATAAATATGTATACTTATTTAGCACCTACTGAAAGCACGAATGATATAAATTTTTCAACATACTCCCGTCACGATTAGATAAAAAGGACAAGTGAAAATAACGCAAATCATGATATAAATCAAGTCACCTGTGAACTTAAAAGCTTCATCGACTAATGGGATCGTTTAAGAGGGTCTAGGGCAAAAAAACATAGATTACATCCTGCTTTCAAATAAAGATAGTATATTTGTTGCAAAATACCCATCGTTACAGTTACAGTCATTGAGTACATCATATTAAAAAAATAAATATTTAATATTAAAATATTGCATTTTATGAAGTTTTTTTTTATTTTAATAAGCTACTGAATATATTTATTTTACAAAGCTTTGCATTTCAGTTACATATCATAGTTTCATATAAACTTTTCTCAGTAAAATTTCTGTAGGCAAGTAATATCCCATTGTATCTAATTTCCATTAACTTATGTAAACGATATCTGTAGAAAAACACTTCTACACTGCTTGCGGGCATAGATTCTTGAATCTATTATTTATTATATATAACATTTTATATGTAAATAATCTTCTTTAAAACATACCAATATTACCGCATCGTAACCCCTTCGAACTTAATCATATTGCGAGAAAATTTAAATCTTAACTTCTCATTTAGAATGTTCAAATGAGTGATGAGTTTAACATTGTTCAAGCGCGCTATCTCGTATTGCAAATTTTCAGTCTTCGTACAATTATGAAATGTAATTACTCAAATTAGAGTATCTTTTGCGTTTAAATATTAAATGTTAAAACAATTTAATTGATATAATATGGCTGGTGTGAAAGATTGTAACTTAAGGTTTTGATAATAAAATGAATATGTGTATTAAAAAATTAAATTTATATACATTTTAAACTTGCGTGAAGCGATGTATTTCTAAATCATGTAACATATTATTAAAAAAGAACAAGTAATTTAAAATATGAATCTTAAGAAACAATGTAATATAAAAGGAAAGTACTATAGTACAAAATAAATTACTTATACAAAGTCTTACGAATAACATAACCGTGTAAATAAACATTGTAATATGCTTTGTTTAATTTGCCTTGTTCCCAGTTTAAACCAGCAGGGAAATGTTGCATTTTGACAACGTGCACCGTTGAATTGCTTTTAATGAATCTTACGAACAAAGATTATTACAATTCGTGCTTAACGAATGGATGTATATATCTAAAGGAATAAGAACGGTATGAGAAAATATAGGTGCAATAAAATCCGGTGTGGAAAATTGGGGTACTTTGCTTCAACGTACACAAGGATATGCAATTTAGACAGGATATTTTTGGAGAAAATGCCAGTGTTAGTGTGCCAGTGCCAGTGCCAGTGACCAGTGAAAAGTTATATTTCTTAGTAATTTACAGGTGTATACACATTACGAACGAACGACATATAACTAATACCAAAATATTCGCGATTAATTCGTTTAAAATATTTTCATTTCAATATGTAGCGAGCCGGTTTCCTTAAGTGAATGGCAACATCGATGCCTCGCAGAATAATAAAACCGCGTCTCATGACGTTTTATAAGTTTATAAAAGAGTTAATTCATAATGTGGGATAGAACGCTAAATTGAGTATTTTACTAATTACATGTGGACACGTGATGGCATATGCATGAAAATAATAAACGTTGAAAAATGGAATCATACCTTATTTGAAAGAAAAACCAAAACAAAATCATGAAATCACATGAGGATAAGTGATGTCGTACGTCGATAATCTTACTGAGAAATATTCAGGATTACGATAAAAATATTCAGGATAACGATGCAAAATCTATATTATTTGAACTAAATATCAAAATTCGTGACATTTTATCATCACAGACCTTTTCAACTATGCAACGGACTTCAAAGTGGTTTTCATTTATGGATTAGTTATAGCCAAAAAAAACATTTATTCTATAAATTTGATTAAAATTAAGTTAAAGTTAAGTTGATAAGAACGCGGCTAAATAGTCGAAAAGGCCAAATAGTCGTGTAGTTCAAGTTGCGTGGCTGCAAAGCTACGAGCGGGTTGTTAGTATCTAATAATATTTCGGTAGAACATTTTCAGACTCACAATCTGGAAATGAGAGATTACATTCTTACTTGGAAAACAATTTTTTGGCTTATGATTCCGGCATAGAATGGGATCACCCTGGTATTGGTGGTATAGTAAGAAGCTAATACAATAAATAATACATAAAATACGTGTGGTATAGTCACGTTGCCAGCGATGGCACTAATAGACAGGCTTAACCGGATTATTACTACCCCTGGCATTTAAATCCGGCACTAAGTAATGGCTTTATGCCATTCTTTTCGTGTTAGGTAGTATGCCACGACCCGGCGCCCAACCCAATGAACCAAATGAATAACAGAGGACCCACGCCGCTGACCATTCCGCGTAACCAGATTCCAATGACTGACATTAAATTCAACCAAAAAGCTCTGTCTTCTCTGGACATCCACAAGTCAAGTGGACTGGATGGCATTTTTCCCTTAGTGCTCTGTGTATTTGCTCCTGAATTGTCACCGGTACTAACGCGTCTATTTCGACACTCTTTTTCATTCGGAGTAGTCCCAGATTCATGGAAGCGCGCCCTAATCCACCCGATAAAAGATGATGGTTCCAATCCGACTCACTGTAGGCCTATCGCTATCACTTTCCTGTTCTCCAAAGTAATGTAGGGCATAGGGCATAGTAATGTAGGGCGTAGTAGTAGGACGTTAATAAAAAAATCAACAGTTGCTCAGCGACCGTCATTATGGCTTCCGTCACGGCCGGTCAACCGATAATCTTTTAGTGTACTTAACCCACCGCTGGACTGCTGCTATTAAAAACAAGGGAGAGGAACTGGCAGTTAATCTGGATATGAACAAAACCTTCGATCAAGCGTGGCACAGGGCGTTCTTGCTAGAAATTATGCAAGTGGGTCACTAGCTTTCTCAATGGGCGTAGGTATCAAGTCAAACGTCGACATCACGTCGATGTCGACGTTTTCTGCTCAAATTACATATCCGTGAACGCTGGCGTACGCCAAGGCTGTGTGCTGTCCCCTACACTTCCTTGTGGCATATTAATGACATATTAGAGGATTCTAGCATTCATTGCTATGCAGACAGTACAGTGGACGTCGTATACACCGGTCGTCCAGGATTTTCTCGGGAAAACGTTGGCGAGTGTACAGGTCACTATTAGGCACGTGGTTAATAATGAAACAACACACTTCGATTTATGACGGACACGTCTTGCTCGCACGGCGAACTAACAGATAATAAAGTGGCCAGTGGCCGTACACCCCCACTCTCGCTCGCCCTGCGCGTAGGCTTGTCCGTATTTATTTATACCCTACATCTTATAATACACTACATCTACCTTTTACAAAATTTAGAAAAAATAGAATTAGGTTACACAAGTATAATCAAATACAAATCAGTTTATGTAAAGAACAATCTTCAACAGCATGTAATTTATGATTTTACACACTTCTTATTTATTTTTTTTATCACTCACTTTGTTGTCGACGAAATCGTTATTTCCTGAAGATTTGTCTCCAGACTCTTCCCCATTTGTACAGACTTTCCAATTTCCTTCAACCCTCTTCAAATGTACTATATTTCTACGTAACCGTTTTCCATTATCATCATTTACCAATTCGACGTCGTTTCCTTCTTTATTAACAACTGTGTGTGTCACATCATTGAATGTGGAGGACAACTTATTTTCCTTCACTGCATTTTTAACGTATACCTTCTCCCCAATATCTATACTAGATTCCGTCGCTTGCCTCTTTCTATCTGCATATTCTTTCCCTTTGTTTTTCATTAAAGTATCCCTGTCTCTGGCTTCTAGATCCGTAAATTCAATATCAGTCACGGAAGGCAACTTATCTTTAAACTGACGCCTAAAAAAGAGTTCTGCGGGAGTTTTACCTGTAACAGAGTGGGGCGTGCTATTATACATAGCAAGATATTTGAGTAAATCTTCTTGCCAATTTGATTTTTTATTTTGACTAATCCGTAGCCGTTTTAAAATATCACGGTTCTGTCTCTCAACTTCGCCATTTTGCTGAGGCCAATAAGAAATGCTATGAAACAACCGAATTCCAAATTCTTTGCAAAAATTTTCGAACTCTGTACTAACAAACTGTCGACCATTGTCAGCGGTAATACTTACAGGCGAGCCTAACCGAGAAAATACTTCTTTGAGCATGGAAATGGTATGTGCAGAATCTATATTTTTAGTGATTTTGATTTCTTTGTATCTACTATAATAATCTATAATAACTAAAAGGTAATGTCCAGTCGGTAAAGGTCCAAGATAATCTATGGCTGTATCAACCCAAGGCTGAATTGGCAATTCTCTTCTGCGCATCGGGTTAGGAGGGTTTGGGGCAGAAACCAAAGTGCAATCCTTACAAGCTCTAACATAATGTTCAGCATCCTTATCAATTTTGGGCCACCACACTTTAGACCGTAGTCTCATTTTCATAGCTACAATGCCCGGGTGGCCTTCATGAGCAGCTGCTAGAACTTTTGACAATAACAATTTTATTTCCGCGTAACAGTAAATTGTCTTGAAAACAAAGTTCCTGTTCAAAGACCTTATAAACATTAACACTCTGGTCCCAGTTATTGTTATATATTCCATTCCTAACTAATTTTAGCTCTAAATCCCTCTCACAAGCTTGCTTTAACTCTTGCAGGGCAATTGCTACAGGACGATATTGATCAACAACTAAGTTCAAATAATTATCATCGTCAAATGGCTCTGGGGACTTATGAACTAAACACAGTCGTGACAGAGAATCTGCAATATTTTTCTTCCCTGGACTATAGACCAATTTAAAATTATATGATTGCAAACGCAAAACCCAACGTTCGATTCTCGAGCATGGTTTAGAATCAGGTCCAAATATCACCTCTAACGGCTTGTGATCGCTGACAAGTTCAAAACTATCTTTTCCAAATAGGTACATGTTGAAATGTTCTACCGCCCAGACCAACGCAAGAGCTTCCTTCTCGGTCTGGCAATACCGTTTCTCGCGGTCTGAGAGACTTTTATTGCCATATGCAATTATTCGAGGCCCATTAGTGCCATGTTGGACGAGCACAGCTCCCAAACCGACTGGACTAGCATCAGCGAAGACTTGCGTGCGATCGAGCGGATCATAATAGCCTAAGGTTTTGATTTGGATCATAGCGCGTTTTAGCCCCTCAAAAGCTTGTTTTTGACTATGGCGCCAGTAAGAGATGATATCTGCACCCTTGCCTAGTTTTAGTCTTAGAATTTCGCGCGAGGGTTTTGTCCAAGTAGCTAAGTTAGGGATCCATTTCCCAACATAATTAACAAACCCTAAAAAACTTTGTAATTCCTCAATCACCTTTGGTTCTCGAAACGATTCTATTGCATTTACATATTTATCTAAAGGCTTAACTCCATTACCGGATAATTGATGACCAAGAAAATCTATTTGTTTCACCCCAAATGCACATTTACTGTCGTTTAACAAAACATTATTCTCTTTTAAAACCTGCAAGACTTTTTTGAGTCTTGCGCTGTGTTCAACCTCATTGCTACCATATACGACTATATCATCAATAAAGTTGACAACTCCCGTACATGGCAAGAGAACCCTTTCTAAATTTTTTTGAAAATATTCAGGGGCACACGAGATCCCGAACATGAAACGCTTATATCTAAATAGTCCCCAGCTACAGATAAAGGTAGTGATGTGTCTACTGTCCTCACTTATTTCTAATTGGTGTAAAGAATTTTTTAAATCAAGTTTTGAGAAAATTTTTGCGTTTCTAAATTTGGAATTAGTTGTTCCATAGTCGGCAAAGGGTGCTTTTCCCTAACGATAGCTTTATTGGCATTTCTCATGTCCACACCGCTGCGTACATCGCCATCCACTTTGCAGACTGGTACCAAGGGAGAGACCCAATCAGACGGGCCATTAACTGGTTCTATAATATCCAACTCAACAAGTTCTTGGATTTTTTTACTAATTTTAGATTCTAGAGGGACAGGGACTCTACGACAAGGCTGAGCAACTGGTTTAACTGATTTATCTATAGGGATATGAATTTGAACGTCTTTGAATTTAGGAAACATACCGTGAACTGAATTTATTCCTAGTCCAACTTTAAGAACGCCCAGGAACGAGGCGATGTCTTTTCCAAGTAAATTCCTAGTACCATCTTTTACTACATAAAAAGTAGCCTTGGCTCGAGGGTAACTGTTACCAATTGTTATGGTGGCGTCAAAAGATCCTAGCACAGTTAAAGCATTAGAACTGCCGTAGGCCATAAATCTCTTGTTTGGAGATTTAACTTGATTTTCAACAAGAACCCCCTTATTCTTTAGAATTTGCCATGTAACATCATTTATTATATTGCACTTACTACCGGAATCTATTAACATTTCAACTTCTATCCCCCCTAGTGTACATCTAATGGTATCATCATTATCAATATGAAAAATGTAATCTACTTCTTCCGGCTTGCCTTTAGACCTTTTACTGATGTTAGTAGTGCTAGAAATGCCATCATTAATTTTGCGTTTCCTCGCTCTAGTTCTACACAGTTTGCGGAAATGTCCAACAAATCCGCACTTAAGACATTTCTTATCACGAGCCGGACAAAATTTTGAATCGCTTGAATGACTACCACCACAACGTATACATGAATCTCTATTTAAAGGTCTTTTAGAAACCTCCAGTTCCATTCCCAGTAAATCAAAATTATTAAGTTGTCGATTGACAGTCTCTAGGGCGTTGGCCTCAGAAACAATTTTGTCTAGGGTCACACCATCACCAAGTGTTAGAATTATTTTCCTTAATTTGGCTGACTCACACTTCTCAGTAATTTGATCAATCATATTCGTCTGGGGCAGTGAATTTACATTTAGAACCCTGATGTCTGAGTCTTACTAGAAACTTGTCGAATTTTTCTCCAGTTTCTTGTTTGATAAGTCTAAATAAATGACGCTCATAGACCCGACTCGGTTTGGGTGCTAAGTAGTCATCGAGCTTGTTTATAGCAACCGTAAAAACATCGTCGTGATCAGTACTGGTTTCTACATGTGCGCCAGGCATATTATCATATATTTCTTGTAGGGGTAGCCCGCCCATATGTAGAAGCAATGCTTTTTTGGCTTCAGTTGTGGTAACATTAGTTGCCGTTAAATATAATCCTAAGGCGCGTTTCCACTTTTCCCAGCGTAGACCAACTGAGGCTGGGTCGCCGTCACAGTCCAAAGAATCCAAAGTTGGTATTTGTGACATATTTATGTTCTACCTGGGAGGAAGGAATAATTTCCTTTATAGGTACCGTTCCGAATAAATCGAACTACCTCTTGATCTAATTGTATTTAACTTAAGACTATTTAGTCTGTTATTTTCGATTTGTAAGATCATTTAGGTACCGTTTGCTAAAGCAAACTACCTCTGGAACAATGTAAACTATGGTTATTATTGACAGAGTAAAAAGTGTTTATTTGCACCCCGAATATGTCTAACACCGATATTTAAACTAACCCTAGCGACAATTTCAAGTATAATATAATTCCTAAAAACATAAAATTTCATCGAAGATAACACAAATAGTTAAAAGAAAAGTATGAAGGATATATGTAAGTATATCATAAATAATTGGCAAAGATTTTCTACGATTATCAAAAATAGTCGTTTATAATATTTATAACTAAAATGTTGTTATGAAGCTCAAATTTTACATTGCCCTATTTAGTAAAAGCCACACACTATTTTATCTCTGTCAACAATAAAATTGTATCTTCGTATACGAAGTGACGTCATTACTGAACATATAGGTACCAATCGAAATAACTAAATCAGTTTTATTTTTTTTACCGATAACCCTCTCAACCATCTTTATTATATTAACACAATTAAATAATCTTGAGATTAAATAAGAATTAAAGATTTCAAAGATGCTAATAACTCCAACATTATTATGTAGGGTAAGAATAACAACAAAACTGATTAGATACCGATTTACCTCTTAGTTTACATTTAGATTTTCGAATCAATTGGTACGTACCTTTTTATCCTTAAAAAAGGGATCCTGGCAGGGTCGCCACTTGTACAGGTCACTATTAGGCACGTGGTTAATAATGAAACAACACACTTCGATTTATGACGGACACGTCTTGCTCGCACGACGAACTAACAGATAATAAAGTGGCCAGTGGCCGTACACCCCCACTCTCGCTCGCCCTGCGCGTAGGCTTGTCCGTATTTATTTATACCCTACATCTTATAATACACTACAGCGAGTACCGAAAAAAACTTGTCTTCCGTTGAGGCATCCCTTGTGAATGTCTTTTAGAGTGAAAATTCGCCCACTTGATTCAGTTCAACCCCACTGAAGATCCTCCTATCGGTTCCTATCGGTTCCTATCGGTTCCTATCGGTTCCTATCGGTTCCTATCGGTTCCTATTGGTTCCTATCGGTTCCTATCGGTTCCTATCGGTTCCTATCGGTTCCTATCGGTTCCTATCGGTTCCTATCGGTTCCTATCGGTTCCTATCGGTTCCTATCGGTTCCTATCGGTTCCTATCGGTTCCTATCGGTTCCTATCGGTTCCTATCGGTTCCTATCGGTTCCTATCGGTTCCTATCGGTTCCTATCGGTCCCTATCGGTTCCTATCGGTTCCTATCGGTTCCTGTCGGTTCCTATCGGTCCCTATCGGTCCCTATTGGTCCCTATCGGTTCCTATCGGTTCCTATCGGTTCGTATCGGTTCGTATCGGTTCCTATCGCTGAATTTTCAAACCGCGCAGTACGTAGCAGACTATATTTCTACTTACTTAGAAATTTCCACGTGCCACACAGCTGTGGAACGGTCTACCTGTGTTTCCAGGTCGATGCGACATTAACACCTTTGAAAAGCGTGCCTATTCCCACCTTAAAAGCCAGATACCTGCAGCTTCTCTGGTGTTACACATTGCCGTGAGCGGCGGTGGATACTTACCATCAGGTGACCCGCACGCTCGTTTGCCTTACCTGTCCTATAAAAAAAAGAAAAAAAGGATATATTTATATCTAAGTATTTTTGACACAGCGCCTTGAAATCAAAGAATTTAAAATCAAAATCGAAAACAAAATGCCTCGATCCAAGGTTATTTCTGATTATATGTAAAATAAATGTGAAGCTATCATATTAAAACGTACATGGGAATTTATTACAGTAGTATAAGCTACTTAATGGTCACACAACACTTCTAAATATAAATAACACAATATTATAAATATTTCTTTTATATCTAACATAATATTTACTCAAAAAAAATAAGATGCCCACCAAAATAACTTAATAACTTTTGTAAATACATTTACAAAGTTAAGTTGTGGTGTTACTTTAAAGCTCGATCACCCTACTATATATATATATATATATATATATATATATATATATATACCTCTTTTTATGAAAAATCTTTTACAGCTGCATGGAGCAGCTCGATTATGGAACTCATTTTCTAATTCTATATTGGTTGGTGGTCCATCAGTATGCAACTTTAAAATTAAATTGAAGCGGCACTTTCTTAACATTACTTAATGTATTCATTTTTGTATCTTTCCTTTTTCTACTTATTTCTACAGATATGCATATTTATCGTTATTTGAGTGTATATACATATGTATGTATGAACATATCTATATCTATATATAATTATGTTTATTTGTATGTACATATATAATTATCTTAATTATTTTAATATGTAGATTTATTATAATACGTAGTTTATGTACCCCGCTTCATTCTCTATAACACTCAAGGGTTTCTGGTAGATATCTCTTTTAGAGATAAATTTTCATTTGTTTACATTGTTTGTTTAATTTTTGTTATGTGGTACATAAATAAATTAAAGAAAGTTAGGTTCAATTAAGTTAAGTTAAATGCTCTAGTATTAAATTTCTATTGAGCAAAAGATTATTTTGCAATATAACTCATAATAACCGTCATTTAAAGTTTCATTTCAGATTTATATAACAAGTTTAATTGAAATCGTAGCATATGATTTTTGCATTAGTTGATAAGGAATCGATACTTAGGAACATTTAACCTTTTGTTTTTTTTTATTCATAACCATGATAAACGAAAATCTAGAGATATGTCACTTCATTCTCCAATTCCCGCTAAACTGAAAGTTGATGTTGGCAGAAACTAAAGCCGTACGTAAAACTAAAGGCTAAAGTAAACAAATGGAATTCGATAATTTTGTAACTTGATGACAATGATAATATACGTAACGTCAAAGATATTTTATACATACAATTCATTAATTATAATGTATAGGAACACTATACTACTACACGTAAATAGATTTCACAAGTCACCGTCCTCATGGCGCCATGAATAAATCATACGCTGAATATGATACCCATGTCAAGCGAGGAAATATTTTACAGCCTTATAAACCTGCCGTTATAAACTTTATAGATCACGGTTTGGTAAAAATCATAAAAAACATAATACAAAATAATATACTTCATAAAATATATTTATAAAAGATAAGTTAAAATATATTTTTATCGGTCAAAATAAATTTCATTTTAAAGAACAGGAACGTTTGAGAAAACTCCTATACATTTTAGAATATAAATTGACATATTTTTTATATATATTTTTTTTATATTCGGTCTAACTTCTTATCTATATATATTTGATTTACGTATCAGTTATGATACCTACATATTATTTTAAATAGTTGTTATTTATTTTTGTAAATATTAGATAGGATATTTCAAATTGTAAATGACTAATCATTTAATGACTCTGAATAAACTCTATTAATAATATATAATTGAAAATATCAGCGACCTAAAAGTTTGTTATTTCTTTAAGTTTGTAAGTAAGTTTGTTATATTATTATTCTTTGGATCAGTCATTCAACAAATTTTCTTATGAAATTATGAATTAAATCGGTAACGATCCAAAATCATAAATTACGGAGACTTAATTTACATACTGTAAAAAGCAAATACGATCTTTAATAAATATGCTTGGTACGTATTTATTTAGATATAGATAGACATCATATTGATTAGAACAGCTTCGCAAAAATACAAATCCTTTAAACAAAATTTTAAAGATTGAAATGGTTACTGTTAGTTGTCCTTAGAAGATAGATATATACCGTCGCGGACTTTTTTGTAGATATTTTTGGGGCTACATTTTGTCATACTTATTTCAAACGGTGTAGGAGGCGCACGCAAAAAACCTCTTTTCAAACTGTATGTCAAAATTCCCCGTTTCGAAAATAACTTGCCTAAGATCGGACGTCTAACGTCAAATTTTGCTACTACTACCTGGTACGCAGAACAGAAAATTCTTTGCCGGTTATAAGAAAGAATACATGTGGACAGTCGTTGTCACCTTTTGTGTGACAGTAATGCCACAGAATGAGATTACTGGGCGAGAATGGGAAATAGCAGACCCTGCTCACCTGGGACAACAGAACCGACACCGTGGTATCGTTTTAAATAATTCTGGCCACCCAGTAAGCGGAGCTTAAATAGATTTTTCATTTTTGATTAAGGTTGTGTAATTGTTTATATAGTGACTTCAGTCGGTTGTAATAGCAAGTAACGGAGAGCAATTACTTTCTGAATGCGAGCTCTGTATGAAAGCGTGACACCTGAGGAGGGCAACGGATGGTTTCAATCGCTTTCGAAAGGTCATTTGTAAAATTCCCTCAGAACCTAGTTCCTAGACTGGGTATCTTTAAAACATTTCCCCTGTAATGTTATTACGCGAAATAAATTAATCTTTTTTCTAAAAAAATAATTTGTATGTTATTAACACCATTTTAGCTATAGAAATAAAATTATTTCATTTTATATTTTTAATTATAAAGAGCATATAAATTTATATGATTTAAGAGAATACACCACTAAACCATTGTTTCTCATAGCATAAATAAACTCAGTAGATATTATGAAGTAAAATAATAAAATCACAGGACAGGCCAAAAATACTTTTCACGCTTTTTCTGAAATTTACCTATGTTAAAAAGTTACAGAAAGAATTGGAACAGAATTTAAATTTTTTCGCTCTCTTAAGCAATTAAACAAACGAAATTCGTATCTAGTTTAAAGTTACGTTCTCTAAAACTGCAGAGAAGTACCTACTACAGAATAAGGTTTGTGGGTGGTAACTTCGTCTCAGGTTGAGTTAGCAGTGTTTGCGTAAAGTTCTGTGACGAGTTCTAAAGCTTTCTCTTGTTTTTCTTTCAAATATTTTAAAGTTTTCTTACCTAACCACTATGTTAAAGATAAAATCTAAAAACTTTTTATTTCGACAAGTCATTTTTAGTGAAAATCGAGTCATTTTTCTTATAATACCAAAAAGATGATATGCGAGAATATACGATATTATTTTTATAAAATATCTCAGCACTATAAATCTAATCTCAAGAGCTTCGCAGGTAAAAAATTAACGAAATTATTTTTATAAAAGGACTATACACTTAAAAAGCAATTATTTAAGGATTTACGACCGACCACTCTATCAAAGTCAAAGCAAACTAGTGTCTTTAAACTTAGTCGATCAAAACTTTATCAATTGCCAATCAAGTCCGACGACACTCTGGCCTATCTTCTACAACCAATAAGCATAACTTCAAAACATATAAAATAACAACTTCAAAATATAATATTAAGTACTGCCTACATATATAAAATTCATTGGTTAAAGACTAGAAGAAAGTATTAAAACATAGTTACGAAAAATATTTTAATAGTTGGCTACGTGACTTCGGTTGTATCATTCTAAGCAATATTGATATATATAGTAACATAAATAAGTAGAAGGATAAATCTTAAACCTTTTCTGTGATACTCAAATCTGGGCTAAACTTTGTCAAGAATGCGACGGTCTGTTGGGCACGAAACCTCTATACACAACGAGCGCCAGGGCGAGCTTTTCATTAAATCAATGTATGTGTGTATATTTTAAATTATTCCCAAAATTAACAGATAACTTAAAATTCCCACAGTTATAATTCTTATTTACATTTTTTAGTAATTTATGCAAAACGCGACATTAAAAGGTTTTATAAATATTACAATATGTCTTCATTATTTCTAAAATTATTCATGTATAAATATGATGTGAATTAGCATAAAACTTTAGTACCAAATATGTCTGTAAGTACAAAATAAAATTTGAAAAAAACAAGCATATCGAGTATCAAATCTAGTTCTAGTATATTATTTTGTGTAATTTGTATTGGAGTTTTAATACAATAGTTAGAAATGGTTAAAAGGTATTTCATCTTGTTATCTGTTTAGCTGTCTCAATAAGAAGACATTAACGTAGTAGCTGATGGCTCTCCCCAGGGCTTTCGTGCGTAACTTCGGACAGAGCGATAATGTTTCTGAGTTAATTTCAATCTACGCTCCCTGGAATGAAGCCATACTTTATTGCAAGCATTAAACCGTACATCGTAACAGTGTATATTATATTACCATATAATTCCTTTACTTATTTATATTATAACTATTATACCGGAAACAAAGAAAACCTAGCTAAAAATACTCCTTTTTCCATCTTTTTGGGAACAATTCAACTATAATTATATTTTGTCATTAATCTCTCTAATTTTAATATGTAGAACTTTAGAAAACATTTTTGAAAAAACATATAAAAATTTGAACGCATTCAAACAACGAGATTATAACAACGCAAATAAGTTATAACAAAACTCATAAGAATTTCGACGCAGCTGGTAATAGAACGCATGGCTTAGCGGTCAGAGTGCTTGACGGTTTCCAAGAGGCGCGGGTTGAAATCCCGCTGCGGACACAATTTTTAAATGTGGAATAACACTTTAAAAATAGTAAAATATTAAAATAAAATAGCAATTTCTCTTGTTAAATGATTATTTTTTAATGATCTTTGAGTAGCAGAAATTTTTAAAAACTCTCTATAGAGATGCTATCAACGTAAAATAATTACAACGTAAGTTGTAACAAAATGTTAAAAAATTTCTACGCAGCTGGTAGTAGAACGGTTTCCAAGAGGTGCGAGTTTGTATCCTGCTGCATACAATATTTTTTAATTTTTATACGTTCTTTCAAAAATGTTCTTTAATTATATGTGTGAAATAACATTTTCAAAACAGTAAAATATTAAAATAAAATAGCAATATCTCTAGTTAAATGATTATTTTTAATGATCTTTTGAGTAACAAAAATTTGTAAAAAACTCTCTACAGAGATGATAACAGCGTAAATAAGTTGTAACAAAGCGTATAAGAATTTCGACGCAGCCGATAGTAGCGTGTGTTCGAACACCGCTGCGTTTTTTAAAAAAAAATGTTTTCTAATCCTAAATGTGGAATGACACTTTAAAAATAGTAAAATATCTAGAAATGACTATGCTAAATTACTATGCTACTGTTATTTATAATAATTACTTTTTAATTTAAAAGTAATATTACAATTTAAATTACAATATTTCTTTTTGTACCAGTAACATAGTTTTACCCGCAGTCATAAATTAGTTATATTTAGTGGTAACATGGCTATCACGGCTAATTAACTGTACAAAGTCCTTTTAATGCTAATTAAACTCATAATGTTTATAGGTTTACCGAGTTGGAATAAAACCCTCTCTGCGATACACGTTTACGTTCTAAAATAATAAAGTGTATTTAAATATTTTTTTATTTCTTTACAGAGTTAACGACTTTTCACCAGGTATAATGTCATTTTACAAATACTTATAAAGCAAAACTTTTTAGCAGATAGAGAAAGTTTAATTATATACAAATTTAAATTTATTTACATGATATACCTACCTAGGTAATTATAAGAAGAATTATAATCACAGCTATAACTAAATATATTCATAAATAAGACATAATCTGTGCTATATGCTATGATCTCGGATATTGGAATATTGAAATCAAATTAGTTGAATCCCTTTGACGAAGTTTGAATATGATTAAATTATTGCGCTAGGACGTGAAATTATTAATTAGTGTTTAACCGACTGGCCGCATATTCAGTCTCTAGTAATTTCTTTGAATACTAATTGCCAATTTATTGCATGCACTTCTAAACTAATATACAATTTAATAATTTTATATACAATTGATAAAAACAATGTTAAAATTATTTATTTCCTTCACCTACCACTAGTACGAAGCAGAGTAGGCAAATACTTTAACCTTAAAAAATAACATATTCACACTTATCTACTAACGTCTAATTATCCAAGTCTATAGAATACAAGTTATTATAAAAGAAAATAGAAAAGAAAATGTTTTTGGTAACTATTTTCCCATGTGAACTGGGACTTTTCAAATTTGTGTCTTTAAGAAATAAAAGGTTTTCTTTTATTTTTAGAGTATGTTCTAACGGACTATCTTTCTTAGCAGTATAAAACATACACAGCTTCTGAAGAATCTAATTTATCGTCGCTCATAGTAACAATAAAAGTAGAGAGATTTTAAAAAAATATTTCTTTTTATCCATTGATCAAAAATAAAGGCCATAAAATAAATAATATGCCGTAAATAATAGCGAAGTGCTCATAAAGTTCAAAGCATTTCTTGCGTCAAAATACGACTTTATGTGGTAGTGCACTCTCGGGAAGGCATAAACTTGTCTTAATACCAAAAGCTCCTTTCCAGTTGCCTTAAGAACACAAAGTTAGGTTTATAAAATTGTATTAGATTAATAAACATCTGATATTATGCGAAAGTGAAATTTACATTGTAACTTCAAATAAAACGTGTTGTACGTTAAATTTTACTGTACTGTTATTCAATGCAATCATAACAAAGTTCAAAAGTTCTGCGGAGCTTTGTAGAAAGCGCAGCCTGTGTACGTAAATAACTCATAACTTGCGGCGTGTCGCGTGATGCAGCTATAACAAAGGAGTACATCCTATATATTCGTATCTATTGAAGTTTAAAAAAGACATTGTTGACTTAAGAATATAATTAATACAGATATTGTTTGATTTTTATCAATGGTATAACATTCCTTTTTTGAAAAGTGTTTCAGTTTATTCCTAAGTCTAATATATCACTATAAATATAAAAATTCTCCGTCATTTTTAAAAAATTCATTGCATGCATTTATTGCATGATGTGGTGATGTAGTGACGTGAAAATCCTCAATGTTTTTTTTAAATTATTTTATCGACTTTATTTAATAGGCCATAGTAAACCTAAATCGGGATCTACAGAACAGAAAATTCCGAGTGTCAAAACATTTACCATCGCAAAATTTGCGCTATTTTCCGTTGCAAAAACTTCTTTTGTGGTAGGTATTCTTTCAATAGAAATGTTTGTATTTTTTATTTAATAAAGTTAATAAAAAGGGAATGTACATATTTTTACGTATTAAATTCATCATTTACATTTCTATAAACTTATTTATTTATATGTAGCAATATATACGTTATATATAATATTGATAAAATGCTACCTTACTGCTCCCTTTGCGCTAAGTAACTTTGGTCTAAAATATAGATATTTCTTCAGTTACATTACACAAAGTGTCAAGATACTCTGTTCCAATTAAAACGTCTCTTTTTACTAAGTTAACAATCTCAGCAATTGACCGAGCTACGACTACGAGAGTTTTATTTATTCTTCTTATTAATATTTTTTTTACAAATTAAAAATATTATTATATTTTTACAACATACATTTTTAAATTATATTCTATACGTAAGTAAAGTCAAGACATGACTTGAACTAAGTAGAATATTAGGAAAAACATTTCGAATTCCTTCACATATCTCCGGCGTAGCTGAATAAATAATAAAATCCAGTATAGTTTGACAAAAGTAACGAGACAAAAAAATATTGAACGTCTCAAACTTTGGTGTCCCAAAAACTTAGATGTCTTATTTCCCCTAAACTTCGCCCTATTTGATATTCATATGGCGTAAAGAGCCAAATAGTTTCGCTGATAATGTGTAGTCATACGACGAAACTTTGAGCCTGCTTTACGAATAGTTTTACATGTTTCAACTTATATCCGCTTTTGGTTTTCATCGTGTGCCCTTATATGATATTGATAAGTCTTTCCTAAGTAATTTATTTTACTCGCCATATATAATGGAATAATTAAAACACATTTTAACCAGAATATTCGGGTATATTTTGGTATTCAAAAATACATTATTGAGAAAACCGTTTCTGACATGGACTACTTTTATGGTCACAAATAGACTCAGGTGGCATTCGTCTGTCATTTTATACAAAATCGGAGCTCAACATTGCGCTTTATATTTGGAATTAAAAATATAAATCATAACCTATAAATTTATATATAATATAAATTACTCTTACATTACTATACATTACTTTGTAAAATAAAGCTAGATCTAAAAAATATATAATATCAAAATGTAGATGACTAAATATTCACTATTATAAAAATCTTATAAGGATGCTTTACAATATTTCTCGAATTCTGACCTGTGAGACTGTCACTTACCTGTCAATTAGAGATAAAAGCACGAATTTTGTATATTACACGGGTACCAGAGCATGATATGAAATAGTGACTTTGAAGAAAAAATATCTGCGAAATGAAGCTAGCTCTGATGTAATCTTAGAGTAATGGAATTTTTTTTTGCCAATGATAAGTGTGTTTAAATTTAAGCATGTGCTATTCACACGTACCTCTTACAGTTTTAGTCTGTTTCAGTAAGAGTCTTTACTGACACTACGTTTTCTGTGCCTCGGTGCTATGTAAGAAGCAAAGTAAAACTGCAAAAATAAAATTAATTGATTATTATGATATAATAATTGATAATTTCAGAGTATAAAATTATTTGTACAACAGTCGAGTTAAGTCGATTTCATCTTAATAACCATAACAACGTTGAACTATATATATTTCTTTAATAGTAACATAAATTTGTATAAAAATTATAAAGTAACTAAATGATACAAAATATATAAAATAAATTGTTATTTCAACATAAATATAGCTTACGTGAATGTTGAATAGCTTCACAAATCGACCAATACACTTTTTTGTTAATCAATTGTGAAGCTACCTGGACTCATATATCTATGTATTACTGCTAAATATGTTTTATTATATTTACTAGATGTCCTGTTGACGCGGTGACAGCGCGTTGCCTAAGCGACGTGTATGTGAGTATATATAAACATGTATGTCAAATACAAGTTTGTGTGTTTTACATTTACTTCATTACTTTAATATAGTTTTATCCATTTTTTTCAAAAAGTAGTATAATAAAATTTAGAAAAAAATAGTATATTTAGTCCTTTTATTGGGAAAGGTTATAGGTTATATAACACCACTATAGGACTAATAAAAATGAAGCAACTTATAATAAATTATGTGTAAACGGGAAAATTTTTATATTTTTAAAGCTAATCTTATGTGCGCCGAGTAAACGATGAAAATTAAAAAAAATTATATATGATAAAATTATTCCACTCCAATATATATAAAAAAAGTCCGCGACATCATACGTCTAGCACGGTTCTAGGTTCAACGATTCACTATAATTTTTTTGTATATATTATTTGCGAAGGTGTTTTTATGAGTTAATCCTCAGCTAAATAAATAACTTAGTAATCACAGGCACTTGTTTTTAAACAAAGTTGCTTTTGCCAGTATTTGATTTATACTAATATGCAAGTACTTATTATAGTTTTAAAATAATAACGTCAAATACAATGCGTGCATTAATGTGCGGGGTGTATAAAGTGGTGAGGCAGGAGGACAACGGCCGACAGTGTCGATAGTCTTCCTACCAATATTATAAAAGCAAAAGTTTCTGAGGATATACGTTTGATTTGAATGAAACTACAGTATTGTAGGTTCTAAATGAGAATAACACGTAGGTTACAATTTATATATTTTTTTTTAATTTAGTGTTAATTTAACAATACATATTAATTAAGGACGCCAATCGTGGCGTAGTGTGACACCGTCTGACTGTAAACGCGATCGTTTGTAAGTTCAATTCCCACTCGGGAACGTGATTATATTTTTAATTGTTTTCTCTTCCCCACTCTGGTAAGACAAAGTGCGGCGTTGAGTTCCACTACTCAACACACAATATTTCAAATTTCTTGAAAGAAAACTCTACCCTGCTATTCGGGATAAAAGTGTGAATCTAAAAAAAATATTAATTAAGTCGACTAAAAATGCTCTCTGAGAGCTAATTTAGCGTACATTATGTAATGTGGGATTGTTTGTCTTGAATAGTTCTAAATCTCTGAAACTTTAAATTTATGAAACTTTAAATTTAATTAAATTAGATACTTTTTTAAATGCAAACTTTATAATATTTTTAAAACTTTTCTCAAAATCAATATATTTCTCACGCTAAGTATTTTATAAAGATTAACAATATTTTTTACACATCATAATTTAGTCAAAGTCAGTTTAAAAATGACAACGATATGATTTATTTGAGCGTAATAAAGCACCTAATAGATGAGATGCGCGGCTTGAGGGAAACCGAGGTTATATCATGCGGACAAAGCCGCGAGCGAAATCTAGTACACTATATATAGATAACTGTTATTTCTCTGTTCGCGTAGTTTTCGTAGAAAGGTATACAATGATTTTGCACCTCGTATTAATATATAGATATAGATTAAATTTTTCAAAAAAACGAAAGTAAGTAACTTTAATTACAACAATTCAAAGTCAGATATTCATTAGATATTTCATCAAGTACATAATATATATTTATTCTTCATTCCTTACGTATTTTATTGTTTAAAATTTGGCCTCTGACTTCGCTTCCCCATAGAATAGTGGCGTCATAATATTCAATTCATCAGAGGTTTAATTTCAGGCCCGGAAAATCTGTTTGCAATGCAAAGACGAGATGCCATTGGAATCCGTGATATTAATATTAATTTCTACCATTATACTCTTGGCATAGTTATTAAAATCACCTTTCTATAGAAATCAAATCTAATTTATATTTAGATATGTAAAAGAAATATGCTAGTAAAATGTTATGAATAAAGTATATAAGTAAATAAATTAAAATATATAATGTATCGTAAAGGAGATGTCTAGATGTTATTAATAGATTAGGAGAAGACACAAGATCTACATGAATCTTCAATGATTTATAAAAGCGCATTACGTAACGGTATGTACTTATGTACATATTGAACTAAAAATATAATTTTATTTTAAAATCAAATATATCTATTTGATATTCCTATAACAATATATATGATGTCGATGGCACCCAATCGAGTTTGTTTGTTTTGACAATCGACTACTACATATGTGCTGTGCGTGAATATAACACAATCGGCCGCCTAGCGGTTGTGCATCTGCACTGATATGCGAACCAGAAAGTAATATTACTCTGGCAAGCCAATCGACATATATTGGTCTCACAAACCAATCCACGGCTTATATTGGGTTCAACATCAAGGTTATAAGAATCACGGTCGGTCGGAATTCACGGCTAGCGGCGGGGCGGGGCCGCATGGGCTATCTTTTCTCTTACTATGATTACCTGCAATGGTTCATTATAAGTGGGGGAAAGATGGGATGCACCTTCAGCTTTTGATCGGACGAGCCGTGGATGATCTCAATGGAAATTTAATGAATGATATTAAAAATATTAAAAACACAATCAGATGGCAAATAAATTCATATACCAACCAATACCTTTTGATGGCAAATATATCATGAAGGAGATTACTTTCTGATGGCTAATTATATAAATTTAATATACTTCAAACGAAGTTTCTTAACACTGTTACCTCTGAATATCCAAAAGATCTTGACTTACACACGAAGACAACAATAAATGGGTCCTAACCACGTGACCTATCATGAGCCGAGGCATGGTTTTATAAATATATAATATTTAATAAAGGCACATAAACATTACAGTATCTAAGCTCAGTTTGAAGTTATTATCTTCCTAAATATATCCTATTTTATAAAATAAATATATTTAAAGTTCTTTAATTCCTTTTTATTCTTATTTTTACGTCCTCATTTTCTTTGTCCTCATGTCTGTTTATTAAATTTTTCAGTCGTCATTCGATCTTATAGTTACAATTTTACTCAATATAAAGGAATTTCGCTTCCATTCTAACATTCATCAACGTCAGCCGGCTAAATAGATAAAATGATGTATGAAGTTAACGTGTCCAAGTAAAATGAAACTGGACGTGAGCCTGAAATTTAAATGTAGAATAAATACTACTCTTACAAGTAATATTATTATAGGTTTTTTTATAGAAAAAGGATTTCCTCTCATCGAGCAGAAGGATGAACGAATGGTAAGTGGTCATCTCCGCCCATGGCTATCTAAAACATTAGAGTTGTAGATGCAAATGAAAGGAGATGAAGAAAAGGATAGGAGGGAATAGGGAAAGCTAGCTTACATAACATTGACAGGAATACATCATCCGATATTTGGCGGATCGTATTTTGTCATAATAGTAGTCGCAAGCCACTCAGAGGATTAACCTCCTACCACCAAATTACTAACGCTACCCAGCAGCGAGGGGAATTATATTCTACCCCGTCCCCCCACAGGAGAAAGGTATGTAAAATACACTCAAAATATTTTCTTTTATAGTACAATTATTTTAAATGGTAATTTTAGGACTAGAGGCCGTTCGTGGCGCAGTGAGACAGTTGTGAGTTGGATTTCCACTCAAAGGAATGATTATAGCTAAATTATTTTCATTTCCTCTACAAAGCTGGCTGTTGACTTCCGCTACTCAACACGCAATGTCTCGAATTCGGTGCAAATCCGAGAACGGATCATATACTACACTAGATCTTTCATGGCTATCCTATAAGTTCAGGACTTTATACTCTAAATTGTTTATATTCCCAAACACCTATGTTTGAATGGATTTTATAACAGAAGGGATAATTATTTCTATTTTCAATTATAAAAAATTTGACATCTTGCCCCACTTGACCTTTACAAAGAAAATATTGTATCTATAAAGAAAGACACTACAAGTAAGCGCACAAACTACGAAAATCGTAGTAATTACAAAAATTCTTACTTACAGTATACAAAAAAATAGACGTAAATGAAAATAACGAAACTATCAAAGTTGGAACATATCAAGATAGATAAATAAAATATACCGTGACGAAAATATTTGAGTACATTTCGTATATCACGTCACGATGGTAACATGTTCCCATGTTACCATCGTGACAATAAATATAATTAAACTCAAAGAGATCACTTCAAAGGTACAGTGTATGAAAGAATTCGAAAACGGTGTAACAACCGTTTTCGAATTTTGAACAATCCTCTTCTCGGATGAAGCTCATTTTCATTTAAGTTAATATGTGAATAAAAAAATATATCAATATTGAGCCTCAGAAAATTCCAAATTAAAACATCAAAAACCATTGCATTCGCTTAAAGTAACAGTGGGGGCATCCATGTCAGCTGACGAAATCATTGGACCCCATTTCTTCGAAAATGATTGAGGCCAAACTGAAAAAGTAAATTCTGATCGCTATACAGACACGTACACGTACACGTTTCGTAACTTTTTCTTCCCACAACTGCAAAAATTGAAGTCTACTGTCTTTTTTTTTTAAGTCGTTTGAATATTCAAGTTCGCTCGAAACCTTGCACTGATATTTTGTATGCACATCGTATTTAGAAAATATAAAGGTTCAATCGAGCCAAGTCGTCATTTTAAGCACCTAGAAGAATTGCGACAGTCAGTCAAAACGCTTCTACGAGCGAAAACTGGTGCTTAAATTACTTTGGTCTTAATAGGTCTTCTAGGTGTGCGCACATGTGCTAGATTTATGCAACTGGGGGATGGCCAGTGAACAGAGACATTTTAGAAAAGCTGATTTTCTGCCAAGTCAAGTCACTATTCATCCCAATCCAGAAGTAGAGCACTACGTTTCTAAAATTTATGGTAATCCAGCAGAAAAAACCATATGTTAATACTGTTAAGATTCGGGGATGATAAAGTAATTACCATAACTCCAAGTACGTCTGCAGATCCAGATCATGCTTTTCAACGAGCAATGCAACAATTGTGAACTATAATGCTCGTGAACTTGTTGCATACACATATACAACCACTTGCTACTGTTTCTACTTCCACTTACCACTGTTACTATTAAATTCTTGTTAGAATCAGTTATGCTGTGCCGATAGCTCTGTTAAGAAAAAAACAACTAACTAAAACGACTTGAAATTAAATTCGCTGTTCTTACTGATATGCTCACGAAGGATGAAATATAGTGTTTCCCAATAGGGATGATAGGATTTTGATAGCTCACAGCCGCCATTTTAAATGTTTAACATTTGACATTTGTGTTGTTTTGTGTTCAGTAATGCTTGCCACTTAATCATGAACAAGTTCACGTTACCTCAACGTTTGCAAATTGTCCAAATTTTCTATCCAAATTCGTGAAGTATTGTCTACTCAAAGAGCATTTCGTGCTAAACATTGTCGTCATGATGCACCGTCTGAGCTCGCTATACGTCGCATAAGCCAAAAACTGGAAAGTGAATATTCTTTGCACGATAGTAGACCACCAACACGACAACGGACAGGCCGTAGTGAAGAAAATATTGCCGCCATATCAGCCAGTATCGAAGAAAATCAAAATGTTTCCGTTCCACGACGTGCACAACAATTGGGCTTATCCAGAATGACAACTTGGCGAATTTTACGTATGGATCTTGGCCTACATCCATACAAGATTGTGTTGGCACAAGAACTCAAGCCAGCAGACCATCGATTACGTCGTGAATTTGCTGATTGGGCGCTTGAAATGATGGAAACGGACACCGAATTTCATAGGAAAATCATCTTTTCAGATGAGGCTGACTTTTGACTCAATGGTTATGTGAACAATCAGAATTGTCGTTATTGGAGTGAGTCAAATCCAAGAGTGGTTCATGAAACACCATTACATCCTGAAAAATTGACTGTTTGGTGCGGATTATGGTACGGTGGAATCATTGGCCCGTACTTTTTCAAAAACGACGAAGGCCGTACTGTTACTGTCAATGGCGACCGTTATCGTGACATGTTGAACGATTTTTTTTTCCTGAAGTGTATGAAATCAATGCGGACGACATTTATTGTCAATAAGATGGTGCAACATGCTACACTGCGACCGTCACAATGGATTTATTGCGTGATAAGTTTGGTGAGTCGGTTATCTCTCGCAACGGTCCTCACAATTGGCCACCAAGATCATGCGATTTAACACCCTTGGACTATTTTTTGTGGGGGCATGTTAAATCTCAAGAGTATGCCAATAAACCAGCTACGATTCAAGACCTTGAACGCAACATTCAGGCCACTATAGCGGCCAAAGCAGCCGAAATGCTGCACCGAGTCATCGAAAATTGGACAGTCATTGAACAATATTTTGTTTAAATCATAAATAACATAAAATTTTCTATCAAATAAAGCCATTGAGCACGAAATTCAAACATATATTACATATTTTATTTCAATTTCAAAACATATCGTTCTTATTGGGAAGCCCTTTAGTTGCTATAGAGACTAATAAGGAGTTCAGAAATATGAAAAAGCGTTTTTTAAGCTAGGAAGGCTACAAGAAACCTAACAGCAAGAAGATTTTAAGAAGAAATGTGGTGACGAGGAAGAAAAATAATTGAGTTTTGCTTGGTTTGCCTCAAAGCCTATGCAGATAACAGATCGAATGAACGCACGGAGGCGACGTTATGTTTGCCGTAATTGTGAATCAGATTAAATTAGGATTTTGAACTGATTATGTAATAATATGATTGTTCTCATAGAATTGCCATATTTAGATCATAAATATAATATGAAAACTTGTCAGGAGAATATAAGTATCATTATAAAGGTTTAGTTATTACAAAAGCATTATGAAAATACTTTATTGCTAAGAAATCATGTTTGTTTTATTTATATTAAATATAATGACATTTTTTATTTCTAGTAGATTACATACAATCAGTCATAACTTGCCTCGGTGGTAGGAAAGTTGGGACATATGGAGTTTTCTTTATTTCTTGAACGAGATAATGTTGCTAAAGTAAAAATTGTCACAACTTTCTTAAGTCTCCCCTACAAATGAATTAAAACATTCATGAATTTTTATAACAAATTCTTATAACAAATATTGAATTATTCTCATTATTTATTTATTTAAATATTATTAATACCATTACCATGCAATTTTGTTACCACAATAAGATAATTAAGAATATTCTATCTATATTCTATCTACAATATCTAAAAAATTAATAATTTGAAGAAATACACTAATATATTTTATTTGTTTTAAATTGATTTTTTTACTATATTTAATTAATTTTTATGTATACATTTTTTTTGTATTACCTTGAAAATTATTTAGTGTCTGCCTAATTCAAATTCATATTATTCAATGATCGTTATTTTTATTTAATTGATGTACATTTACTGATACTTGCATCAAAAGTTTGGTAAACATAAAAAAAAATTAAAATTACTGTCAGTTGATGAATTTTGAGAATTATAAAAAAAAATCTGTCACTTTGACTATTTATTTACATTAATTACAATAAGTCTTTTTATATAATAAATGGACTTATTATAATTAATGAAAACTTGTTATCATTAAAATATTTCTGTATAAATCACTCCTTCATATAACGTCACTTAAAGACAAGACGTCATGTCGGTCAAAAGTGAAAAAAATTATGCCTTTTATACCTATGTTTATATGTAGGAATACTAAACTATGATACATGTTAAATTAAGGGAAAATTTTAGTATTATCCAAATATCAAATATTTGTCAATATATAATTACTTATGAGTAATAATATTTACATAAAAACTAAAAGAGTTAATTAAGTGTAATAAACATATCGACAAATAAACGATCTTTTTTAAAAAAATATTTAATTATAATTGTGTCAACTCATATTCAGATTAAATGTCAATATTTCATTTCCATTATTTGCGCCGTCTTAAATATTTACTTTATCTAGAAAACGTAGGTAAGGGACCCCGCAGGATTTCCCCAGAGCTCCAAATTCACAAAAGTATTTGCACTAGCAGAAAGTTACGCTTCTGCAGATAAAACTTCGCCGCCTGAACAATAGATAAGGCTTTATGCTATTATACGTTATCAAGAATTTATATTAGAAAAAAAATTAATATCTATATACAAAAAGACATGTAGTACGTACATGGTAGTTCATGCGAAATTCAGAAATTTAGGTTTCAAAAATTTATGAAAAATATGTTCATTATTTTATATTTCTTGGTTGGTTGGTTCTTAGCTTATGGCGTTTCGAGCATGCCAGTAGAACACAAATCACTTCGCCAATGTCACGTTGATAGGAGAACACACGACGGAGGTTGTACGGTAAGAACGTGAATTGAAACACTCCTAAATATTTTATTCATAAAGAAGTGATCCCGTAAAAAGTCTGCATCTACAACAACACAACACAAAATACATACTTAAATAATCTACACAAAAACTGGTTAGTAAAAAAACATTATATAATACATTAAGTACATCTACAATTTAATCAAGTTTTTTTTAATATATTTACAAAGAAATTTACACAGAGGACTAAACACAAACATTAATAAAGAATTTACATTTATAGGGCGAGGAACTTTAAGTGGGAGGATTTCATAGAGGGGATAAAGGAGATTAGGACAGCTAAAAAGGATATGGGAGGGGGTGCCTTCATCGAGGCCACACTCACACAGAGAATGGTCCCTGACCTTGATCTTAGCCAGATGTACAGGTGTACATGAGTGTCCAAAGCGCAAACGACAGACAGTTGAGATAACCCAACGATCTGCATGTTTTAATCTATAAAACCACGGTCGTTTTGGGATCTTTGCTTGAATGAGTGCATAATTTTTACCTTTTAGTCGATTGGACGACTCCCAATAACGATTCCAAGAACTATCCAGATGAGTTTTTGCAAGAGACAACAGATCCTGGGCCAAAATAGAGAAATGTTCGAGTGTTCCGCACTGAACAGCTGACTTAGCACAGTTATCTGCTGTAACATTACCTCCAATACCAGAATGACCCGGGATCCAAATCAATGAGATATCCAAACCCTTACGATGACATGCGAACAAAGCCTCACGAATCCTTAAAATAATAGAAGATACTATCTTACCATGAAAAGGTTTTTGTTTGATGGCCAATAAGCAACTTAGAGAGTCTGTAAAGATAGCAGTCCGTGGGAAGTCATGTGAAAGCGTAAACAGGATAGCTTCCAATAGAGCAACAGCCTCACCTGTAAACACTGATGATTCGGGGGGGCATTTAAATTGTAAGATAATTTTGAATTTTGGGATCCAGCAAGCCGCACCAACACAGCCTTCTATTGAAAGCTTGGAAGCATCAGTAAAGATGAGAAGATGGTTAAACCAATTTCGCTGAATTAACGAATTAAAATTTGTGTTGGCACCCGGATCATCTTTGGACAAGCCAATATCCGTGATAATGATTGGGGAATGAATTAGGGCCTGATAAGGAGTACAATAAAGTGGATTACATGGAAATCTTTTCAAGGGATGAGGGAGATTGGTAAATCTAAGGAAGCTGTTGAGTAAATATGATACCGATTTATCACGATTACAAAGGTTGGATAAAGTGGATAGTTTAGACAATAGGGGATGGGAAGAGAGCTGTAACAATTTACCTATAAATCGATCTGACAGGAATTGACGCCGGAGAGGAAGAGGAGGATCAACACACTCCACTTGAAGTGCGTTCGTAGGAGTAGACTTCATTGCACCTAAAACTATTCTAAGGCATTTGTATTGTATTCGATTTAATTTATCATTAGCAACCTTATTAAAGGGGTCTAAAACAAATAAGCTGTAGTCAATGTGACTACGGACTAAAGAATTGTACAATAGTTTTTGAGTATAGGGATGTGCACCCCACCATACACCAGATACTGCACGTAGAGTATTAATAGCTTTTTCACATTTTTTGCTAAGATATTCAGAATGTGCCATTCCGTTCAGTCGTTTGTCAAGAACCATGCCTAGGAATTTAATATTATCAGAAAAATTAATAATTTCATCGCCAAAGTAGATTCGAAAATTTGGAATAACTCTTTTTTTTGTGAATAAAACAGCCTTACATTTCGGTACCGACAATGAAAGACCATGTTCAGAGAGCCATTGGTTTAGATAATGCAAAGCAGTGTTTAAACGAAAATTGATGTCCTCTACTGAATTTGAACTATAATAGAGAACAATGTCATCAGCATACTGGAGAATGTTGCAAAAATTGTTTACAGACAATTCAAGGTCATGCGTATAAATATTATATAGCAGAGGACTAAGAACCGAACCCTGAGGAATACCCTTCCAGACACGTCTGGGAGGAATAGTAAGGAAAGGATGTTTTACAGAAATAGTCCTGCCGGTAAACAGACTGCATATGAAATGAGTCAACCTCGCGGGAATATTCAGATATTGCATTTTCTGCCTGAGTAACGGAAGAAGCACATTATCATATGCGGAGGCTATATCTAGAAAAACACCAACTAAGTACTCTTCCTTGGCAAAGGCTACTCGAATGTCCGTAGTGAAGATGCTGAGACTGTCAATGGTACCCATCCCTCTTCTGAATCCAAACTGAGAGGGAGCTAATATATTTTTGCTTTCCACTATCCATTCCAATCGATTTTTTAAAAGCCGTTCAGCAATTTTTGATAAAGTAGACGATAATGCAATGGGTCTATAGGAGCTAGGATCGGAAGGATTTTTACCTGGTTTAAGGATAGGGATGATAACTTGAGATTTCCAAGATTCGGGAATAATGCCTGAATGAAAAATACAATTTATTAATTTTAGAAAATAATCTTTGGATATTTTATTTAATTTACTTAAAAAAGAATATGGAATACCATCTTCACCTGGTTTAGTGTCTTTTAAGCCTATAAGAACACTCTCAAGCTCATTGTAAGAGAAAGATGTATCCATTTCCACTAAGGATATAATTGGGGAGAAATTATAAAATGAATCATGGCAAGGAACAAATGGAGGCGCCAATTTGTCAGCAAAATCGTCAAGCCAAAAAGCGGGGTTATTGGAGCTAGGGCTGAAATTAATATTAAGAGATCGGCGAAATCTCTTAACATTATTCCAGACAATAGACGAGGAAGAGCGGGGAGAGAGGGATTCACAGAAATTGATCCATCCAAGTCTTTTCTTCTTCCAAATCAATTTTCTAAACAACGCGTCACTGCGCTGATACTCAATAAAGTTCTCCACCGTCATACATGCTGCATAGGACGACTCAGCAAATGTACGCCGTTTGACTGAATCAGAACATTCCTGATCCCACCATGGATTGAAAGGCATCTGATACTGAGTGAAGTGTTTTTTGGGGATATTATGACTAGCAGATAACAAGATAGCATCAACAAACCGACCATAGCAGACAGTAATATTCTCATTATTAATAGACTCAAGATGAGAACCCAACATGTTATCAACAGAGGATGCATATTCTAACCAATTTGCATTTTTAAGATTGTATTTAAAAAAAGGATAAGGGGAGGGAATAGGTGCCTGATGATTAGCTAAGGACAGAAGAATGGGAAAGTGATCACTACCATAGGAGGAGGAAAGTACAGACCATGATAGTTGAGAGGCAAGGGAAGGAGAAGAAAGGGAAAGGTCTATAGCAGTCTTAGGATTCTGATTAGGATTAACCCTACGAGTCGGTGAGCCATCATTGAGGACGCAAAGACCAGCATCATCAATCATTTCCACCAACGAAGGAGAGAATCCATCACAATAATAACACCCCCACATCGTGTGATGAGTGTTAAAATCTCCCAAGACTAGCACAGGACTAGGGAGAGAAGAAATAATAGAATTTAACTCAAGAAAAATGGAAGAAGATGGACGGGGGATGTAAACAGAAAGACAGGAAATATTAAGGACTCTCACAGCAACAGCATTAAAATGAGGACTGTGATTAGAAAGAGGAATCAAGGAATATGGAGTGGAGTGCTGGACGAGGATAGCACTACCTCCATACCCGTCACTCCTGTCCTCCCTCAAACATGAGAAACCCGGGACCCTAAAACGGGATTCCGGCATTAACCATGTCTCCGAGAGGGCAACAATGACAGGTTTATATAGTGAAATAATAGAAAGCAATTCATGTTTTTTAACACGAACACTCTTACTATTCCACTGGAGGATGGACAGAGGGGCCATATTTAAGAATATTAAAGATTTTTGCTAGATTTTGGGCAACGTTGGACGGTAAAGGAACATCATCTAATGGAGTTAAAATACTTATAAGGGTTTCAGTCAAAGCAACTAGCAGATCTTTTCTGGTTTCTGATGGTCTATCAGGTAAAGCACAGCCATTAGGAAGGGAAGAAGGACAGTCCCCAACAATTGCTTGATGAGTGAGGCTATCATATCCCTTTTCAAGAGGAGCTCGGGGACGGGGAGAGCGGGTAACAGTTTTGCGATAGGATATTGTGGGAGAAGAAAGAGCTTTCCCCATGACAGCTTTTGGTTTGGAGGGAATTGGAGTGGAAAACATTTCCTTAGTTACATCAGCATAAGAACGCTGAGCAAGCGGTAGTCGGGAGGATGCTTCAATGTAAGAGATATTCTCTTGAGTCATTAAAATTTTAATAGCCTGTTGTCTTGCAAACTCAGGACAGCCCTTGTCTGTGGCAAAGTGTTTAGAAGTACAATAGAGGCAAGTAGAAAACTCTTCAATTATCTTGCATGAGTCACCAATGTGCGATTGCGAGCATTTGTAACATCTGGAACTAGACCGACACTGTGCTTTAACATGACCAAATCGACAACAATTTAGGCATTGGATGGTTGGAAAGTAGTATGATTCTACACGAAGGGAGGAGCAATAAGAAAAGACTCTCTCAGGTAACAGTTGTCCTCGGAATGTTAATACAACTGACTGAGTCGGGATCCATGTAGTAACACCCTCACTCACATTTTTTCTGTTTAATCTTCGCGCTTTCACTACTTCACCACATCCAGATGGGTATTTTAATGATTGAACAAATTCTTCCATTCCCCAATCAACAGGAACTCCTCTTACAATACCCATTCTTGTTATATTAAAAGTTGGTATAATACAGACATACTTACATAGACTTAGAACTGGATTAATCAAAAAATTATTTGCAGCTTCTGCAGACGCAAATTGTACGCTAATTTTATTGCGGCCAACATTTTTTACCCCATCATTAACTATGTCTGTAATTTTATTTGTATGGAGGAACTGACCAAATTTAATAGCTTTCATAGAGGTCCCTGAAGCAGGATCAGGAGTATCCCTTGACACATATACTAGAAAAGGGCCTTTGTCGGAATTAATATAACATTTTGCACCATCAGACAAGGAGGGATGAACATACACATTTTGGATAGACGGAGTAGCAGAGGAAGGATTCACAATAGTTTTTTTGTTAGCAGGGACAATATTAAAAGAGGATGAATCATCCCCTTGGCGTTTTCTGGAAATTTGATTTAGGGAAGGATCATCACCGGGATCCGGAGGATCAGGCGGGCGATCGTTATCCAATTATATAACCATAAAACACTAACTAACTTACCTAATATGACGATATAAAACTAACATTAACTAAAAACCCAACACCGTGTTAAAAGAGATCAATTCAAAGAACTTAAACTTCAGAGATTATTAATTAAAATATGAAACCTCACTAATACGTGTGTCAACCAATACAAACGTCAAGCGAGTCCTCTTTATATTTCTTTTTCATGAATTTTATGGAAGAAAATGTCAATGTCAATGTGTATGTACATATGTCAATGTCAATGTGTATGTACATATGTCAATGTCAATATAGTGATCCTCAAAATAAATAGGTTTTTATGGGATTAAGAGGGAACTATCCCCTTAAACGTTAAAGAGAGAGGGAATGATGTGTCCGGTGGGGGAACGAGTGTTAATAAACATACGTCAATTTAACAACAAAGGACATGTGTAATGGCATTACAAATCTTGTCATATTCTTTAAATAACACATATGAAATAACGTAACTATTTATAATTTTATATTTTATCCTTACATATCTAAAAGATATTAATTTTCATACTAAAAATTATTGAAAATTTATATTGATAAAAGCGTGAAGCTAAAATAAAAAATATGCGGAAGAAGGAATGAAATTTATCATACTTGAAGGAGGTGTTAAGAAATACGATTAATTAATTAAAAATATTAGATTTGTTTGACTAACACTTTTATATTATGTGATATTTACGTTGCTATGACAACCCTTATTTTACTCGCCAACCAGGGCCATTACTTGTATGTAGTAATAGTTTATTAAATAATTTATGTCATCTATAAGTTTAGTATTATAAATGTAAATAATAATAGAATTCACTAACACACCAATAATTCGCTTTTCACCCAATACTTGATAATAACGAGCACCAGCCGCATTGTCGGACTTTGTTAAGACAAAGAGTTGATTGAGATGAAATACACTTAAATATATAGATATGAGGATGTATATAGATTTGTACGTTCATAAATAATTTTATATGGAATATTTCTTTATTGATTTGTATAATAATTCATTATTTTAATAAAAAAAAACTCTATCATATAAATGAAATTAGGAATTGACTAATTTAAAAAGTATAGTATTTTTATTTACCAATAAATTAATTCATTTTATTTAATTACAAAAAAAAATTACTAAAGTAACTTAACTAAATAAATGTTAAACTAATAACTAAGTTTATTTCGTCTATAAGAAATTGTAACCTGCTAAGTTTTCAACGAAGTAAGTTTAACCAATGTCCAAGCGCAATTTATTGGTGAACTTTATTCCTGTAACTATTTTAACTAACTTCACGAATAAATTGCTTTAACAGAAATGCGACTTGAAATCATTTGTAAATTTTTTATAAGTCGAATAATAGAGAATCTGGAAATGTACGCTGCAGACGGACAATGAGTTCTGTTATTATCTACATTTATAATACTCCTACTTATAGATGAAATAAATTGTTAAAAAAATATTACTCCATACAACTGACGAGTAAAATACGGATTATCATAGCAACGTGTATATCACTTACTTAGATTCTGGTTTAAGGTTGCTCTATTCGGCACGCACTATCTAAAAGTTGGTCAGAATGTAGAAAACCTAAAAATTTAATTATAAATTTCATTTATTTTTAACACTTACACAAAATAGAATTAAATTTTACCCAGACACTCGACTGTATGAAACAAAAGCGCTTTCAAAGCTATTCATTTCCACTTTATTTAGCTGAAAACATTCATTCCTAACTAAAATGCACTCACATACACAGGGCTGTTGGCGCCGCAGGCAGTAACCGCAGCTTTTAATTTCGTCTCTTGTAAACCTCATTTACTACAACAGAGCGAATTTCCATTCTTAAAGATTACTTTAAAAATCAATGACATCTAATATTTTTCTATTTTTACATTTACTTTACAATATATACATAATTTTTTTTTAAGCTACAGTATTATCAGCATTATTGTTTTTGCGGTTCATTGTTATTTGAATATTAATTTATTTATTTACTCGTGGCCTAATCGTGGCTTCACTCCCTTGGACCCTAAATAGCTATAGTCTAGCTATTTAGGGTTTTCGTTCGCCATTGTTCTCGCTTAAATTGCGCGTAGTGCAGTAATTATATCTAGTGTAATGATAATCAAGTATAATCATGAACCAACTTTCATAGGATGAAACTTATACTCATAGCTTGAACAAACAGATGTATAGACAGACAAAAACTTAATTACATTTAAAAATTACATTTTGGGGTTCGGTATCGATCTATCAACATCCTTGTGTTATATTTTTTAATATTTTCAACGTACAGAATTTAAACGTCTACAATTTTATTATAAATATTTTTGATAAGCATTTAAATAAAATCACAGCTCTTTTTAAAATACAATTTCACAAAATAAATAAATATAATTGTAATAAAAACCATATTGATTTGACACATGTATTCACAATTTCATTCAACATCATAGATATTTCCGAACAGACGGAGCGGTTTTTATTATCTACATCACATTTATTTCAAATGTTCCACCAACCTTTATGACAAAAGAATGAGGCCATCCCTTACATGAGTAGAACTTCCCTTTATATGAATATTTAAAAGACATAAAAATAGTGCTGTATTTCTTTACAACACGTAATATATCTAAGTAATTAAATAATTTATGAAATTGATGAGGCTAAGAAATATGAACTATTCTCCACTTTTTACCTAAAGTCATCGCCCTATTCTTCATTTCAAACTAATTTAAATAGTAAGACTTAATAATAAACAATAATATTAAATAAATAAAGATAAACATAAGATTTGAAGCATATTTGCAGTCCCTGCATTTTTTAAATTTATAAATTTACACCAGAAGCGTAAACCTGCGGCAGAGTATCCCTTGAAACCGGTATTTTGTATTTTATTTTGTTTCGCTTGTAATTATTATAAGTAAAATCCCGAGAGCACGGTAAATTTTCTTCCATGTTGACGTAAAAATCCTTGTGGAACGATCTGTAAATCTTTGAAATTTGTTTATATATTTTTACAATAAATAATTACTACAGAAATGTACAACAAGTTACATACTTTTATTTATGTATTTCTATTTCTATCTATATATAAAAATATTCCTTTAACAATAGTTTGTAGTTCTTATTAGTAATTTTAGATCATATATTGTTATCTTGGTGCACTTACCGTATTTATTTTTAGCTGTTATAGTGACTAAATTATTTTTGGTCATATTGCGTGTTACTATATTATGAGAAACTTTTTTATAATGATGTTTGTTAGGATAAATTTCTTTTAATATCAAATATCTATTTGATTTTATTATAAAAAGGAATAACTTTATAATGATCAAAAATGAGCATGTTTCATCAAAATCCGGTCTTAGTTTGATATTTAAAGGAATGATATTTCTGAGTATTCTAGTTTGTAATTTATATATATCCTCCAAGTGTGTTTTATCAGTTCTATCGTAACTACTTATTCCATAGGATAAAATGGAGTCTGCTAGTACTTAATAGTTAGTACCGGTGTCATTTAGAAATAATATCTAATAGATTTACGATAAAAATTGAATATATTAAACAAATTTATGAAAAAGTTAAAAAACACTTTTGAGTTAAACGATTTTATTCTAAACAGAAAAATTTTTCATGATAAAAGATGACGTTTTTGAAACATACAAATTTTAAATATATATAACATCATTATCATGTTGACGACGATTGCAGAGATGATTGGACGCCCCTCACGATTTTATTTTAGTCTAATCAATTTAAATATGTTTAAAGTTTGTATGTTTGAAAAACGTTATCCTTTGTCATGAAACATTTTCCTGTATACAATAAATCCGTTTAACTTAAAAGTTTTTGTTACTTTTATTGTTTTTAAATGTTTAGTTAGCCACCCTAACGCCACACAGTTCTCGACAGGAATCGAAATCTTGACTTGAGTAGGGGGATTCTTATTGCGATTTTTTATAGTACACTGTATTATACTTAAAAAGCCCTTTAATTTGATATTATTATTGATTACATTGAAAAAAACTATGACGTCAGCAATAGCGCAATATATTGTATCGGTGGCCGCCTTGAATTTACAGTAATATGGAATATACATAATTATATTGTCACTAGAATCAAAGGTGTATACCAAATTTCAGATCAATTGGTTGACGGGAAGAGGGTAAAATTTCAATAACTAAATTTAATCCACCAATAAAACAAACGGATAAATAAAACCTTTTAAAAATAATAAGATCAAAATTAAAATATTCAATAGAAATTAATATTCTCGAAGATGGAGAATATGGTTTTCTATTGAAATTATTTTCCAATCTGCAAAGATAAAATAGGTTTCCGTTCTTACAAAAAAGCAAAGCATTTTGCAGAAAAAATATTGTTATAAATATAACCTACATTTTTAACACAATATTTTGTACTGAATATTTATAATACTGAACTTACTAAGTGCTAGTTAAGTATAATCGTAGTTTTTAATTTACATAGTTAAAGTTATTAAAGTAAATGATCATATATAACAATAAAGTTTTGTTACATTTTCTTGTTAGACGTTAGAGAGTTAATGAACTTACGAGTTCATTAGCACGCACATAGTACGGTAAGTACAAAACTTTAATATTAGAAGTTTAATTAGTATATATCTTTACAACTTTAGATTAGTGTAGCAGACAAATATAGTAAATTAAAAAAATATTTAAATTTACGTAGGTTAACTTAAACATATATTGTATTAATTTTAATAGCGTTTTATCGCGTTTGAGTAGTGTTTGGTTAGACTACCACACGTTAGAATTATATTTTAAACTATTTTTAATCAATGCAAACTCGGCGTTTAGTTTCGCACTGAATGCTTTGAATTTGGTTGAAAAGTTGAGGAATGGAGTATCGTGATTCTGACAACTATCCTGTTACGCGAGAAAAAGCGTAAAAGTGGATAATAGCGAATAAAAAATTGGTAACAAACAATTTTAACTACATATACGGACGCATAAAATAAAAGCCTTTCATTCGTTACCTAATGCAAAGAATTATAAATTTCAACATGTATCCTTTAATCCCGTAGAATTTTATTCGCTCTTTTATGACCGGGTGAGATTTGGCTGGACATCGTGAGTGACAAAATTTTCCGGATGCCCATTACCCGGATTAACTTCAGCAAAACAAACGCTCTTTATGGTTTTCCGTTTGCTGCTGATCCAGAACATAATTATTTTTGGTCAACAGATTGGACAACAAGTTCTGATAAAATAAAATAAAATTTATATGTATGATACCGATTGCAAAAAAATGATGTGTCATATTATTTTAATTACACAACAATTAAAAAAATTCTCTTTTTATTTTAAGAGTAAATGTATAAACACATTCATTTTATTTAAAAGAAATCTTTAGAAGAATACAAAAAATTATAATAATACTCAAAAACGTAGGATGCTTAAGTTTTGTTTGAAATATATGACAACAAAATTGGAAAATGAAACAAGCGATAAATTTTAAGTTAAAAAAAAATAAATAAGGACTTTACGCTTTATCCCTAGTATTATTATTATTTATTTATTATTTATCACTAGTAACTACCGACTGCTTTCCGCCCGTAATCGAGACAATCGAGACATCGCATTGAGTGGCGAACTCAACGCCAGGTTTTGTCTTAATAAAGAGGGAAAATAAAAACAAGTTTAAAATTGATATCTATCTAAAATGACATAAAATGATAACATAATATACACAGTACGTTGATCTCGATCTTGTTCGATTTTTACTTAAATGAGAATTCGTATGTATTTGAATTTCAAATATAGAACGGTATTTGTTGTTTTTACATATTTCGAACATTTCGCTGGATAAGTGAAGGACTACTCATTGGTTTTTGCTTTTGTATAAACAATATAGATTTTGTATGGGGAGATCTAACACCACACTTTAAAAAATATCTGAGATAATTAACTCCTTTGAAATATATATATATATATATATATATATATATATATATATATATATATATATATATATTGCCTACAAAAAATTGTGTGAATTATGAAAGTTGTTTTTAACAATAACTCGTTATGTGTGTGGTACACGTGTGTAATATTGTATTCCGGGATTATTACCTGGGCATATAGTCTTTGCAGTCTAATAGCAAAGGGCCGTGTGTCACGTGCGTTTTACGATGGGACGTAAAAACCTCTATCCAACCTTTTTATCTTTAGCTTATTAAAATTCAATATTTATGTTAAAATATTCAAATTTTATTATTTTTACACTAAAATCTAATTTATTTCCGACGTGAAAAGTTTTACATTGTCGTAATATACAATCCCATTGAAATTTTACAAAAATGAATTCGTTCGTTAGAGTTTAAGTAGGTATGTTATAAACCTTTACATTTTATAACTTTAAAAGTTTACTTTAAAAGTAATAAAATGTATATACTTAAAATTAAATATTTATGTCCTTATATTAACATTATGTATATAATGTATAACATTATAAAATAAAACGAAAAAATAAAACATATTACTAAGTGCTATATTTTTATCTCAGTATATGCCTTGGTTTAACGACTGTTGTTTTTGTATGTTAAAACACACTTTCATTTCTCCAAGCACCAAATCCTAACATCAACGCAGACGAAGTCACGCACAGAAGCTATAAAAGATAATTAATATTTCACATATATAAACAATGTAATTAGGTCATTTAAATATTAACATACAAATGTAGGTAAATTTCTACGTTAAAAATACTACTTAATGACACGCCTGTATTACAACATATGTATGACAATAAAGTATAATAGACACTTGACCGATTCCAATTTACTTAATGAATGTATTTAGAATAGTTATAATGCATTAGTAAATGTTAATACGACATTGTGGACCATTCAAATAATATACTGTGGTTCTGTATAATATTATTTCAATTATTTTGCAAGTAGTTTGATATATATGTATACCTATATTTCTTCTAAAATACGACCGCATTATTTTTAATAAATAAAATAATAACGTTTGGTTGGTTTCATAGAATAAAATGTATTCTATAAGCACAAAAAAATCTTAAGTGGCAGAAAGAAGAGTGCAGAAAGATTCTGGAAAACTATATAATTTTAAATATATTTATTTAAAAACGCTTATTGACTACGGAATTTCAGAACAATAGTATACGTACTATAATTGCCTAAAAGTATACAAGGGTCAAATGAATCTTGTGAAATTATAAAACTACAAATATATGTATATATTTTGAGTGGAAAACCAATAATATTTAGCGCGCTACTGATGCGAGTGGTACTCCCAGCATGGAGAAGTTAAACAAAAAACCGCTTTTATCTTTGAGTGAATTATTTCGGTCATTTGAAAAGAATTTGGGTTTTAAAAATGACATAAAATGGACTACTGCTACTTTAATCGTTCTGTATCATGTGGCTGCTGTTTATTGGTGTTCACTTTATACTTTTCCAGCGAAATGGCAGACGATTCTATTAGGTATGTATTCGAAGTGATACATAAATAACATGAATATGCAAAACTGAAATAAGTTAACATAATTATATCATAGGCTTAGAGAATAAACGTGCAGAGTATAAAACTGCCTATTTAGTTAATTATTAAGGACATAACATTAAAAAAATACCAAAGTTAAGGAAGAAGTAAAGAAGTTAGAATACATGGACTTTACAATTGTGCTTATTTTGCCATTTTATTAGAGTTAGTAAGTTTAGCTTACGATGTGTTGTAAGTAGAATATGTTTTTAAATTGTTTATTTTAAATAAATAATAATATGTAACTCTAAGGTAACATTAAGTACTGCCATGAAGCTTAACAATTGATATACATATATTTAATCGAGGCTTTCGTGGCGTAATGCAAGATGTCGGTTGTGGGTTCGATTTCCTCTCGAGGAAATTATATTAAAATTATTGTTATTTTGCTCTGGTAAGACAAAGCACGGCGTGCTTTGTCTTACCAGAGCGAGAACTGTGGTGAGTTCCATTGCATGCAGCCTAGATTTTGAGCAAATAGATGAAAACGGAGTTAACCTAGTGATAATCCATCTATGTAGGAAAATCCGTTTTAAGTTTGTTTTACCATTGTTCCAAAGAATTATTTAAAAAATAAATGTATAATATTGATATTAATTAATTGTTATAATAAAAGATATTTAGAATAGAAAGTAATGATAAACATAGCATTAATATAATTTTACAATTTGCAGCCGCTATATTTTATGTAATTTGCGGCTTTGGAATTACTGGTGGCGCCCACAGATTGTGGACGCACAAATCATATAAAGCCAAAATGCCTCTCAAGCTATTTTTACTTATGTGTTTTTCTTGTGCTGGTCAGGTATGTATTACTATTATTTTACTTTGAAGATTATTTTTATTATACTATATTTATAACATATTTTAAATTTCAAATTATTGATTAATTATTAGTGATTTGTATGTAAAATATTGGTTTTATTAATAAATTTGTGATTGACTTTGAAATTTTTATTATTGGTAGTATAAAGAATTTAAAATACATTGTCTACATTGTTCTCTCGTAATCCTCTCGTAACAGGTGCTTGTCGTAAATTAAAATTTGATTTTAAATTATTGTTTTAGAATTCCCTAAAGCAATGGGTTCGCGATCACCGCGTACACCACAAATTCAGTGACACTGAAGCGGATCCACACAATGCAAACCGTGGACTTTTTTTCTCACACATTGGATGGTTAATGATGAAGAAAAATGCTCAAGTCAAAAATAGTGGGAAACAAATTGATATGACTGATATTACTGATGATCCTTTACTCAAATTTTATAACAAGTAAACTCAATTAAATCTTTCTTTGTTTTTTATGGTAATTCCTGACGTGAAGATGACACGTAAAGAATTGCACGAACTAATTTACCTATCTCTTATAATTAACCATACTAGAAACGCAAACGTCCTGCGTTTCGTGCCTAGTTCGAGCAAAAGGCTGCATTGCACTCCAACAAACCAGATAGAAATTGTCCGTTTAAAACTATTTGGGTTGAAAGAAAATTATTCTTTTTTTTGTGTCACTAAAATTTGATGACTATGAATATGATATAATTTCCAATAAACATTGTTTCAGATATTTTGGCTACTTTAAATTGTTTTTCTGCTATATACTTCCGGTTAGTATTAATGTGTATTTGTTTGGAGAAACGTGGCAATGCTCGATCGCTTGGCAGTGGTTTATACGATTTTTGAGCATGTTCCACAGCGAATTGACGGTTAACAGCCTTGCACATGCTTATGGCTATAAACCTTACAACAAGTAAGTAACTATTCTTTCTTCGCAGCTTTATTTCTTTTAATCTAGAATTTTTCTCATCATAAAACATAACGATATTAAAAAAATGAAAAAACAGACAGAAAAACTGATTTATTTTATTTTAGGAACCTTATCCCGACGGAAAATCGTTTTGTGGCAACATGCACTCTAGGAGAAGGGTGGCATAATTATCACCATGCGTTTCCATTTGATTACAAGGCGGCCGAACATTTTGATATGTTTAACTGGTGCACAAGATTTATTCAGGGATTTGAAAAAATCGGGTGGGCTTACGACCTTCGTGAAGCAACTCCTGAAATGATTAATTCTTTAGCACAGCGATTGGGTGACGGAACTCCAGTACATTTTCCAATAAATTCTGAAAAATCTAAATAAAACTAATAAGCTGTATAATAAAAATAAAAGATTATTTGTATTATATATATATAGTATTAGTCATTAGAAAGTTTCGATACGAATATGATTATTTAGTTATTAATTATATATTTAATACAGGTAAAATAAATTTATAACGTATGAAATGTTTTCCAAACGACACGTAGAAATAATTTTATATTTTATTTTTAGTATAAGAAGTAAAAATATTTAAATTAAATGTGAGATACATTCTCAAGTCTTAGCCCGTAACACATATTAGGTAAATACTTGGTCATAAAGGCGTCCATTATGTTTGATCTTTTATTTATTATTCCATAATGTTAGAATTTTTAAGAATTTTAAAATAAGAAAAGTATAATTAAAACTTTAAAACATGTACCAGAAGTTTGTTTTATTTTTTTTATTATTTTTTATATGTTTATTTTTTATATGTTTTTTATTATTTTCTTGATTTAAAAAACAATGTATTCAAATACCCAATAAAAAGATGTGATGCAATAAGAGATAAGAAGAAATAGAGAAATATATATATACATATATAGAAAACTGTAGGATCCTAGTAGGGGTCTTTGTAGCAAAAACCAAAAATGTGATTTTTAACAATTTTGTCTGTATGTCAGTTATTCGCCTTTCACGCAAAACTACTGGACGGTTACATTAAAAATATGTAAATCAATGGAGAAACTACACACACCTATGTCCTACCTACATAAATGGATTACAGACTTCTAACGAATATTAATTAATTAAAGAACTCTTACATGATAAAAAAAGTATGTTTTTACATTTTAAATGAGACTATTTTAAACGGATTAATCGCATATACTTTTGTATATGAAAAAGAACCAGTAAACACGGACACGGATGGTAAATTATTCATAACCGTTGGGTTTTCAAAAATGTGTTATAAACAGTTTCATTTAAAATGAGCAAAATTGCGAAAATTTAAGATCCTGCTACTTATATATGTTCAAATTCATTGCATCTATCGTTAAAGCAATAACTAAAGTTTCTCGCTATTCTGAGCTGAAACGAAAGCTGCAATAGCAAAACTTCTTCCCGAGCCGGTGGTATTTCTCCTTGAACTAAATTCAAAAGACTACCTTACCTATAAAATCAATTAGTGATAAGTATTAAGCAAAAAAATGACAACAAAATATGGTCTTAAAAACTTCTAAATATGCTCCTTAAAACTTGAAAATATGTATTTTTATTTCGTAACCGAAGGTACATTTTACGGTGTTTCATAAAATAAATTTTCAGAAATAATATAAATCCGGAGGTTAATCGCATAAAGTTACGTGATAAGCAAAAGACAGCTTGGCTCGACTATAAAGTACCTATAAAACGTTGCGTTCGCGCTTTCCTACAAACATTTCATAACTGCCGTCTGGGGACAAAACTTTTATTATCTACCCGCGCCGCGCTGTCCGCAGTTACGCTTTTAAAACTTTTATTTTACTGTTAAGCAGTGTTTGCAAGCCTAGCGGCTACTAAACCAACACTTTATTATTACCGTAGTTTAAATTGTTTCCATTTTAAAGATGAAGGTTCCAGGCTGTATAATATATTGATTTTCTTATTACAACATTAGACTGATGATAGAAAAACTTTATTTTACAGAAAAGATCTATAAGATACTGGTCGTAAACTCGCGAATTCAAATAAAGCCCCGTTTACACTTAAGAAATTTTTCAATATAAAACACTTTTTTTGGCATATAATTGAAGATGTTCGTTACTTTACAACTTTTACAGTAATTAAGATTAATTATTAAAGAGACTATCTAAATGGTTAGATAGTTCATATAAAATGCAAAGTAATTATTTAGAATCACAAAACTAATTGATTGATACCAATCTGATAAAACTGCCCTAACTTTTTTCTTTTAAAAAATGAGACTAGGTACTTGCTCCAAAACTAGTGACGCCCATGCCTACAAATAGTCAACCGATAGAAAAAATCACATTGAAATTCCAGATATCGTTCACATATAAATCAAGCGAAACTTTATCTCATCGCCTCAACGACAGGGCCGTGAATCTTGAAAGTTTTTAACGATAGAAGTTCTTTCTTAAGCCGTTTAAAATTTCCGCTTGGATCTATCTAGATCGTGATCAATCTACAGTTGCCGTAAGTCCACTTAGCCGATCCCGCTCAGTAGTTTGCATAATACACATTATCCTCTCCAATCTTCGTTGGCATTAGCTACTGATTTATTCACTTCAAATGAGAGCATAAAAACTTCAGCAGTATCATAATATACTTTGTAACAAGTATATAAAACTTGCGACTCATCTCCGGTTGGACGAGATTTAATTATTATATATTTTATTACTGACAACTTTGGCTTATTATTATATGTTTAAGATGTATACTGCTCGGTTATATTTTTACGTTATTATTTTATAAATACCTTTTGCAATTAATATTCTTCATTAAGATTCCAATATAAACAACAACTAGTAACAGAAGATACTATTTTTGACGTGTCTTATAATTCGATTGAGCCGGCTGCACGCACCAAAAATATGACTCACGCGGCGTTCCAGGCGTTACATTTAAGGCTTGCAATGCAGCGAGAGCGCGTGGACAGATGCCATACAATAACACACTTATATGTTTTTCGTGAAGTGTGAAGTGCAATGAAAGGTACATTGTTATATTAGCAAATTAAATTAAAAAAATTAAGACAACAATTAATAAAAGAGTATATTTCATAACACATTTATACAGTATGTTTAACTTTAGCAGAGGGTCTATCAAACACTTGCTTCATGCCGCCCCTGAAGTTAGCGAGTCTCGAGGCGGACCCCTCGTTGCTCCATGCTGAATCAAACTCTGTGGTATCTTGGTCCACTAGATGTGTGTATTTGGTTCTACCTGATCTACCGAATTTCTTTACTTGCATCACCTGATAAAGAAATGTTTGATTAAATCACTTATAAAGTATAATGACATAAAAAAATAATAAAGCATCAATATAATAAAAAGTAACGACCTGGACGCTGCTTCGCCTGCGAGAACTACACTATTATATTTCATTTTAGTTAAATACCTTAGAGTAGTGTGTCATTACTGACGCTGAATAGGAGCGGGATACATTCAACAGATAATGTATAAAACAATAATTATCACGGAACTGTGCCGATACTTTGACTTTGCTGGTAGTGTCAATCGGCCTTAACAAACTCGAAATGGCAGTATATATTGGTGACGTATTGCTAAAGAAAATATGGCGACTGCATTATATTAGAAATTAACAAAATGCCCGACAATTCGAATTGTTAGGATATAATTAAGAAGTCGACTATACTCTTCTTTACATTTTTTAATGTTTTATAATTCATATTCATTCATAAGTTTTTTTATCGAATCTACCGTACCTCTTGACGAAATTATTAATATAAATAAGAGATTTGGATATGAAACATCTATACACGAGGGAAAACCAGATGGTTGGGTTGGCTGTACACGTTGTCATGCTTTATGATGGAATATTTTGTTACTAATAAAAATAATCGACTTATCGCGACTCAAATATGATTAATTTTTTTTTTCTTTATTTAATAAAAAACAGTGATTATTTCATAATAACAAACGGTCGTAACATTATGGATAAAATTGTAACGCTTCATATTTTAACTATGCCATATGTCGTAATCTATTATTTAAGCCATATAATAAACAATTTCAACGTTTTACAAGTACCAAGCATCCGGTGACGGCTCACATATTATAATAACTATCAGAAAATTATTTATCAGTAAATTATTTTGATGCATATCAAAATAAATGGAAATTACTTTTTCAGTTAATAGGAAATTTATGAATTTCTTCAATTATGATTGTAAAAATTCATTGTATGAATTCATTGTAAAATCTTAACACATTCTCATGGTATTACACACACAAACAAAGATACAAACCTTTGGTAATACAGTTTTGTCAAAGTGATCGTCCAATGTAGGGCCAGAGAAATCTTGCTTGAAAACTTCTTCCTCCTTGTCCAAATAGAAAGCACCTCTGTAATATTATACAAAAATATTAAAAATATTGAACTATATAGTAAGATCTTTGATTTTCAGATTTTCATGTTTTCTACACATTTTAAATGAAACTATTTTAAGCCACCTCAAATCTTAACAAAACAAAACCTTAAAAAACAAAATTGGAATAGTTTCATTTAAAATTTAACTACATGGGAAGCTGATAGAATCTACTTATCAATTATTTTAATCCATAAATCATCAATTCTCAATTCAAATAAAGATGCATCTCCTTTAAAATTTACTACATTTAAAGTATTATTCCACAATTACATTTAGAAATGATTTCTAAAAATTGTATATTTTTTCCTTATTTATAATTTTATAAATAAGGAAAAAATAACATATAAATTTCCGTAAACGAAGTGAGCCACAATGGCGTTAAGTATAATTATTATTAATACGGAATATAAACTACTATACAATAAAAAAAAATCTGCCTTTAACTTTCCTCCAATAAATCTTATATTTAATGCTTGCTTGTAAAGAAAACACTCGTAGTGGTAACGCCGCCATTGCCATAATATTTATGAACATCTGTAAGCTTTTATGTGCAATAAAATATTATTATGAATAAAAACTTTTACCTGTGATAATATTTCTGTAAGAACTTGTATTTTCCTTTGACAGATTTATTGGTGACCAGTTTGGGGTTGAGGCGTTGTTCCACGCGGCGTTCCTCCTCTGTCATGTTCCTCATTCGTTCTATTGCTAACAACTCTTTTTCTATGCTGAAACGGTGTAAAAAAATGTGTTATTTATGTTATCTAATAATAACCTTCCTCAGTCATAGATAGTTAATATTTTTTTGTCTTTTTATCAAAGTTAGCCTGCTATAAAATCTCTATAAAGTCCAATTTTCATTTTGAAGATACATATTCACGAGATCTACAAAACATCTCATGACTTAATAATAATAATAATAGGCAAACCCTAAAAAAAGTAAAAATGTTTTACATGCAATCAAAACACCAACAAACTACATATACTTTTTTACAATAAAAAATAAGTAATTTATGTCACGCCTTTTCCTTCATAGCGATATAGGCAGAGGATCCCTAATAATAGGGGTCCTCTGCCTCTTGATAACACGTCACTCCGTTGTCAACATAATAGAGGGGCGCATCTCAACGCCGAAAAAAATATAGAACACTCACGCCTCACGTTCCTCTTTGTCACGTTTGATACGTTTCATTTCACGCAACTTCCAGGCCTCATACTCGAGTTCGTCGTTCTCGTCGTCTGTACACACGTCGTTAATATTGCCTTCCTTGCTGTCGGTCTGTTGAAATTAAATGTTATTTTTATCATATACTTTTAAAAATGCACGAATTATTATAGTAACGAATTTTTATAGACTGCACGAATTATTATAGACTTGGTGATTGCACATAAATTGTCCATTTTAATAAATATCAAAATATAAATATGGTTTACCTTACTTTCATGCTATTTTCAACATATTATTAAAGCGCACAAAGTGACTTAAATTCTAATTCCTACATATTCCAATTAATTCTATACAAACATATATTAGTTAAAAATTTATTTAGTGTACCTACATAACAAATGTAATATAAACTTGCATTTTATTTTCAATAATAAAACAACAATATTAAAAATAGATTCCTTCGCAATTGTTACGTATATAGCCTGTCCTAGCCGCTACCGCTTTGCGGAAGTACTTGAGTAAGAATCGCAAACTCAGCAAGACGTGCCGCTACTTACCTCCCATATTGTATCATAGTTCACTACTCATTTAACGCATCGTGCATTACGATTTTCATTTAAAATAATTTAATTGAAATTTATTTAAATATTAAAAAAATTAAATTAAATAATTGCATTTTTTGCATCTTCCATAAATTAATATTTAAAAATCTGAAATATAAAATAATCACAGGCAACATTAATAAAAAAATACAAACCTGACCATTCCTTTGTTCAGACCGAATAGTATCTTCTACTAACTTTAAAGCTTCCCTCCTCCTTTCTTCCTTCTCTTTTCTAGCTTCCGACTCTTCTTTCTTCTGTTGTTTAACTTTGCGTTCTCTTTCTGCTACTGTCATTCTATCGGATGCTCTAACAAACACTGGCTTTACTCTTGGTCCTGAATAAAACAGTAAAGTTTTAAAATTATAACAAAGTTATTTTTATAATTTTATTTGTTAAATTGTGAGTAGAAACCACTTAAAAAATGTTTTTATGAGTGTGTATTTGTTCCCAAGTACAGGTTGTGGGTTCGACTCCCAATGGGGAATGGTTATATTTGTGATATAAACCAATGTGTTCAATGTTGTTCTTTATTTCTCCACTCAAGTAAAACAATGTTCGGTGTCTCGATTTCAGATGAAAAGTCTCTTAAGATTAGGTTCTCTTTAACAGTCATGTTATAGAAGAAAGAAAATGCAAATGCAAATGCAAAATATATATATATATATATATATATATATATATATATATATATATATATATATTTATATATATTGAAACATCAATAAATCATTTCTGTAATTGAGTATATGATAGACATTATATACCTATTCATTTTAGGATATATATATATACCTATTCATTTTAGGATATATAACTGTTTAATTTGTATAATAATAAATTAAAGAGTTTAATATCACCCGTGTCCTCTTCACTATCTGTATATTCTGTGTCAGAAGACCCACTCTCCTCCTTATCACCATCTAACATTTCTTCATCTTCATCTCGTCCAAGTACTTCTTTTTCAGCTTCTCTGCAAAATAATTATAATTATGTTTATAATCATATTTATGTATGATTATAAATATTATTATAAAGTTTTACAAGTTACGGATAGTATGCTTTATTATATATTCATATCAGGCAGGACTAAGTACAAAATGCTAACTTTTCAGGGCAGTCATTTTAGAATCCAATTAGTAAGCTACTTGATGATTTAACAAAAATTATTCACAATTGATATGGATATATAGTTACGGTAAAATTAAACATAAACCTATACTGCAACTTGTAAATCTGTGTATATGTAAAATTTAACAATCTTTATAAATAATAAGTGGTCCAAGTAGTATTTAATTTAATAAATTTAATGTTTATATGGAGAAGAAGTACAGAAATAAAAGAACATTAAAGTAATAAAACAATTATCACATACACAGCTGTTTCTTTTGCCATACAGATTTGCATACATAAAATAGCATACACATTGCAAAACAAGAAATGTAATGTTAAAAATTTTAATTTAACAATGTTATTTGAAGTAATTTACAAATAATAATATAATATAATCTCACCTAGCAGCAAGTTTTGCCTTGACTGCCTGTCGACGTCTTTCAATTTCCTCTTCATCTAGATCATCTTCACTCTCTGAACTATGTCGAGCATCATCATCGCTGGACTCTGAATCTTGTTCAGGCTCTGCATCTATTATTTCTGGTTTATGTTCCGCTCGTCTTGGCGGAGAATGGGCCGCAACACGCAAACGCCGCAAACGTGGGTCGTCAATCTACAATAAAAAACATTATCATCCTTTGATTGGGGGAACAAAGATGATTGTAATAATAAGACTTCCAATTTGTGTTAAGACATGGCTTAAGGTCCAAACTCCCGTGTGTTATGCTAAATAATAAGTGACAGTGATTGTCAGTAAGCAGTGATAATAAAACTAATCTGACTTGTATAACTAACAAATATTTTTCTGGTTAAACTAGATTTCAATCATGGGGAACTCCACGGACAAATTATCTTTTAGATCATTGTGTTTACTGTGAAGGTACAAAATCTCTCCAAAATGTACAGTAATCCATATCTACTTCTTTTCAATTCTTAGTAATCCTAATAATATATACTTAGTATGACAAGTCATCATGCCACAGTGTAGCTGAAACACTATCACACAACAGCATCACCATTATTAAAAAGACTGCGGAACACTATTTTGTCATAATCATCTATGGCATCTTATTATGGGGCTCAGTGTGGATATAGTAGAGAGATACTGAAAGGGGTTTTAAACACTGAGGACCACTTTGTTTCAGTTTAAATTAAAAACTGTAAAGTAGGAGATACATATACCAGAATTCTTTCACAACATATAATGCTCAACCTTTGACTGAGTATGGATGAAGGTTTTCAATACAGAAACCCAAACAGCATTCTTATAAATTCCGAACAATGAAATAAGACATATCTATACATGTTATTTCATTGACAAGTAAGAAATATGTATGATATTTCTATGTCAAAACTTTTTACTTTTTACTTGTTGCTTTTATATAATCTATCTTCTTGCTTATTATTGAATGCCATCGATACCTCAGTATAATTACCTCAGTGTCAGATTCACTTTGTTGGTCATCTTTACGGCTAATAACTTGTGCTATTTGATGTTTGCGTTCAGGTCTCTGCTGTTCTATAAAATCTTCAGCATCAGATTCTTCAGAAGATGATACACCTTGGGCATATTCTGGTTTCTTTCCTGATATATACCTCTGGACTTTGACTTTTTGCATAGAAATTTCACCTGTAACATGTATGCAATAATAAAAATGTAAATGTGATAGACAAAAATTCATTAATAATGGAATTTATTTACCAATAAATCTAACGTTATTAAATATGCTTTTTACCTTTTTCATTGCGAACAGGCACAGCTCCAGCTGTACTCTGAATACCAGTAGGTTGAGCGGGCAATTGATTCATCTTGTTTCGAGATTATTACCAGCAACTTAAGAATTCTGCATGTGTTGATCTTTTCTAATATATATGTTAAAAACGTGATGAAACAAAATAGTAACAAACAACACAAAAAGACCGTAATCTTTGAAAGTATATCTTTAAAATCACATAATTGAGGGCCAATTCATTTTGTAATTATTTAATAATCGCATATACATAGACTGATAAATTGTTGATTTGTGAACGTAAATACTACTGAATTATAATCATACTAACAGTAATGTCTAAAACCTATAATCTAATATTGTTGTATGTAGTGTTGCCAATATAATATGAAAATTGAAGGAAGGAAGAAAAAAATCGAAAGCATCTTAATATCAAAATTTCAATATTGTATCAGAAAATAGGCAAGCAATGTTTATATGTTGCTATTTATATTTTCAAACTATTTATTGATGATTATTATTATAAAAGTACGTATCGTCTGAAATTGTTGGCTGAACTGAAATGTCTTTGTTTCACACTGTTTACAAATCGACAAAAATAACCCACTTTTGTTTCAATAGTATCAAACCAATTCAAAATGAAAGGCCCACAAATTGAGAAATATTTTAAATAATTTAATTATATTTGAAGTATTTCCATCTCTCTACTATAATAAGACAAAGCGCGTCGTTAAATCGCGCCACTCAACACGTATTTCTTGAATTTGGGCGTAAATTTGAAAACAGAGTATCTCAACTCTATCTGTAATATCTTGAGTAGGTCCTCTTTGATTACTCTGCTATGATGGATAAAGCATTTGAAATTGTAAAAAAATTACAAATATAAATGAAACTGAAGCTTAATGAGCCTAAAGAATAAATATTGATAACTAGCGTGCCTTATCACTGACAAAAACGGAAATATATATCCCGCCATTTGTTCACACTTTTTTACTACGACTACAAGACAATTACACAGAAACTTTTACCACCATCATCCGTTGACAACATATAAGTTGGTAAAATTTGGTCAAACTTGGTAAAAGTTATTATACTAAACGATGCAATACATTTGTTTTAATTCCTTTAATTGGTTAATAATAAAATACGTATTTTAATTATACATAATCACCAAGTTAAATGATATTACATACAACTTGAATGTTTTCAATTTTTTTAGGTAGTAATTATGCATTGGAGTAATGAATAGGATTAATATATATATATATATATATATAAATATATATATATATATATATATATATATATGAATCGACATTGTCTATTAATAAGAATAAGAGGAGACTATATAAAAATAAATATTGATGTGGGTAACATCATTATTTAATACGTAATGGTGGTTTAGTAGTATCACGATTGCCTGAAAGTAGCATAATATTTGACTTGATATATCATAAACTATAATTTTATTGTAAAAAAATATAGTAAAGTAATCACTTACTTAACACAAGCCATTACTATATGATTATTAACTAACATTAGAAATAAAATTACTTTTTCTTTCTTGGTTATTTACAATATTATGTCCAAGGATTCGTAACCATTTGATAATATTTAAATATAAACAAGCACAGGCCAATAAGCTCTTACTGTTGATAAGCTATCAGATATCGTAGCAAGTGTATAAATTATATTTGAAATATTTATCTTAACAAATTATTATTAAGTTAATTACTGAGTAAAAATTTATAAATCATTTTATTTTAACGTATTTGTGTTTTGCAAATAATTATGGATGCTTCTGAACTTCGTAGTATAGATAATATAATAACCAGTCAACTCGCAGGTAAAGAATTAGAAGAATATAATAGAATACATTACGGGAGAACAGATCACCACTTTCTGGAATTAAAAAAATCTAATATTGAACGTGCTTCCAATAATAATTTTGATATTGCAGCTTATGATTTTCCAGCACAAATTGAGCAAACAAGGAAACCACGTATAGTTAAAGTTAGTATAATACAACATTCTATTGCAATTTCAACAGACAAACCTATCATACAGCAACGACAAGGTATTTTTGATAAAATTGAACAAATTATTAGTGTTGCTGCTAATGAAGATGTTAATATTTTATGTTTACAAGAAGCATGGAGCATGCCTTTCGCATTTTGTACTAGAGAAAAGCAGCCATGGTGTGAATTTGCAGAATCTTCTTTAGATGGTCCCAGTATAAATTTTTTAAAGGAACATGCTGCAAAATATGGCATGGTTATAATCTCTCCAATTTTAGAAAGAGATGAATCTCATGGTGATACTATATGGAACACAGCTGTAGTAATAAATGAACTGGGGAATATTATTGGTAAACATAGAAAAAATCATATACCCAGGGTTGGTGACTTTAATGAATCCACTTATTATTTTGAAGGTAATACAGGACATCCTGTATTTGATACCAAATTTGGTAAAATTGCTATAAATATATGTTATGGTAGACATCATCCATTAAACTGGTTGATGTTTGGTATTAATGGAGCTGAGATAGTCTTTAATCCATCTGCTACTATAGCTGGTTTAAGTGAGCACTTGTGGGCTGTGGAAGCCCGCAATGCAGCTATTGCAAATAGCTACTTTACTTGTGCAATAAATAGAGTTGGTACAGAAAATTTCCCTAATGAGTTTACATCTGGTGATGGAAAACCTGCTCATAAAGAATTTGGTCACTTCTATGGATCCAGCTATGTGACTGCTCCTGATGGTTGCAGAACCCCAGGTTTATCAAGAATACAAGATGGCTTACTCATTGCACAGATTGATTTAAACTTATGCCGTCAGATAAAAGATAAATGGGGTTTCACTATGACACAAAGACTAGATCTTTATGCTGATAGTTTAAATAAAGCAGTCCAACCTGATTATGAGCGTCAAATAATTGTTTAACAACAGTTATTCAATACTATATTTTCCCAATAATACCATAATATAATGAAGTCCTATATAAGTATACTATACATTTATATTAACTGTTCTAAAATATTTTATATGGTAGATTTTTTTTAATGTTAATTTTTTCCTTTGAAATATTTTATTTTTGAAAATTATTTAATGGATATATAATAAAGGTTTATTTTTGTCTACAGTATATTATTGCTTTTAGTTGCATTTTATAACATCAGTTGAAAATCTCAATACAATTATTTTAAACCATGTAGTATTTTTAGTTTAATTGTAGACAGATATTTAAGTTAAACATTGTTCATTACCAAAATATGTGTTGGTCATTAAAGTGATTATTTCACACAAATTAGTAGGTAACCCCCTAATACACATCAATTTGTATTAATGCATGTTAATGGATTTTGCCTTTCTATATGCCTGACATTGACCAATTTGTGTTCTACTGGCATGTTTAGACAGCCATATATAAAGAACTGAACTGAACTGGGTTTTAGCTTTAAAATTAAAAAATATATATTGATAAATACTATGACAAAGCTAGTCTAAAATTATATATCAATAATTAATAGACTTTGTCTATGACTCTATTTGTACTGTGGTTTTGTATTGCAAGATTTTATATTTCTTAAATTAAGGACAAGGCTCTTCAGTGGAATTCCTAAAGTTGAAATAATATATAGGTAATGAAATAATGATAGGTAATGAAATAAAAGCAAATTTTAAAAACATTGTGTATCAATAAGAATAATACAGAAGTGAGCTATATATAAATATATGGTAATTATTGTAGGATACACTCAGTGGTTAAAATAAGTTGATCCTGCAACAGTATTCAAAGAAAACAATTTTTAAATAATACATAATTATTCAAAATCATGATCTCCCTGATCACATACATATAAATAATCACTTTCTCATCTCATAATTTTATTAATAAGGTAAACATCCCTAGCAAGTCAAAACATGCCAATATTATCATAAATTTGAGACAGTTTCAGATAGAAAAAAACACTGAATGTACCCTAAAGTGCCAATCATAAAATTGATTACCACTAAGCACTAATAACCTATGCAGTCTTTGCACGCATGGCAGCTCTTTTGCCAGTAACAGCCTGGAAACCAGATTTGATACTTGCAACAGAACAACGAGAACCACAAGTTTCACACTGTAAGAAGAATAATCTGGTATCTTTTTGTAAAATAGTATCAGGGGAACGACATGTATGACAGGTAACATATTCCTTAATATACCGACGTAAAACATTTTCTATTTGCTTTTGTTGGAAACGGCCCTTGATAATAAGTTGGCTATTACCATCTACAGAACCGCTTGTACCCAATTCAGCAAGTAAGAAGTCTAATAAATGTTTAGGCTGACGATGGAGGGTCTTACAAATCTCTGTAAAGTTTGCAAATGATGTTTTCTTTGTCCCAATTCTTACAACTTGAGGTGGTCTCATGATGAACTTTTGTTTTTTACCAGAAACCATACTGGGATTCTTTTCTCTCATAATGTCAAATACGCGTTCTAATAACTCGTCATATGTGTAATCCCGATCACTGCCAATCCAATCACCATGCTGATCTTCTTCTTTATCTTGATCTTCTCCTTTCACATCATCTTCAATTGCAAACTCATCAATGTTTTTCTTCTTTTTCTTCTTCTTAGTCCTAGAGAAATCTATGTCTAAATCAAGATCGTCAATAACCTCTTCTTCCTGAGGTTCAGGTTCCTCGACAGGGGTATTTTCATTCTGGGACACTTCGGGGAGAGCATTTTCCATTTCTTGCAAATTAAAGAATCTCTTTTTAGTTTTCTTCTTTTTTTTACCAAAGTTATCCAAGTCGAGGTTGTCATCTTCAGGTATGTCTACGTCACCGGACTCCGCAGGCGCTTCGACACTCGTGGTATCTCCTTGGTCTCCAGCGAGGGCAGCATCTATATCAAAACCCGTCTTCTTCTTCTTTTTTTTCTTTAAAGATGGATCGAAAATCATTTCTTCTTCCATGGTTTTACTTAATAGTTTAAATGACTTTAGATTTAGGTTTGGTTATAATGCAGATGGAGAATTTGGCAGGAACACAGAGTAATGAGTATCCACAATGTACAAAAACTAGAAATATCTTTATCGCTGATTACGTGTGTAATGTTGCCAGTATTTTTATCTACTTTTGCAAATTATAAACAAATGCAGAGGTTAAATATTGATTTCAATGAATAACATTGTCGAGTATGATTAAGTAACATATTTTTTAAAATATTTATGTTTGTTTACTTAATTCACCAGCTTTAATTTATCTAAATTAACTGATTTTATAGGAAAATGAAGTATGTAAAGTGCAACACTTCAATACAAAAAGCCAGTGTTGTAAAAGTGCATAGATGATAGACAAATATAGTAGACGACTCGGCGTCCTTCTGAGTGACAGATTATTTTTGTTCTTTCAAAAGCTGATGCAATAACGTATCATTTTGACTCTAGAAATCTTACCAAAGTTATCCAATTTTAAATAAAATGTTAAATATTTTTTTTAAATTAAAATATTATATATAGATTTTCAGTATAATATTATATATAAATTTCCTATATTTTTTATTATTAGAATATCAATAAAAAAGCATTATAATTTTGGAATATAAATTACAATGCAATTTCCTGACATTTGTACCATAACACGTATCATGTTACCTATAGGTAAACATGAACATACTTAATAAATTATTTAATCTGTATTTTTTTATATTGGAAGCTGAAAATGTATCGTATGTCATGTTAATATACATTAGTCTATTATCTGTAATGTGTATTCTGTATCTGCATTAAAAGCAAATATAACCTAAAATTTAAAATATTGTAATTTTTTTAGTTGAATTAAAATTATATTTATGAGGTATTAAAAAGTATTAAAAATGTTACTTCGCGCTCATCGAACGTTTCCCAAATTAAAAAAATCAATAGGTCGATCATTCGCACAAGCCGTGCAAGTGGAAGAAAATGAATACACTGATTCTCCAGAATATCCACCTATTTTGGATATGAGTTTGAAAGCGAGAAAAATTAGAGAAAGACAAACGATACATCAAAATATACAGAAAATAAATACCGTAGAAGAAAAACAAATAGCTTTAAACATGCCCAGATACTATGGTTGGCAATCTGTTGTACTTAATGAATGTAAAATACCATATAACGCAATGCCTTTAGTACAGTTTTATACACGAACACATTTTAAAGAAATAGATAGCCTTCCTGATTCATATGTCGAACTATCTGCAATGTCTGATGAAGTAGTTCAAGAAATAAAGTCCTATATTGAAGACTCTATTGCTATAGAAAATGAAGGAGTAGAGTAGGTGTCTTTAATTTCAATTAAAAACAAATAAACAAAATTTAATAAATTCATTGATAATATATATTATCCTTAGTGGATCCAGGAATATATGGTATTTTTAATACTTACATGTTTTCCAAATATTTATTTTTTCTAAGATTATTTCATTGATTTTTTCAGACACAAGATTGAAATATCTTTAGACAAATCTGAACAAGATCAGATTGAAAACAGTCATGCAAAAAATATTGTAAAGCAAATAAATAGAATTATTACAAATAATTTAACGGATAAAGTCCCTCACATCTTATCAGCACAGGTAATTTATAAAACTTAAGTAGTAAATAATAACAATGCTTTGTATTTTTTATTTAAAAATGAAAAATATGTTTATCAACACTAAACATGAAAAAAATAGTTTAGACTGAGTATATTTTTTTTATAAGTAAAGTATATTTTTTTATAAGTAACCTTATAAAAAAAATATACTCCTAGTTTAAACTAAGTATTTTAATTGTAGGTTGATTATGACCCTCGACACGAAGCCTTTTGGTTTATTGGGGGAGTAGATGTACCATTTAAAGTGGCTGGATGGAGAAATAAATATCCATGGCTAAAAAAAAGAGCAAATGAACCTATTGATAGACCAGTACAATACATAGGTATATTTTTAGTATATGAATTATGTATACTTTTCATGTGTATGATAATTTTTAAATGTTTATTTAACTCATATAATACTTATCAGGTTCACCAATGCTAACCCTAAGGAGTAATCTGCCTCTTAAGCCTATAATACCATACAGTGAGGCGGAAAATCCAGACTTCAAAGTACCCAAATTTACATATGTCCCTGAAAGTGTAGGTTATTTTGGAGAATTTAGACATGCTACAAACATCCCAGGTACATTAATAAACTTTACAATTGTTTAAATTGTATACTATGACTCAAAAAATAATTTTAGGACTTACCACTTGTTGTTTATTTATGAATTCTTATAATTTATGTATAAATTGAACTTTTTAATACAGCCTTAATTTATTGATTAAAATTTGATGATCACAGGATTTTGGCCTGGTGAGCATGATGAATTTGGACTCCTCTCTTTTCATGGCCGAGGACACATATTAGACAGAAAAGAGTCCTTTGGTGAAGAAGATAATATAGAAGCACTACATTGTCAAGCTATTAAATCAAGTTTTGGTTGGCTTTTAGCACAGGCTAACTATCAAGGTTTTACAACATATAATGATCTCACTTACCCATTAGTGACACAAACAGCTATTACAAATGGTCACTTAATATCTTTTTATGTTTACCAATTAAACACTATTGAAATGCATAATGATGCAGTAGATAACAATCCAAAACATAATGTCTGCTTTGGAACAAAACCTATGAAATTGTATGATACTATTGAAAATGGTAAAGTCAAAGGATTGAATGAAGATGTTTTAAAAATGCTAGTACAATTCTATTTAAATACTCCTGTAGAAAGAGATCATAAAATGAAACCTTACCTAGGTAAAGAAGAACAGGTTGTTGCAGATATAGAAGACGATAATAAACGCTGCTGGTTAGAGGCAACTTACAAACATCTTGTTTCGAATCGTCCAAAACATAACTTATTACCAGAATTATACATGTGGGAAAAGATATATAAAATAAAATTCAATACTCGGTTCTTTGAAGCTAAGAGAAGACCATTTGAATGGGGAATTAATCCATTTAAAAGACGATTAGATGAACATTTACCTCCTTATATACCTAAGGTTTTGAGACCTTATCCTAGATCTAAAAAGAAGTTTGAAACAACTTATTATCCAAAAGTGTAATATGTACAAATTAAATTAAGCTATGTAGTGTTAATCTTTAATAAATTAGTGGTTATAAAAATAATTCTCATTTCATTTTAAGGCCAGAAGTCTCTGGAGAAAAATTAATTAATATTTATTTAGGTACCTAATTCATATTGTCCGTGATATTATAACATTTAAAAAATTGCGATAATTGTTACTTTAATAATTATTTTATGGTTAAAGGCGAAAGAATATTTTAAGGTTAGGTATCAGTAATGTAACAATATGTACATATTTAATCAGGGAAATAATTATAATTAAAAAAATATAATTTCTCGGCACCGGTAAGACAAAGCGCAGCGCTAAGTTGGCCACTCCATACACAATGTCTCAATTTCGGGTGGAAAGCAGTTGACGTTAGCGTTACTCCACGCGAAAAGAAAGTAGGTAATTCAATTTTAATTATTCCTTTCGAGTGAGTATCGAACTCCTAACTAATTGTGTTCAAAGTCATGTCATCAATCGATCATAATGACCACTATCAACAGACCATTTAAATGGTGAAATAATAATGATATTATTTCTTACAAAATATAACACCCCCATTATACATAATATCAAATGTAACTCTTTTATTTCATCTTTGTGGTGGCAGCATTACCGCGATCTGAAATCTATAAATGGATGCAAAGGTCTTTGCCTATCCTCATTATCAGCACTGGTGACAGTGACAGATGACAGACGTGAGTCTAGACAGGTGTTTTAGTCAAAATAACGTGGTAATACACATGGATTAAATAAACAAAAGTTTGTACACAATATAACTATGAAGAATTTATTTTTGTGGCAAGCTACATCAAAGATATTGTCTGATTTGCAAGAGGCTTGGTGTATTTGTTGTGATCATAAAGGAGAATCTGGTACAATAAATTTTTTCCTGTGTTCAAATAGCCTTATCGTCAGCAATATTGATTCAAATGGAGAAATTCAGTGGTCAAGAAATCTATCAGAATTATTATCACAGGAAAATGCACCAATAAACATTACATTTTTGAGTTTGACTAACTGCATAAGTCTTGGTTTTGCAAATGGCGAATTGGTTACCGTAGGTAACTTTGGAAATAATTATGATTTAGTCGGTGAATGTGAGAATGGACTTCTTGTAAGTATTTTTAATTTATTTATATTACAGCACACAATAAACACACTTTAGAGTAACATATGTTCTTTTCTTTTTAATTTATAACTTAAATGTTCAATTTAAGCATAGTTGGCAAAGGTTTTCTGTATAAACTTCTTATTGTAATATTTACTATTTTTAAAGTGTTATTCGACACTCAGGATATATTCTAATCCTTCTCCGCAGTCCTGGTTTTGTTTAAAATCTGATATTCCTGCGCCTGCTTCACATATATAGAAAAAGACTTTTATAATAAAATATATTCACAGAGTAAGAGTATTTGTTACAAAAGGAATTTAATAATTAAGCAAGTAAATAAATAAATATTTTTTTTAATTTTTGAATACTAATTTTATTTTCCTAAATATTATAGGCAATGGAATGGAGTCCTGACCAAGAGTTATTAGTTCTGGTTACAAAAGACTTTCGAGTAATTCTTATGTCTTGTACATTTGACCCAATAATAGAACAAAGTTTAATTAGTGGTGAATTTGGAGATAAAGAGTTTGTAAATGTTGGTTGGGGTAAGAAAGAAACCCAATTTCATGGATCAGAAGGCAAGCATGCAAGAGTAAAAACTGAAGTGGCTCCTGGTAAGATATAAGTACTTATGGAACATAAAGAGTTGTGGTTATTTTCTAAATGCCATATCATTTTTAGTTTAGTTATCTGTTCATGGTGGATATTCTAACCATGCAGACAAAGCTGTATGAGTTAGGTTTCTTCTAAACATCATTGTTTAACACCAGGAATGATGTGGTCAAATGCTAACATATAAAAAATGTATATTATTACTATAAACAATAATAATATCTATTAAAAATATCATTTATTTTGTCTGACTGTAGAAGTTATGGATATGGTTTAAATACCCATTTTCATTCTTATTTATTACTTCTAGTAGGAGCATTCTCTTTACTTCTGTCATGCTATATGCAAAGTTTTCATTTTAAATGGCTAAAAAAAGAGTCTTAAAAGATATCTTTGCCTACTTTATTTTTACCCTGTTTCAATATTCAATTTTCTTTTTTAGATGAAAACATAGAAGTCAGTCATAAGGTTTTAATATCTTGGAGGGGTGATGGGGAATTTTATGCTGTAGGTTTTCTCTCAGAAGGTATTAGAAGATTTAAAGTTTTTGATAAAGAAGGCAATTTACAATACACTAGTGAAAAACAACCTGGACTTGAAGCTAATTTAGCATGGCGGCCAAGTGGGAACTTAATTGCTACTACACAATGGATAAATGATAAACATGTTGTAGCCTTTTTTGAAAAAAATGGTCTTAAACATGGAAGTTTTGAAATACCAATAGATTCAAGTACTCATGTGGAAGAATTAATTTGGAGTTCAGATTCAGAAATATTGTCAATTGTGTGTGTAAACAAATTTGACAGCACACAGAAAATTTTACTATACACAATGGGAAACTATCATTGGTATCTTAAGCAAACATTGGTGTTTAAAAAAAAAATAAACAAAGTTATGTGGGATAATGACTTTGAAGTTATTAATAATAAAAAACTTCATGTAATTTTACAAAATAGTCAATATTACTCATACACATGGGTGTGGAATATAGACCATAGTCTTGGTACAAATGAAGATGATGAAGCAGTTGTAGCTGTTATAGATGGGAAGAAATTATTGCTCACAAACTATAGAGATACAGTCATTCCACCTCCTTTATGTACTTTTGACATAGAACTAGACTTTAATATCAATGCAGTATTTTTCGCCCCGGGTAATTCATTAAACACTAATTCACTAGGTATATTGACAGAAACAAAAATAGTCCTTCTAGAGCAGACTTCAAAAGGTCCAGTGCAATATACAATTATGAAAGAACTAAATTTCGAGGATAATGAATTTCCACTTCAGCATTATAACTGGCTCTGGTTAGATGAGAATACTTTCATATGTTCAAAAGTAAATGATGACAATTTATATGAAGTAGTCCAATACAAAATAAATGATGGAACTCTTTTAAAACAGAATTCTAGCCCTGTACATTTGCCAGTTGTAAGAGCCCTTGTACATCCTGTTTCACAATCGGTTGCATTATTACAACTAATCTCTGGGGAAATTTTGATTTACAATGAAGACTCTGTTACACCTCATGAGATATGCTTTCCAGAAGCCTGTGTAAAATTTACTGCAATATCCATTAAAAATTTAGTCCTGTTGTTTGGTGTATCACAGAAAGGTAATTTCTATATAATGAACAAACTAGTCATGAATGATGTTAATTCATACTTTATTCACACTAGCTTTTTGCTTCTGACAACTTTAAAACATGAACTTATTTGTACTGAACTATCCGAAAACGGTTTTAGTAAACTGGAGTACATACAAGAAATGGAAAATACCGATCTATATAGAAGAAAAATAGAAAGAGGTTCAAAGTTAGTCATTGTAATACCAAAATCAACACTGGCGGTTTTCCAATTACCAAGGGGTAATATTGAAACAATCGAACCGAGACCTCTGTTACTTCAGCAGATTGGAGAGTACCTTGACAAACAAAAATATCAGGAAGCATTCAAGATAATGAGAAAACATAGAATTAATCTTAATTTAATATTTGACCATGACCCTGAGCTTTTTAATAAAAACATTGATAAATTCCTGGAATCTATTAAGAACAACTCATGGCTAAATCTTTTCCTAACAGATTTAGAAAATATTGATGTTACCAAAACAATGTATGCTAGCACATACTCTCATAAAAATTTAAATAACATATGTACTAATAAAATTCACTTTATATGCGAAAGAATAAGAACGCATATATCTGAATCATCAAATAAAGCACACAGAATATTACCATTGCTGACAACATTTGTGAAGAAAAATACTGTAACAGATTTAGAGAACGCTTTGTTGCTGATAAAAGATCTAAAATTAAAAGAGTCTTCTGGCTCGAAGCTTCCAGTTAGTAGTGACGAAGCTCTAAAATACTTATTATATATGGTGAATGTTGAACAATTATTTGATGTGGCGTTAGGGATGTATGATTTCGACCTTGTCTTGCTAGTTGCCAGCAAATCACAAAAAGACCCTAAAGAATACATTCCTATGCTGAATGAACTAAATGAATTTGATGAAAATTATAAGAGATTTAATATTAATAAACATTTGAAAAGGTTTGATAAAGCTGTGGAATGTCTAGCTAAATGCGGAGAAAACAGATTTGAAGAATTGCGTACGTTTGTTAAATATCACAGTCTATATAGACAAGCTTTAGATTTGTTTTCTTGTGAAGATGACATATACAAGCAAATAGCTGATGACTTCGGCCTGTATTTGAAATTAAAGAAACAATATGTTGAGGCTGGGATTATATATGAAAGGGCAAATAATATTGATAAGGCAATTGAGTGTTACGTGGATGGATTAGAGTGGGAGTTGGCTTTAAAATTAGCTTATGACAAGCCTGAAAGAGCACTTAAAGCACTATGTTGGTAAGAATATCATATTTTGCTATATACAGATTTTTTAGACGTGCTAGATGTCTCTTTCGGAGGATTGTGTATATAGTTCTTTGATATTTACGCGATTTTTACACATTTTAATTATTATTATTAGTCGCATATTTTATGATATTTGAAAATTTACTCGATTAATACGTTTAAAATAATTTCATTTGAAAATGAATGTATACATGTATTCAGTCTGAATAGTGTGCCTCCAAGAAAATAAGTAAAATGATAGAGCATATGTGTTCAGCAGATCGTGGAAGATGCTTACATATAATTACACTTAAAGAAATAACTAAATATTTATATACAGATATATGTATATGTAACACTCATAGGTATACGAGTCTATGATTTTTATTTTATTGATATATATTATTTAAACTTTTTTTATAGGGAACTCGCAACAGCGTTGAAAGAAGAAAAACGCTACGATGAAGCGTTAAGACTTTTGGAAGACTTTTCGCCTGAGAGCGAAGATGTTATCGCTATGGCTATTAAATGTAGCCAATACAAGACGGCATTACGATTGTGTGCAAAATATAAGAAATCAGAATTAATAAGTATGTTAAAATGAAATACCTATAAAAATTAATAAACATTTTTACTCATAAAAAAATGAGACAACCGTGTCTATAGTTTACGGTCAGACTTAGTCGCACTATGCGACTAAGTCTGACCGTAAACTATAGATATTGTTTCAGGATCCGATTTCCACTCGGGGAATTATTATATTTAAATTATCTGTTTATTCCCTTTAGCAAAACGAAACGCGGCGTTAGGTTCCGCTTCTTATCACGCAATGTCTAGATTTAAGGCGGAAATTAGTGACACTACGTTCTCTCTGACTACCCTGCTAAGCAAGATGGAGCGTGAAGCTGTTACATAATTTTATTTGTAAGTAGTGTAGAAATATTTCGTCCATTTTGGTTTTAGAAACAGAAGTATCACCGGCGCTATTAGCAGAATATGATAGTGTGCGAAATCTATTATACACGAATAGTGAAAACTTCACGAAGTACAAGAATCGTTTGCTTATTGTAAGGGAAACTAAGAGCAAAAAACTTGTAGACGATTACGAATCACATGGACATAGAGATAGCGATTTATATTCAGATGCTGGGAGTACTGTTGCCTCTTCGTCTGGATCGGGGTTTGTTTTAACGTTTTTAATAAACTACTAAATCTTTTTTTATTAAATATACATAAACGTTACCATACTTTATAAAGCACTATACATACAAGATTATTAAAGATATCGTTTGTTTGTTTTACATTTTTTTTTTAATTTAAAATGGAGGATAACAATAAAAATGATTTAAATAAGCAGCAATATGTAAAATTAAATATAAAAAAAAAATAGGATTATACTTGCGCCTTTTGAAAACTGTACAATCGCTGTAGCCTATTAGTTTTGGCCCTCAACACGCAATGTCTTAATTTTGGGCGGAATGTAGTGAACGAAGTGTCTTGACACTAGTTTGTCCCCGACTACTCTGCTATGACAAGGACAAAGGACAAAGCGTGGAGCTGAAGCCAAAATAGTCGATTCAGTTATAAATTTTTATCGAAATCTCGTAGAATTGTTAGTGTTACATCTTTTGTTTTTGGTTCTAAGAGATTATTACAAATTTTCACTACCTAAAGGTTCTTTATTATTTATAAGAACAATAGTTTAGCATCAATAATTTTTATTTATCCTTTGTATTTTAAAATTTGAACCTTGAAGTTATTATTTATTGAATATTGATTTTTTTCATATTTCATATATGTATATATATTTCAGCCGGTCGTTTCGGTCAAGCAAAAATAGAAGAAAACACGAGCGCAAAATGGCATCCCTTAAAGAAGGGTCACAATATGAAGATTCTGCACTTGTGATAGCCTTGCACAGCTTGGTGACCTCTACTTTTGAACTAAGATTACATGTGAAAGAGGTCAACATAGCTTTGTGTTACATTGGTGAAGAAGCCAAGGCTATAACACTGCAGGTAATATTTAATTCGTGGCTAATTTCAATTATTTTATAGTATATGCAAACCATACAATGTAAAATGTATTAAAATAAGATATTTTCTGCATAATTTCCAAAATCAACAAAGATTATTATAATTATTTATGGAATTTACATGATAAACTAATTTATAAAATACACATTAACAAGAAGGATAAATAAGTAAAGGAGAGAATCAATATTTTTTTTGCTTCACCGTTTGGAATTTTCTGGACTTTACTAAATGTTTTTGTCAAAATTATCAAAACTCTTCACCACTGATATATATGCACTGTTTATAACTGACCACATTTGGATAACCGAAGCTTGTTTAGTAAAAGTTAGTCATATCTAGTATTCAATTCTCAACATCGCCTAATTCTAGTTTTAACAAACACATTCAGTAAAAATTAGTTCTAACTAGGTAAAATGAGTTCTATGTAAAAAAGGATTTTGCTGTAACATATATATATATATATATATATATATATATATATATATATATATATATATATATATATATACTTATGGATAGCTTATTCTTTAATTGTAATTTATTGTTGTACTTTTGAATAATATGATATGGACTTTTGGCTGTACCTTAACATTTTAATGTCTTATTTTCCATAATCTAAAAAATATTGTGCTTATACAAATATATTTTATATTTATTTTTATACTAAAAATATATTTTAATTTACAGATATTTCTAGACAAACTTATGAAGGAAATGAAAGATAATTTTAAACAAATATGGAATAACGAATTTGCTCTAGAAGCAATCAAAGCCTCAATAGCAGCAGAAAATGTTCCAGAAGGTAGTGGTGTAATACCACAAGGTATTGCCGCTTTAGGTGAGGGGTCACAATTGTAATTTATTGTTAATTTTTATCCTTTCCAAAGCTATTTCGGTTCATAAAAAAATAGATTATGTAGCATAAATTCCCTTTAGCTAATATATATTATATTAGTGGTTAAAAAAATGCAGTATTATCTTTAAACATTTTTGAAAAAAACGTATAAAATTTTGAACGCAGCGGGATTCGAACCCGCGCCTCTTGGAAATCGTCCAACCGCTTTGACCGCTAAGGCATGTGTTCTATTATGGCTGCGTCGAAATTCTTATACGTTTGTTACAACTTATTTATGTTGTTAACATCTCTGTAGACAATTTTAAGAAACAATAGTTTTACAAGAAAGATTGCTATTTTATTTTAGTAGTTTACTATTTTTAAAGTGTTATTCCACACTTAGGATTAGAAAACATTAGCATTCAAATTTTTATTTAGTTTTATCAAAAATATTTTCTAATCCTAAGTGTGGAAGAACTCTTTAAAAATAGTAAACTAACCAATCTTTAATTTTTATTGTTTTGCTGGGAGTGAGTGAAAAATGTGATTATTTTGCTTTTATATTTTTTTTGTTTTAGAGCCACATTTAAGAATAGCACCTGCAGTGCAAGATCTGAACTGGAAGCTGGAAGGATTAAATTATTAAATAATTTTATCTTATGCTTATCATATGGTTTTTTGTTTTACCTAAGATTTATTTTATAAGATAATGAACATTTGAACCTTTAGTTTAATTTGAGGGTTATATTAATAAAAGACATTTTAATACAAAAAACTTTATAAATAAAGCATGCATTATCCTTTTATAAAACATTTAGGTGAACAAAAGAAACATTCAAAACCTATAGCACAACTATTATTATTATTAAAAACAACCACTCTATACATATCCTTGAGCTGAAATTCTTTAATAACAAAATAAGAATCATTTAAAACTGGTTTGCCACAAACACACATATTTGCATTATCTAGAAAATCAACTACAGTCCATGGTATAATATTGGAGGCATAGAAAAATTTATTATTTAAAACTACTTTAGCTGAAATATGTAATAAACTATTTACATAGAAATCCCATGGCTTTATATCAGCTGTCTTTTTGCCTTCAGTCCCTTGAATAAAGTTGTTTGATGACAGATCTATGTACTCTAAGCGGCATTGTATTAAGCTGCATGGTAAATATTCCAGCTGATTTTGAGAAACAGTTAAATACCTACAATTAGAAAATAATGTAATTTCAATATAATTTCACTAAACTAGGGATAAAAATATACATAATCATATCATATCTGTCATATATCAATAAACATTATGAAGTACCATTGTAGTGTTGTATGTGTGTGTATATGTAGAAATATTTAAATGCAGAAATATTTAAGCAATTAGGAATACCTAAATCTTATACCACTTCAATTATTTGTACTGTTGGCAATAGTTTTATTGTGTGTTTTAACTTATAAATATGAATTAAATAGTAGTATTTAGTACTTTCTATACGTAATAGATACTGGATTAATTTAAGTTATATTAAAGGATTTTTAACTTTGTTAATATTATTATATAATTTTTTTATTTAATATTTTTATATTTTAATACAGAAAATATTACCTCAATGAACTAATGCGGCCTAAAGTTGCGGGCAATTTTACTAATTTATTATTATCTAGTTTAAGAGTTACTAAATGTTGTAGTTTCCAAATACTTTTAGGTAATTCTTTTAGTGCATTTCCACTGAGATCCAGCAACTTTAATTTTTTAGTAATCTGAAAATGAATGTAATATATGAGTTTCTATTTACACAAATTTAAGATTACCATTTAATTTTTAGTTTTGTGTCTTCAAATATTGGTGGCTGACATTTGTAATATAATACACACATATTACTTGTTTTAATTAAAAATGTCATTAGTTATCTAAAATTTTATTTAGTCCAAAATTATTTAAAAAGTAAATAAATTTACCTTAAATATTTTTAAAATAATAAAATTCATATGATAAAAAATGTGATATTATAATAAATGCCATTCATACCTTTATACCCAATAACCATCTCCAATCAATTAAGTCTTTTACTCCTAAACAATTGTTTGCTAAATATAATTCACAAATATTTGGCAACCTTCCTGTAAAGAATTTTTCATATTTAATTTTTATATGTAATTTTAAGACAAAAATTATTTTTTTGTATATTTTAATAATTACCAAATTCAGGTGGTATTTTCTCAATTTCATTATTGCTTAAATCAAGAACGACAAGATGATTAAGTAATAAAATATCTCGTCTAAAATTGCACAGCTTAAGCCCTACAATGTGTAAAGATTCCAAAGTACGGGGTAATCCTTTAGTAGGAAATTCCGAGCGGTCACTGATAACTAACTTAGTTGGAGCAACATCTTTAACAGTAACACTAATAGATGTAAAATTTGAAATTTTTAATTCTTTTGTATCTCCTGTTACACATGATTTAAGAAGTCTCATAAAACTTTTTAATTGTATAGTTTCACTTTTTATACATAAATCGTGTGCGGGCTCTTCAAATCTTAAAGTTACTTTTCCTTCGTTTAAACATTTCACAAATACTTGCTTCATACATTTTAGCTTATATTTCGTTCCGTTTTTATTTACAGTAGAAAAGTGTAATATAAAGAATTCTTTCTCATTTTTAGGCTCTTTTCCCAAGGCTAACGTTGATTTTAAATATTTGTTATTTGACCTGATATTTAAACTACTATGTACTCGATTAATAACTTCTACTTGACACTGCAACTTCATATTTTAGTTTATTATACTGGCATGAAAGCGATCATAACATTTACATGAAATTACCGCCAAACTTCATCTTTCTACTGTGATACTTTCCGTAGAAATTAGAAATTAAAGTTGACATTTGACAGTTCAGTACTACAAGTGTCGTTAACAGTAGAAGGGCAATAATCGAAATAATCAAAAACTTAATCGATTATTTTCTGTATTAAATGTTTTATGTAGAAGAAATTTGATCACTTTATCATATAATTAATTATTAAAATAATTACTATTCATTACCAAGGTAAGTTGTATTTATTGAAGTTAGAAACTTTATAAAGGACAAAGATCTACAAATGCATACTGCGTCTAAGTTATGGCATGATTAACTACATGCAAACCTCCCACAAAACATTTTTCCTTGCTAAATTGCGTAAGTAGACTTTAGAATCATAGAAATAGGGAAATAATAAATTCTTCAATCTAGATAGAAGGTGAAGGGCCATGTCTCCAGATTACCCAAGCCTCCCCCACTTCCCGTAAGTTACTTCTTTTAGGAACAATTCAATGAAGTCGAAAAAATAATTATATTGTCCAAGATTATTCAAAAAAATGAATACGTGAACTAGAATATTTATTCTATTTCACATATTCATTCGTTCGATTGAATGTCGAGTAATTATTTTAAATTCGTGAAATAAAAGAGAATTCAAGATTACATTTAAAATCACGATTCAATAATTTTGATCAATTTTCTACGTGCAGCCGTTAATAGAAAGAATGGTAGACTTAATACAGGTATACAATTCGAAGATAGGTTACCTTACCTTGTTACATTTCCATGAATAAAATTAAAGAGATAACAAAATGAATTAAAAAGATAACAAAAAAGTGGGCTTAAAATTTGTTGCTTATACGAGTTTCTATATTAAAGTGGCTTGTAAAGTATATTATTTTATTATATAATTTATTTTTTACTGTTATTTTATTACACAATTTATGTTTCGCATTTGGCTGGAGTTTAAATCTGACACATTTTATTAAAAATAACGTTGTTTCTTTTCTAGTGACAGCTATCTCATTCTAACAATTTATTATTTACCTGGATAAAATCATTTTAAATAAAACACAAACAAATTTGTAAAGAATCAGTAATTTCAGTAAGTAATTATTTTATTATTTTGCTCCTATTTTTAACATTTATGAAAATATATTTTGTTCAGTAAAACTATGAACTAACGCAAGTTGGGAGTATTCAAATTTTATTATATTTTTTATACTTGTTAAATAAAGAATAAGCATAAGATATAAACACTTTTTTTTGCTTTTAATATGATATTATTAGATTTTCTTATTGATTTTCTAATTATGTTAGCTTTTTACAGTATTTGCCGAAAAATGGCTGCCCTTGTTGTTCAGTCCCGATTTGCCGGCTTAAAAATAGAAGATGATGATCATCCTGGTAATGATAACCAGAAATCAAAAAAAAGCAAAACTAATCCAACAAAAAAAATTGAACCAACAAAAAAACCAAAAACTGCAAATAACAAATCGCAGGTTTAAGTACTTCTTTTATTTTTATTTTATGCATTAGTTACTTATTTTTATTTTTACTGTGCCAAAATATGAAATTTTCTACTATTGGTATTTATTCATACTTATAAGATTATTTTTATTTAAGAATGTAACATCAAAGAAACGAAAACATAAATTGGTTGAAGCTACTACAGAGCAATGGGAGATGTGGAAGCAAAAAGATGAAGAAATTGTTGATGGTAATTTTGAAAATGAGTTACAAGAGGTATGTAAAATAATTTTATATATCCTTACAAAACTTTCCGTCAAACAAAATTCAAATTAGCTTCATTATTGTTTTTTATTTATTAAATTTGCATTGAATCCAATTCTATTATGATTCTGAGTTTTTAATATAGTTGCTACATTTGTATTTTATTGAATATAGTGTTTTTTTGAGTTGTAAGCTTTTTATATGTATGAGTGCCAAATAAATTATCTTTCAGGCAATACTTTTATCCAAACTTGATTATGAAGAAAAGAAAGATGTATATAAACAACTTAAAAAAGATGCAGAGATAGAAAAAAAATCAGATGAACAAACTCGTCCAGGAAATAAGAAACAAAAAAAGAAGAATGTAATGAGTTTAGAACAATTTAATGAGATGGTCACAAACAACGATGAACCAAACTGTAAATATTAAAACTTCTTTATTGATTTTTGCAATATTTTAGAAAAATTGTGGTGTAGTGGGACAGAGTCTAACTGTAAATAGGATTAAATGTGGGGTGGGCCCAACACAGGAAAATAACTATATTTGAATTATTTTCATTACTCCATTCTGTTCATAGAAACTTCATTAATGACTTACACCACACAACATGTTTTTGATTTGTTCCCAAATAGGAAACAAAAATATTTTGACATCAAGTTCTCTCTGACTACCCTGCTATGTGGGATATACTGCGAAGCCATAGTTTTTTATTATTATTATTTAATTATACATTTGACATGATAATGGGGATATAGCTGAAGATGATATTATTTGATCATGAATAATGTTCATATTTGTAACAGATTTTTTGATGTTCCATGCCAAATTACAGCAATAGATCAAAAATTCAAGTTCAAATCGGGATTACTCGAAGATATTTATATAATTCTTGCTTAGATATTTTCTTTTTATATCTCTAAATAAATGGAAAACGAAGGATGGAGTATTTTATCATTCATATATGTTCTACATGTTATTTGCTATATGATTCATTTGCTTTTTGTTGTTTTGTTGTTGTTTTCCACTTAGAGCAACTGTGATCAGTCATAGAACTATGTTATATATATTTTTTTAATATTTCACTACTATATCCCTCTTACAAATGTTTTTATTTTTTCAGTTACGAATATAACACCTGTAAAAACTTCAGAAGAACAGAAGCCTGTAGACAAAGATACAAAATTCTTTGACAGAGTACAGAACGAAACAAAGAATGAATTATTAAAGGAAAAAATTAGTGAGAGAGTTAGAAATCAATCTGTGCCAGATGAAGTGATAAATCGTTTACAATTTGCTGAAGCTTTAGAGAAGAAAGATAATGAAATAGCAGAATTGAAAAAAGTGGTATCAACTTTAAAGGAGGAACTTTTAACAGTAAAGTCTAGGAATAAAAAGCTTTGTAATATATTGGGACAGGGAGAAAGTAAGTAAAAATAGTTAATAACAATAATTTTATCTATTGAGATGAAAGTAAAAGAAAAATTGTTTAGTCTTACAAGGTGATCTAGCTGTAAGTATAATAAATATGGTAATAAGGGGCCATCCATTAAATATGACACACGTTAATGGGGAGGGAGGGGGTTGACGAAGTGTGACATTGCCTCACAACAGGTCTCACAAAAGGGACCAGATGTGATAAGGATGGGGGAGAGGTCAAAAACTCACATATTTCATATTTTAAATCATTCATTCATTCATTATATTTTAAATTTCTGGATGGCCCCTAACTATTATATATAGATAAGAGATTGACAATATAGATAGTTTCACAGATTTATAGTAGCTAGTAAGTACAGTTTTAAAACACTTTTCTTTTTTCAGTGAAGGATAAAGCTGAAATTTTAGTAGAAGTTGAAAGGTTGCGTGCTGTCCAAGCAGAGTTGAATGCAGAACTTGCGTCATTACACACTGATCTGGAGAAGGAGCGCTCAAAGAATGCAGATCCTCGTGCTAAAGATAAGGTAAAATATATAAGATTTTTGTATACAAACTTGGTATTCACATTTTTAACAGATTTAGTTTCAGCTGTTTTGCAAAGATATTTAAAAATAAATAATTACCAAATAGAGGAAGTGGCTAAAAATGGTAAAATATTTTTAATACAGCTGAATTAAAATTCTAAAAGTTTGTTTTGTACTAAAAATTGAACTTATCTGAATTTTTAAATTCGGTCCAATCCATTGGTACAGATTGGTAATAATTGGAATTATCTAAATTTTTTAATCCAGTGTGTTATATGCTATTATGATATTTCAGAAAAATGCCACTAATAGAAAGAAAAATATACGATTTGATGTGTCATCTGAGGTGAATCTATCGAAAGAGAATAGTTCAGAAACAATATAGCTAAAGAGATACTCTAAAAAACGTGTTTACCATAAAAGAAAATAAAAACTGTTAAACAATATGTGTTTATTTTTTTTTGTAAATAGTTCGTATTTTGATTTTCAGAAGAAAAGAGGAAATGGGGATAAGGATAAATAGCTAAGTAAGATAGCTGTGAATAAGCCTAGATGTCGCGGTACTATATTAGATCTCTAAGAATTGTGTTACTTAAGTTTAAATGGTCAATTTCACATTGAAAAATGAATGTGTGTTTGTATTCTATTAATGGATATTATGTAACGGCTGCAAAGTGGGCTCCACTTTTTTTTTGTGATCCTACTTTGTAGTGACTCAATTTTATGTGTAAATAATTGTAATTAGAGGTGAATGATTATGAATGATTGTAGCTCTCATTCAACAATTTTTCTTTTGTTACTTTTATTTGTGATGCTTTTATATAAGTTTTTTATAATCATATTTTTTTTAATGCCTAGAATCAGTCTGCTTAACAGTCTTTGATTATTTAGTTATGTGGAGTGGTTGAGGCTTCCACGATAATGGAGCACCATTTTCGTCAACTGCCATAATTCTTTATGGTTGAGAATTATGTGATTAATTATTGATTTTTATTACAATTATGTTGCAAACTATTAATGAGACAATTTTTAATTCATATATCTAAGAAAAATCATTCGTCATTACGCACTTCTAAGAGAATCCATGATGGCTGATATTTTGTAACAGACAGCATAAACAAAGCCATCTCTAGATTGTAAGATTTATATTTCAATGAATGTTAAGCATATTTCTTAAGGAGATAATTATTTTTGTTTAGTTTTTGACATTCCTATATTATTTATTATATTTTTTTAATTGGAATTACTTGAGATCTCTACTTACTACTTGCTCTGTGATTACTTAAAGTATTTTTAATATTTGTTTATATCTATAATTATTGTATAAAGATGTCACAAGTTTTAATTATATTAAAATTAAATAAAAAAATGACTTATTATTAATAACTATTTCTCTGACCTTGTCAAATATGAGTATTTTTACTACTGGCAGGCAAGTACATATAACACTGGATTCTGATGGGCCAGAATGGAATTTAAAATCTTTATTTTAAATAAATATTTTAAAAAATGTCAAAATAAAAATATATGTTTTAAATTGTATATTTTGTTAATATTAAGGGGTAGTAAAAGAAAAAAATATATAAACAATGCACAATTTTATTGCCATCTCTAATTAAATACACAATTGTAATTATAATTAATACGCCAGTGTGATAACTTTACATAGTAAATAAAAGAAATTCAGTGTCATTAAGTATTCAGCTTAGGTTAGTCTTAACTAATCCGAAATTATAATTGTGTATCAATTGATAGATGAATGCTCCCTGATGTATCTTAGAACCGAAACATCAGTTAACTCATTTACAAAATTACACCCAGTTAGGTATAAGATAAATAAAATACTAGGTACATTATGCAACCACTTGAAAAAAAGGACACAAACAACTCTGTTAATAATAAATATCGGTATTTGTTCCGTGATAGGAGGCACTTAAATTAATTCATTATTTTTATACACATAAAAGTTCACATCAATCGGCCAATTGTAGGATAGATTTTGCGAAACCAAAAATGGGATTACATTATTTCTATTTATAGTTTCATTATATTAATGACTAGGTATAAATTTCAGTGCATAATTATATAGTTGAATTGTAAAAATAATTTATTTGTATAAAAATATGAACTTGATTTGTTAGTATAATCTTAAATATTACTTATTATACAAGTGTCATATTGGCAGTAACCGAGATTATGGCAACGTGAATTTGATTTCTAAAATATTTTTGGTCCAAATTTTTATAGTATATTCTATATTTTCACGTCGGTCTGTGTAAATTATAATACATACACTACCTTTAATACTGTTACAGAAATGTTATATTATTAGTTATTAAAACTAAGCGAAGATTATGTTAAAATTAACTTAAATAATATGGCAGTAAGTGGTAATTGTAGAGCATTGTTTTATGTACTAATCCAGCGAGATTCGTACGTCTCCACAGTTTCCTATTCAGTATTCGAGTACATGAATCGGGTAAGCGATTATGAAGGACTGAATGATTCCGTTCCGTTTTGATCGATCTGTGAGATCGTTATACTTCGTCGAATGTCGATGCAATATTAATTTGAAAAATATATTTAATTATTATAATCGTTACATAAAAGGATTTCTTATTTATATTAATCCATATTAATCATCGTTCGTAATCGTCTACCTCTAGTGAATATGCATATTCGATGGGCTATTTGTGTTATAGCAAAACGATACAATTACCTTTCATAGTCACCCATGCTTTCATTTTGCATTCAAACATATATACTTTTGCACCACAGGTGCTCATTCTCGTCCAAACTTGCTTCAATTTCCAACAACCGACCATACATCGGACGAGTTCGTCCTTATAATGTACAGTGGTTTCTGTTTTTTGTCAAATACTTGGTCACAGAGTATATTACTATAGTGACTCAATAATATTTTCAATGTTTGTTGTTGAAAAAATGTTTTTTTTTCTTTAGTAAAATAGAATTCAAAATTAGAAATAGTTCGATCCATTGTAAAATTGACGTTTCTAATTATAATTTGATAAGATCCATCCAATTTAGATCGACATCGAGATTGTCTCTTTCGTTGTCCTTTATTTAAGAGTACGCAGGTAATCATTATTATTTGATTGTGAATTTTCATTAAATTGTTCCCGTCGATTGTGGAGTTTGTTCAGCAGGCGGGTACGTCCAGGCATTTAATAGTGCTTATCGGCTTGGAAGCGAAATCGCATTCTGAATCGTGTACTACATTATTTGATATTTTGTTAACGCAGTGAACGTTACGGTGCTTATTTGCGTGTTCACCCTGTAAAAAAAAACTATTAAAACAACAAGAAATCACAAAATACGTAACTCATTCACTTATTAATTCGTACATACTTAACAAATATTATGTATTTATTTATCTTTCAATAAAAATAATAAAACTGAAACTAGTAGACTATGTTAAAGTATCATTAAGTATTCAGTTATTATAAATGTGGGCGCACAAAATTATTATAAAAGTTCATATTTTATACAAGGAAGGATCTAAGTTGTTATAGATTTTCCTAAATGAGTCATCTATGATATAATGGGCTTTCCATTGTCAATATGTACAAATGTGGAAACCATCGTGATGCATTAGACTGGCGTCTGACTGTCAACAGCTGTAAACGAGATTAATTTGAGTTTAATTCCCGTTCGGAGGAATGATTATATTTAATTTCCAATGGTATGATAAAGCGCGGGGCTTAAAATAAATAAATTGCGCCATGTCTCTAATTCTCAAAACCATATACGAAATGTCTTAATACTATGTTCTCTCTGACTACCATGCTGATAAAGCGTAAAGCTGTCTTTTCGACTGTTTACCGGCATGTGGCAGGGCTCGCAGGGCTGCCAAGCGCCGACCCACCAGTGCGTGCAAGCGGGCTGCCGGCACTGCTGCATCAGCGCCTCGTGCCGCGGCTGCTCGATGTTGTAGCACTGTGACAGCTCTACTTGACCTGCATATAATTATTTTATTAGAGAATTACATTTTTTGATGAAACAAAACAAGGGGTTGGCATGTTTGATTTAGACATACAATTTATAAATAGGCGAAATTAAAGAATGTTGAAAGCGAATATATATATATATATATATATATATATATATATATATATATATATATATATATATATATATATATATATATCGTAATAATTTTGTTTATCCTGTTCACACTCTGAAAATCGTTGGTTACTTCTGGCCTTTAATTATGCATGTATGCTTTATAGTACAATTTAATTTAATCGATTAGTTAACAAAACGTGGCAAAGACATCTACACTTAATTACTTTATAATAACTGCATAACATAATTTTAAACTATAATTCTCTTACGCTGGTGTTCATCCACACATATGTAGTGTCGGTGCATGCGTCCGGTGCCGCAAGTGGCGGAGCACGGCGACCAGTCGGACAGGCGGTATGAGTAGCGCCGGCGACGCGGCTTGTCCACCGTGTACTGGTACGTCACGCCTGGGTTTCGGTGACTACCGCCGAATATGCGTTGCTAGAAATGATAATTATTATTTATTTTATCTAAGTAGTACAGTTGTTATTTACAATATTCACATAATTGTCTTAAATAATTCAAGACGAAAAAAAGAACTTTGTCACTCTATATTTAAATTGCATCATCTGGTACATTTTCATTTAAAGATTTGAATTTTACATCAGAAAGCTATAAACTATAATTATATTACTAAATAATAACACTTTTATATGTTAATTTATTTGGTTCATTAGTTTATTTGATATTTATTCGACATTTAGTTAGCAGCTAGTGACATTTCAGTTTATATTTATATTTGAATAGAAATATATCTATCTGTATTATAATAAAACAGTAATAAAGTGTGTTTTTACATTTGATACATCTTCTAATATAATATTGAGCGCAATATTATAATACTAAAAAGATACAACCCCATGATTATTAAAATTTTTGTCTGTCTGTATGTAAACACTAATCTCTGAAAGTACTGAACGGATTTTAATTATTCTTTTTTGTTCTGAACTCTGGGCATCGTATAGACCATCGTATAATTCAATGTGAAATTCTAAAAGGTCAATGAAATAAAAAGAGATATGGAAATAGCAGTTAAGGATAACTGTTGAGATTACTAATTAATATTATAAAAATCAAGTTTAATATAATATACAGAAACTTACCGAATTTAAAAATCAGTTAATCAGTAAAAGATAAGGATATCACGCCTTAAGAAATCTAGCTTTATAATTCATAAACATTTTCTGTACATCTAACGCGGATCCCTAAGAGCAGAGCCAAATCGTTAGATGTATAAAAGTAGTACCATCGGAAAGGGTCTTAACAGATCTTTGACTCCAGATCATCTGATCTTCTTTGCTGCAGCTTATTATGTTAAGTGAACATGGCTTTACTAGTAAAACTCTTATTAATATATGTATATCCACACCAACGCTTTCGAGCTTATCTTGATTTAATGCATTTTGGGTGTAACACACGAGTATTTGTATATAAGTGAAAGTAAGTACATAGGGCATTAAATTTTTTTGTCTATCGTTACGTACACATCTTATAATCTATTAGATGGATTTGAAAATTTTTCCTTTTGGGCAGGACGTGAGATATAATTAATTTCGAAAAGTGAAACATGTGATGTAGAAACATAATAGATCATCTAAACTATAAAGATTGTTTAAAATACGGTTTAATAAAAGTTGTTCAACATGATGAGAATTTTCCACTAACGTATAAGTATTAAAGATCTAGAAAATTTAATAAAGATCTATAACAGCCCAGCTAAACTATAACATATATGGAAATGTCACTTGTGCAAAAGGTGTTTAGGATAGTTTCAATGACAAATTAAAATCATCGGAAACTGGATATGGCAGCTGGTAGTATATTAAGGGTAACAAAGCCCACCATTAAGGGTAATAAAGCCCCAATTGACTCTGTAGGCATTTACAATTTTTTTTAATATAAAGTCATTAACAAGCCTTAGTTAAGCCGGATATGTTAAACGTATTAAAGAAGTAAGTGTAAGTATGTATATATATGTAACTTACATAAACTTTTATGTCTTCAGCGAGAGGTCCACTGATTCTCACGTTCTCCCAATCTCGATTCCTCTCATAGATTGCTTGTGTTCCCGCTACGAAATATTCTGTTAATGTTGCGTTTCTGTAAATAATAATAAATCATACAGTATATTCACATAGAGCTAGCAAAACAAATTTACAGGAAACGGTTTTAAATTATAATATTATTTAAAAAAATAATAAAATAGGCACAATATATTTGATAAGTGTTAGTAAAATATATTACATTTATTTAATTTATTGGTCTTACCTTGCGCCACTTAAATATATTTTCCTTGATTTCGCACTACCTATGGAAATATAATTTCCTGGATTGACTTTCTCTTGAATTTTTACGTTTCTTGAACCGGCTGGTATAACAGCAACCTAAAACAAATAAATTATAAAAATAATATTTGCAGTTTTTAAGAGTCTGCATTTTTTTAAAAAAATTGTATGTAGTAAGAATATAAATACGGAATAAAATATAACTATAATAAAGATGTAATTCAAATTACCTCACTAAATCCCGATTTCTTTGTAGTGTCCTTACTATAGATGCCTTGTACAGTTTTACACGCCGATCCATTTCCACCGCAGACTCCACATTCGTCTTCTTCAACGTCGGAATTTACAATCCAATCGCAGCCTACTTTATAGCATACACCTGAAATGATTAAGTTCATGTCATTTTCTTGTACAAAAAATATAAAATGAAGTAGGAAAGATATATTTATTTTTAAATATTTAATAAAATGAATTAATAAAAATGAATTTCACACTATTGGACCGGGAAGACTTAAGTAACTAATAACTATATGTAAATGTATACTTAAGTTGAAATGTTATATTTATTGACAATGAGCTAATTAATTTAAATTATTGAAAACATACCAGCTATACACATATCTCTATCGCCAAGGTTCTGTGTGCAAGGAGTTCCGTCGGCCACGAACACGCCTATGCCGACATATGTGTCCTTTCCGTCTCGAGGCACGCATTGTAGGTCACATGGTTTATCTGATAATTACATCAATTAAAAAAAATATGTAATAGATCCCAATTAAAATTATTTTAAAGCAATAAAATTATGCATATGTAATTTTTTGATTCTGAAGGCTGATCAAATCAAAAGTACCTATCACAAACAAATTTTTACGTATTCGATTACAGATAATTTATACTACATTTCTTATTATTAAGCGACACAAAAAAAACATAACAATATTTTAACCCTTGATGCTAACTTGTATGAAAACCATGTCTATTGTCGCTATTGACATTATATATTTATTATTCTTAAACCAAAATAATTAAAAATCCAGCATTTGATTTTTAGTTAGTAAATTAAAATTTATAATATAATTTTAACTTCCAAAGTGAAACAGTTCTTATAAGTTTGTTCAAACATAGTTTTCGTTTCTAAGAATAAAGTAACATCTAGTCACGTACGAACATACTGACCTAAAAGCAATACAATAAGAATATTCTAGTTCTAGAATTACCTTGATCAATGTAGGGTATCCAATCTGAAATAGTTTCATTGTCGTAAGTCTTGTTGTTAAACTTAGCACATTGAACTTCCCTAAACGTCGGCTCATTGATAGGGCACGGATCCGTATTGCACACTTTGTAGCTGAAAATATATTTTTGTAATGACTTATTGCTATTTATATGCATTTATCAGAAATTTTCCTCTTTGCTATTATTATAAGCAATAAAATATGTGTATTATTTCTTTATACATTACTTTCGAACTCATAAGTAAGTAATATTAGTTAATAGATTCATGACTATAAGGTTCATATTAACTCACCGACTTCTATCACCAATACAGTAATTTCCATTATTCAGAGGTTCAGGATTATTGCACTCTCGCGATTGCGTGGAAGCGCCGGCGCCGCAAGTCCGCGAGCACTCGCTCCACTCGCTCCACGGCCCCCAGCCGCCGTCACGAGGCACGGGCGAGGGAGTGCGAGCCACGCACGTTTGGTTTTGACACCACTGTAAAATTTAAAATTAATTATTTGCAAAACAGCAGCTTCAGCATTCTTCAAATTAATTTTAATATAATTATTCTTCAATTTTGGGTAAAAAACCGACAACTAAGTGCATTTAAAGTAAGACGTTGTCCTACTGTGCCACAATGGCCTCGTATTGTTCTTAATGTTTATACAACTCTCTAACAAGATACATACTCTGACAAAAATGTTTTCATAAATTTGTTTCCTTTTAAATAAAAATGAAGAATTTAAAAAAGTGTATTACCATGTTTTCTCCGCATGTAGTACCAGGCGCGGCAGGACGCAACATAGTTTTGCATGTGTTGTTGACTAGACACCACAAATGTTCACAGAGTTCCGTCGGCTTAGCACAAACTACAGCTTCCGCTCCAAATTGCAGATGACATTGAGACGCAGCATCAAACGTCACTCCTATTAAATATAGAGTAATATTATCGTTGAATATACTGCAGTAAAAAATGAAAAAAGGAAAATGCTATAAGCTAAAAGAATAGATTAAACAGAAAAATTAAATAACAAGAAAGGTCATGAATAGTAGTAGTCAACATCTTACCTGCTGGTACTTCAGGATAAACGTAGGGTTCTTCTTGTGATGGTCTGTCACTCAAACACTCTCCTAAGCCGGCACTATTAAATAAATTAATTAGCATTAAGAATACATAATTACTTAACCTTTATATTCAAATTAGCCTATTGTTTTATCATCAGACTTATTATGATTAGCCTTATTAGGTATCTCAGATATTTGACTGCCTGCGCAAGTATAAGCTAAACTAGTCTAACGACATCCGGCGTTATGCTATAATTATGGTATAATTCATAAGCCTGTAGGGCCACTTTCGATTTTAGCACGTTTAATTATTTATATATTGCAATAACTGAATCAGGTCCTAACTTATTTGTCTGTTCCGAGAAAGACCGTGTAATGTAAAACATGAAAGCATCAATAGAGCCGCCACTACTTCTAGACTAATTCTTTATTAGGCTTTCGAGAAAAGAGAAAACACGAATGAAATCGTGTTGTAATTATTTCTACTTAAGTGATAATGATGTAGGCAGTACCGCAAATTGTAAAAAAAAACTTACACTGAGAAATAAATTTATTAGCCATGTTGACAAACGATAAGAGCTGTATATGCAAATGCCGTGTTTTATCTTCTTTTTATCCAACACAGTCAATTATAAATATATTTTAATTAATGTAGCATAAATTGGCATACCTTATTATAGGTCATCGAGAAACTAATTAATGGTAATATTTCTTTACCGAAAAATACTCTTAAATTATAACAAGTTGTTCCTCTCAGAACGATGTTATTGTTCTGCCAATTTTCGTTAAATGCGATTCTCAAAATAAGATACGAAATAATATTTCTTTTCGAATAATGTAATTGGGCCGATTCAATCGAAGCGAGATGTGATGGCATCACGATCAATCTGAATGCCCATGTGAATGTTTATTGTGGTTCATAACAATTTTGTATAATTATTTTAAATTCGTTTTGTACTTTGTAGATATTAATATTTTAAAAATATTTTGCTTTGAAAATGTAATTGTATAATAAAAGAAATTATATTTTGATTTGATTGTATAGTAAACAACATGTTTTAATTTTTTTAAATTAATTGTAAGGCACATGAAACGCATACATCATCACATTTATGTTTAAACTTTCAGTATTTATTAGGCTTAGTACTTAAACGAAAAGTATGTTTTTAATTAATATCTGCCTATTTACTCTCTACTTACTCCAAAAAATTAGTGACGTCCCGTTTGCTGCAACGTGACCAGGCGACTTGAACGGTATCTGCTTCAAAGATTGGTGTCATGATATGTAATGTAGAGCCTGCACGTCTGTGACAGCCGATCTTCTCTGTATCGTGATACAAGCCGAAGCTGAAAACAAATGGCTTATGTTTATTTATAAATAATTCCATATAAATATGAGATCTTAATCTCAGAGAATATCTTCTATTCAAGTGGAGAAATTTCAATAACTTTCTTGTGTGATGTATATTTACAAATAAGACGTGTAAGAAATTAATAAATATTGTATAAAACTCTTCATGTTGTTACTGATTTATTCTACACTAAGAATTTACTCTGCGAGATTATTGAATTCATACTTGATATTATTATAATAATTTTAAGTACAATCGATTTTAAATTGTTATTTCAATAAATTAATAAACAATTAAAATTTGTAAATTTACGCGTAAAGGAAGTAGAGCCTCAGTTTAGGCGATAGACGACAATGTAAAGTAGAGTAAGTGTTGTTACACATTGTTATCTTATTGATAAGGAAATATCTACGTGGTGGATGTAGGTTGTGATTTATTTTAGTCGAATTCTGTGTACTAACATTATCTCGTAAATGAAAATATCTTATGTTACATTGGTTCGCCAATTCGACTTTATTAAAATAAAATTTCAACTCCAGAATTTTATTAAAAAAATATTTTTATAATTAATTTATTATGTGTATTATAAAAGATTCTGTAAAGATTATATATATATATATTTATATATATATATATATATATATATATATATATATATATATATATATATATATATAACTACTATTTTATACTACTATACTGTCAAATCAAGAAGTTGAGGAAATAGTGTTTGGGATTTTGGTGACAATACAAGTGTCGTGGAGAGGGGACTATATAAAAATATTTTTTCATCATCAAATCATACTAATGAATTTTAATTTAAATATAATTTCTAATAAAAATTAAGGAAATATTTATCCTTTATTCTTATAGCAACAGTGAGTTTATAAATAACTCTGAATATGGTATTATTTAGTGTTAGCAATAGGTAATTCAGAAAAATATAATGAACTTGTGTGGGCCGCTAGTGTGGCGTCAATGCACCGAGTGCATTGTACTCAACGAATGATGCATTCATATGTCTACGAGAAAGAAGGTCATTGGCTGTGCCGTGTTTGCGCTTACATAACTAGTGTTTATTTAAGATTATGGGACTAATGTATGCTGCAATGTGCAGTAAGCTTATTTTTAATTTTAAAAACCTTTACTTCTTTTGAAGTAATAATAAAATGTTTTTTAATGTTAAATAAAATGAAATTACTTGTTCTGCTGCATGAAAATATTCTTCCTTAATAATTCTGATACAATAAATATTTGAATGTAACATAATACAAGTTTGATTGCTAAATTATTGTTTAGTTTTAATACGCCGATAGTAACGAGTAAATACATGAAGAAAAACAAACATTAGCTTTTTACGGAAAGCTGCAACCTTGTTATAATCTCAACCTAGAGATATGACTCAGCCGCCACTGAAGCGGCCGGCAACTGTTGAATTATTCTCAGCTCTGGATTATTTTTGAAGTGCTTCATAAGAAAAGAAATATGTATTGCGGTACGTCGTTGTGATATAAAATCATTACCGATTAATGCATATAGTGCATTTAATAATTTTATTTTAAATCAACGAAGTCTGTAATTGAGATTGACATAGACATACACTAAGTAAAACTTGGTGTGGTAATGTTTTAATGATCCGTTTTACGAGAGAACCCGCAACGTAATTGTGACCTCACTGCTACAATGTATGCATTATGCACATGCAAATATCGCCCATTGTTAAAGTAACATGCGGCAGTAGAGGCAATATTTTAAGAAATGCGGCAACGTTTACCAGAATGTTATGTGATTTCAGACGGCTTTATAATTATTTATTATCCATAAAATTGTATGCTGTTATATAACAGTGAAATTTGACTACATTCTACAAATAAATATGAAGTACCTCTACCATATGATTGTATGAATAAAATTTTATATAATTCTACTATAGATATATTGAAATATTTCCTAGTTCATTATGAAAGCTACAACCAGCACCTTCATGTAATAAATGTGTAGGTATGCATGTTATCAAGGGCTATTACTAAAGAGAGATAAAATCTTGTGTCTCTTAAATGTTAACGCAGATAATAGAAGATTTATATTCCGTTGAAACGTGATGCAAGGACTAAAATATAGGTTTAACTAATAATAAATAATAATATTTAAATTAAATATAATAGCTAGTTAACATTTAAATGGTGTTAAATCATAATGTTGAAATGATTGGCGTTACAGAATTATTAAGTGATTGAACTTTTTTATAATAAAAATAACATTTCCAATTTTATGGTTTCTATTTCTATGTAAAAAGAACTAAAAAATTTAACTTCAATAATTTCTATCTGTAGTGTAAATTTCTTTTTTTTAAATAATATCTTATACTGATTTTAGAGGTAATTTAAAAATGTAAATCTAATATTCTTTTAAGTCTCCTGTATGATTTCGGCCGTAAAGTAGAGAATGGAATATCTTGATACTAGATTCTCTCTGATTATCTTGCTACGCTTCTCTGATTACCCTTCTAATATTTATAATATTGTTTATAGTCATTCACTCACTTATGCCCCAGTTCATGAGTGATGGTGTGCGCCAGCATGATGCCGTTGTCCTCGTTGACGGAGCAGCTGCGGTCCGCCTTGCACATGCCCGCCACGTGCGCCACGCCCAGCGTGCTGCAACAGTATTATATATGTAACAACTATATCTTCACTTGTTTAGCTTCATTCATAATACTAGTTAATGCTTCCTGAGTATACACTTTATAGTACAGCTGTTGAGTCAACAAATTTTAATTATATTGAGCATATTCAATATCCATTTAATATGTCACGTATATTATTCCTATTCAATATTATTTCTCTCTATAATTTTTAATCAAATATCATGCAGTTTCAAAGTGGATTTTTTATGATAATTATTATTTTGATCAGTTGCTAGCAATTGATAAAACTATACATAAAATATTCTCTTGTAAAACTATATACTTATATTAAAAGTTATTCTTACGTAAATTATTTTTAGGAATCTGATCATTTTTCTAAAATACCAAACTAAGCTCATTAAACATTTAAAGATTGTTAAATTTATCTATTACTATTACAGGATAACAGGTGTAGCAAACTGTAATGGCGTACTAATCATGGTGGTACTTGCGAAGCAACTACAGTGTGTGAATAATTAATGTCCTAAAGACCGGCTCACACTTTCACAATCTTCCGAAGTCAATAAAAAGTCATGATGTCTAGCGCTCGCAGACAGACGCGGTCAGGCATGATGTCAACATTACAAAAGAACTAGTTTACGATAAGTTGTTTGTAATTTAATATGTTACTATTCTTTCGACAAGCCTCTTGTCACTCTTATATCAATTACAATATATAACATTTGAAAAAAAAAACATCAAATTACAAGTGATATAATGGCATTTAATTGTTTTAAGTAAATATTATTTGTTATCTAATGAGTATAATATTTATTATTTTTAAAGTGTATCCAAGAGGCGCGGGTTCGAATCCCGCTGCGTTCAAATTTTTATACGTTTTTTCAAAAATACAATGACTATAATATCATTATACGTTTAGGCAATGTGTACGAGCTCTAAGGTAGTTTAGTAGTAGCGAGTGGCGAACACAGAAGAGGCCGGGAATAGGCGGCTAATAATATGCACGCGCGCTGACTCATACGGAAGCCAACGAAAAGCTCTATAAATTCCTTATAATAAATTTTGTACTTCATTACATATGTATGTCTAAAAGCGAATTTTCTTGATTCAACATGGTACTTGCAATGTATTGTTTTAATATATATATTTTTTATAGACAGATTTATATTATATATTTTTGTAATATTACTTAGAACAAATTGCGGTTGTGAATTTATAAAAGGATTTTTTTTCAAAATAATAGATGAATAGAATTTAATGAATTATTAATTTGACATTTTATGAAATAATCATACGAGTGAGTGGGCACGCGTTGATGTCTATTCTATTGAACAGGTGTGATTCTGAAGGGCGGATTACAAAAATAACAATAAAAATTCAAGCCTTAATGATCATTTTCTCAATACCGATAATTTATAGCTCTCACCTTCATATTTAGACGCCGTTAATTTGCGATTCCTTATAGGCGCAATCAAACATTATTTTCGTGGTGTAATCTTAATAATCGTATTTTAATGATTTAGTATTTTTAATGTAATGTTTCCTTTCGTGTTTCATAAATTATATAAATTTATGAAAAGTTGTTCATATCTCGAAGGTGGTCTCTGTGATTATTAGCTTAAAAACGTTTCAAAAAATAAATTAATTATATGTGGAGGCTTTTAGTGTTAAGAATTAATTGAGCGAGAAATCGTCGCGGCGCGTTATAAGACTGTGCACAGTTTTGATTATGCTTGCAATTTGACGTATATTACTTAAATATTCGTATATTAATATTACTATTCAAGTGTGAGTAAATTTATTGTCCTATTCAATTATAAAAAAAAAACAGTTTGAGCTTTATTTAAGTTTATTGTACATATTTATTTTAACATTGAAAAATGTATTTATAAACATTTATTTCCAATCTAAAATATATTTAGAATTGTTTTTATTTCAAGGACCAATCTTTATAATTATTAATAAAAAAGTTAAATATAAATGAAAGGATTAAAGCCATTATTTTAGTTTCCGAAATCAGATAAGAAGGCTGTGAACAATATATTACCTTTGAAACTGCGCACGAATGGGCGCACGCATCCTCTGCAATTTTCTTAGGATAAAATAACTCAGAATGTACGACCAATTTACTAAATATATTGATTTATTTGGTATTGTGATATATTTTAATATTTATTTATTTTGATTATCGCATATATCCTTTACATTTATAAATCTTTTTTTCTTTACTACTATTTGAAAACGTTTTGATTTATTATTTTAAATGTAATTCTATATTTCAAAATTAGTTTCTTAAATGCCATATTACATTATTCCATATCAGTTTAATACGATAAGGTCATATAAGTTTACATAAAGAGCATCATTGAGAATGTGTTTCAGAGGTGAGATAAGTGGGTGAAACGACACGCAGACTGCTCGGCGTCATCGTTCGCAACTGACTAATAATAATATAGTTTTTATGTCTACACTTTTTATGTCAGAAGTAACCAAAAATGTCGTTTCTATTAATTTGCTATATAAATAATTATATACGAGTATAATTAACTAGTTAAGATGTAATATATTTTTTTGATGTGCATATAATATTTTGTTAACGTACAAAATCTAGTCTGTTTATATGGGTAAAAATATTTTTATGTCACTGAATGTATAATGTATGAAACATTGGGATTCTGACAGCCGCCCTGGGGTTTGACACCGTTACGAAAAGGCTCATTGTCTTTTGATTGCCGCTTTCTGAGAACACTCGACTACTCGTTTGTACCGTTTTCCGAACGCTTTGGGCTTCCTCATTGCATTCATTACACATTCGTTTTTCGGTAAATTACGTGCATTGTGTAGAAATGATAGAGTAGAAAGATGTAGTTCATTTTCAGACTAAAAAATCAATTGTTTATAAGAAAAAAAAATTAAAGCAAGAAACATTGTTACGTGATTTTAATATATATTATGAATTATTATTTACAAACGTCGGATATGTCTGTTTTTCATCAGCCGCCATTTTTCTGGGTCTGTGGATATCTGTATGTATACATACTAAGTATAAATAGTTCTCAACGGCGCTAACATTATCGTCTGCTGCATATTGACTAAAGTGCTATTTGTAGAACTGAAGTGGCATATTGGCGGCGTTGCGAAACGTATTAAAACTTTGAATTAACAAAAAACGCTGATATTATGTAAGACTATGCTTGCTTATAGGCTTTTGTTAAAATTATGAATGCCCATTTTGTACATACTCGATATCCTTGGCCTTAATGTCGGCACTTTGAAGTGACCGCTGACCGCGACCGGAGCTGTTAGCTATTTACAAACTCCCGCAAAAAGTATAATACAACATATTAATGGAAGCCTTGCATACTTGAATGAATATTTTGGTAACCAAAAAACTGACTGTATAAGTTAGTGATAAAATACATGTATGTAATTGCGTGTAAGAATTAAATAATCCAGTGACTTGTTACCTTAATCGGTTATTTTTTGTTTTAGCCAATTGTAATTTCAAGATGTTTTATGTAAAGAGGATTGTACTACTAAATTATATACAAATTTTATTACGTCTGAAGTGTATCTTTTAAATATAAAGTGAAAATAATTGTATTCAATTAATGCAAAGATGAAATGTCTAGTAAGCATGAGAACGCTACAAATATCTCGACGTATATATTTTATTTTTAGCAGTTATTACTCACAGCCAGCACTCTATTTACTTACTAACAGACACCCATGTCTGGCATTGACCTTGTCTCAAGAGATTGTAGTAAAAATATTCTTATTGCAAAAACCAATTAAAGGAGACATAAGTATAACTTTTAAAGTTAGCACGCGATAGTTGTCCAAACTCACTCCGACGTATGTTTATATTTAAAATGACATTCTAATCTTATTATATGCAAAAGAAAAATATTTAAATGTTTAATTTTAGTTTCCAAAGGCGTTAATTAAGGCAGTTTCTTTTAAAAAAGTTATATTCAATTTGGTACGATGTTCAGCATTAAGATAAATTGAACGTCCACCCACTTATCGTATTTGTTAAGATTAATTCATCCCACCAAAACAGTGGCGTAGTTTGACACTAATCGCGCCGTGGGCAGACTGATAGATTCGTAAATAGTATACTAGGCATAGACACTGCCATAGAGTTAATGGAATCAACTATATAGTTAACGTATAAAATTGACGTGCTATGTTAATTTCCCGATGTTGTAACAAGTGTTTTATTTAACTAAGAACTATTTATTCTTCACTTATTTGCTTTAAATATTTAATATTGTATGTCAAAGTAAATATATATTATAATTACTTAAATTTATAACAAATAATAAATAGCATAGAATATATAAAAATATTTATTATATATGTAAATTTCATACCTACAAGGAGTGTCGTGTTGACTGCAAATATCTTGCCTGGTCACTAAAATAGCTACATCATGATGATGGGGGTCATTATCGTCGTTAGGGTTTAACTGATGCTGCCAGCGGCAGAATGATGCGAGGGTGTAATCTGCATTCGTAGTAACCTTGAGATCTGGTGCGGCCTGTATTTCTTCTACAAGAATAATTTTTACTACTACTACTTTAATATAGTTTCCTATAGATGGATCCATATAAAGAGATGATACCTAAAAGTAAGAATTAATTACAAAAAGTTATATGTTATATAAATAAAACTATAAGAACGATATTTAATATGAATTAGTAACACGTCAATTTCCAAGAAAAGTTAATGTAATTCAAATAATATGTGTAGATTGTTATCCAGTTCTAAAACACATGTATTTCTTAGGCGCCATACATATATACATAGGTAGCACTTGCAGCAAGATAATATATTTATTATATCTGTTGTTACATAATACAAAAACAGTTGAAGATCGATCGATATCTGATATAACTGTTTTGTGTTATTGATACAAACGTTGGCTTACCATGTTCATAATTGTGAGTAGATAAGTTTCCAAGTTGCCTTGATTGTGGAAATCGGTCATAGACTTATCGGCGACAAGTAATACTTCAACATGTCGTGGTTTGCTTACAGAGCGCGTCGAGCGTCTCGAAAACTCATTATTACGTCTATTTGTTTGATTCCGTTGAGACCGATGATTTTTCTGTAAACATATCTTCATATAATAAAGAAAACAGGGAACAAATTGTGCCATTTATAAAATAGTTCATTAAGTACCTTTCTATGCATAGATTTATTTTCTTCTTCTAAATCTGATTTCTTAAAGCTTCTCGTCTTCCATTGATATACAGGTTCTTTTGTTGCACAGTTCTTTAGTCGTCTTCGTCTTCGTCCAGTTCTAATACGTCTCGGCTTTTGCTCATTACTTGTATATAACGTTTTATTTTTGTGAAGGTTCTTTTCTCTAGAGTTACCGTTTTCTACTGATGAACTCTGAGAAGTTGATGCGGTTGCTAATCTTCTTTGTTCCATGCGTAATTTAGTTTGATGTCGTCTATATGATACAGGATCTCGTCTCAAGGCTTCCAATCGTTTGCGTCTCCTCTCTATGTATGCACGTCTTCGTTGGTCCATAACCTCTTTTTGGTTTCGTCTTGTTTTTCGTTTAAAATCACGTTCTGCATCGCTTCCATCTTTGTAATTGTTATTCATATATGAAATTGTTCTACTGTCAACTTCCCTCTTTCGTCTATGGAATGCTTTCAATTTATCGACAGCAGATCTCTTAAAAATTACATGTGGTCGCCCACTAGAATTATCGGTGGGTAATTTGTTTGACGGCTCTATCCAAAATTCTCCATGCTCTGTTCGTAAAAGACCTGCCTATAACAACAAAAATATGCAAATGAATTTAACATAAATATATTTATTTTTAATATTATAGTATTCCATCAATAAAATCAAAAGTTTCTAAAGCAGTATTAAATAGTCAATCGTCTGTTGAATGCTAAACCGGTTTAGAAGCCAGTGGGTCAACAAATCTCGTGTCTATTTGCTGGTAACGTTAGATAAATTGATTGATAAAGAGGCCGACGCAGTTTTGCGCAAAATTTAATAGAAACTATTCCATACGTATCAGATGAGATGATATTTCGTCCCGGTTTGGCGATCTTGCTTGATTGTTTAATGATTTATCATGATAAGATTCAAATAGAAAACAAACTGGATCTAGTTTAAAGATTACAATCACTGTTTTCAATTGTATGTGGGTATGTATTGTGGAATAATTTATATAGAACAATAAAATTATAATTTTCTTTATAGTTTCTTTTTAAAATTTATTGTTTATCGATGAACTCGATGAAATTCACTGAATAGAATCACGAGAACAGTAAACATTAATATTATAATATAATTATATAATTCTTTAGAAAAACCGTTAAATTATACATTGTTTGTACTGTAAGAAAAACACCAACTAGCAATCTCAGGCGTATGTCAATATCTTAATCATTCGTAATCATTGAGTATTGCATTAGGACTAAAGTAAATATATTATTGAGTAACGAGTATTCGGATTAGCGTAATCATTTGTAAGCAAAATTATATGCTGGTATAATCTACCGCTCTCATCTACGTTGTTATTAAGTTGAGCGACCGACCACTCGGCCAGCCTGTATGTCGCCGGCCTTGCGACTGGAAGGCCGCGAAAGTCACACATTGCAAAGTAGCTTATTCATTATTCATTTTTTTACAAACCTCACATCTTTAAAGTACATAAACAAATAAACATGCTATAACAAGTTTATAGACTTAATTTTTTATGTAGGGTCGTTTCACATTATTTTTATTAAAATGATTAATCATATATGAAAAAATTATAAATAACTGACGACTCAATTTGCACATTGTTAATATGTTTACAATTTTATAGTAATATGTAGGGTGTTTTAAACTAAAAACTAAGCGGCTTCACGCGTTATCCTAGAGAGCAGGTAGTCAAGGAGAACCTAATGTCAAGATACTCCGCTTTCCACTGTAATTCAAGACTTCTCGTGTTGAGTGGCGGGGTTTAAGACCGCGCTTTATTTTATGAGTTTCAAGAAATGAAAATAATAAAATATAATACATCAATTGGGAGCCGAGCCCACAACCAAACGCGCTTACGGTTAGGTCACAAATCTTTTGGAAAACACATTCATGTTTTCTGATGTTTTTTATTATACATATGTTATTTTAATTAAATTTTAAATTTTATTTATTAGCTTATTCCAAACGAGATTCAAGTTAAAATTTAAGCATGGAACGAAAGCGTTAAAATTCTACGCAAAGAACTTTCTACAGATATAAATAAAACGAATAGACCATTTTATTTAAATCTATGTACAATTGTAGATATTTATTAGTGTTTTTCCATAAATGTTTTATATATAATTATTACTATTACTTATTTTTACAATTTATTTTTATGATAATTTAATAATTGTCAAGCCTTATCGTCACGTTATAACATTTCACTAGTACAATACTGCGAATTTATGTTTGTATATGAACTATGAAGTGAGTGTTGATATTAAACACTTAAGAATCGTTGTCGGTCAAGTGGTATTGAAGTATCGAGAACCACAAGTCCAGCTCTATTATCAATACTACAATTTCTAAATAAACTTCTATTCAGTAATAAATAAGGGTAGGTTATTTTTAAACATATATAAATATGTCGATTATGTTATTGTCAACATCCGGCAGAAACTACAACATTAGAGTTCTAGATACGTTGCCGTCCCTGATGTGGAATTGAAAGGAGAAGAGGAAAAGGATAGATGAGAATAGGGAAAGCTGGCTTACAAGACATCGAATCGGAACACATCATCAGATAATAGCCGGATCGTTTTTGTCATGACAGTGGTCGCGAGTGGTCGCGCCAGTCCGAGGATGAACCTCCGTGGTAGGAGGTTGAGGGGATGACTGGGATACCCAGCAGTGGAGGGGAATTGTATTCTACCCCGTCTCTTCACAGGGAAAATGCTATTGATCAAATGAGATATTAAGAATTAATCGAATAATAAAGAACTACCCTACTCGTTGGTCGATTGTTTTAATAAGCCGCTAAAACAATAAGACGAAAAAATACTTTATAAATCATTTAAAATTCATAATAATTTTATTTTAATTTTTGGAACTGTTCATAGAAAATGAGGAAAAAGTAAATAATTAATAGGAATTCATAATGTTTTATAAGTGTACACGTTAAAGATGTACTTATAAATACAAATATAAATAAGAAGTGGTTAGTTGTTAAATACGGAGTACTAGAAATATATTAAGTATATGAGCATGTTTTTATTTCAAAATTTTGCATGTATTTTTATTTCATTTTATCCATAACCTAAGCGTTCACAGAAAATAACAGGAAACTGCTACGACTGAGTCTAAAAAAATCCCATTTATGTTTTATAAGCCTTTGAATATTATTATGAGTTACAGCCCACATGCTCATAATTTTTGATCATAAAAACAACAAAAAATGTTATCATGATTGCGTTTAACGCACGACTGAAAGACAAAAAAAAGAAGACATCGCGTCGGTATGTATATTTCAAGAATGTACTCAAAAAAATAGCAAGTATTAAAAAAGCATTTTTAATGAGAGTGAATATTCATGTACTGTATTATCATAGCCATCTTAAGATTTTGTTTAATTTCTGAGGCTTTATTTCTTTTAATATCATGACTCTTTAACTTTTTTAAAATATAAATTTTTCTAAATTTTTCCATAAAAAAATAATTTTAAATATAAAATGGGCCAGGCTCAATGGGAACCTAAAATATATAAGACAAAAAAATTACCGCCAAAATGTTCTTTTTAAGTAATCGTTTAATGCCGCTATATATAACTGCCTACTATACTAGATAAGATAAATTACGTATGCTTTACCGACTAACATGTTAGTAAGTTTGTTGCAAAAATAGTTGATAAATAAACTTAGCGATTTTCAAGAGTAGACATACAAGCATATTCTTATTTATTTTCAAAAAGCAATCAACAAGGACCGCACGCACGGAGCAACGTAGGGCCGGTTTAGAAATGTTGGTATTTTTGTAGCAATTGGCATCTTTACAAGATTAATGGTAGGGGTATATCGATTCTTCGATTACTGAGAAGAATGGCGTTACAATGAATTTAAAGTTAGCAGCAAAATAAAATAATTTATTTTAGAAAGTCCATTGTCGATGATAAGTAAGTGCTGAAAAATGTATAAAGATAGCTAAAAACAAAATTTAGGAACGCAACGATGATAAAAGAAGGCGATTTGATTTACTGCTTAATAACACTACGTTGATTTAAATATAAGCAAAAATTACTTACAATTCCATCACAGGCGGATATAGCAATTTTAGATTCTGGTTGTCCTCTTATAGAGCCAGTGTAATGGCAGGAGGTAGATGACTCCTGCGGTCGATCTCGCGTGCGCCCGCGCACGCTGTGTCTCTCCACTATCAACGCCGGTGGAATAAACGTCACTGACGGTCTGTATAATTCAAAAAAGCCATTTAAGTTATGATTTTAAATAAAATATGTTAATATGAAGTGCACTGTATATATGTTGTGGGCTTCACTGAAAAAGTATTGTTATAGTATTGAAATTCATTAAATTATAATCTCCTGAAATACTTATAGGATAATCTCACGGAATAATCGATTCATTAAATAAACTTCTTTCAGTATAGTGAAAATTTTGGCATATATTAAACATTTAAAAATTTCTATTCGTATATATGTAATAATAATAGATTAATTACTTAATTGTATTTGTGTGTTTTTTAATTGTTGTGTTTTTTTCTTACATTGGCCGGTGGTTTGGATATAAGGTTTAATGAATTAAGTTTTTTTTACTGAAACTTGAGTTTTTGTGCTTTACGAATTTTGAAATTGAAGTATAATTTTGAAATTTCTTTTAATGAATATTAAAAGAATATTTTTATTTAAATAAAAAGTTCATTTAGTTAATTGCTTTTTAACAATTTTATTGTTCTTAATAAATACCTATTCAATAGCTGTGAAATAATTTTTGATACTATAATTATCAGAGAAACATAATTTAGCGGAACAAATTTACCAACAGTACTTAATTAAATTAAATGATATCAATTTTAAAATGTTGGGTTTTCAAATTTTTAGAGATTCAAAATCTCTTTATATCATTGAATATGTAATATAATTCTTATCTCTTATACTTCAATTATCTTAAATCATTAAGTAAAAAGGTAAATTATTATTTCTATTTGTGGGGTATACTTTTAAATGCTTATTTATAATTCATAAAACTCTTTAAGTTTGAAGCTGTGTAATTATCTCCATTTTTGGTAGAATATCAACTTTCACATTTTTATCATAATTTTCATAAACTAATATAATTGAGAAAACTCGTATAAAATAAAGTCATGAACAAATAAATAATTATATGATGTGTAAATAAGTAGACATAGTCAGTTCAATTAGGTATTTTTTTAATAACATAATAATGTTAAGTACCCAAGGTCTTAACAAGCTGGAAGGTATAACTAAATAATTTTTTTAAAAGCATATCGCTAAGAGAATCTGGCCAACATGGCGACAACAATAAAAAAGTAGAGTCGAGCCAACGTGCGGTCAAGATTTATCGAGCGAATGTTTCCTCTGCCAGTTTTAGATATCAGAAGTCACAGAAAAAAAATGTTACCAACGCAAAATTTGGGCTAAAATTTTTTGTAGCTAATTATAATTAGAAGCATTTATATCGATGAAATTTGAATTCATGGATCATTTATAAGAATGTTCTTTAATAAATAAGTAACTAATACAACCTTATCAGAGGTTTTACTTAGAAAGCCCCAAGTATAATGTTAACAGTTATGTAGTAAATATCTTAATGCAAATTGCGTATTTGAGTGTTGTTTTGTATTACTCGTGGAATCTAAAACCTCGGGGAAGGAAGGTGAGCTGTCGATCGGTAAGCAAACGACCTACGTGTCGACTGAACATACAGATAAGGCTCATTACGGCAATTAGTAGAAGCAAATATGGTCGCCCCAAATACGCTTCTGCGACAGCTGCCACGTTGGCCACAAGATATCCGCATATACCGCCACCAACACTCTAGTCATGCTCAATATGTGATCTGTCGATGAGATTGTATGAATGATATAGAGACATTATGTTGTTACGATTATGGCAGACATCCAGATTAACCGCATCCTACAATTGTGTTCTGAGATCATGGAATAGCTTTGTTGTGGCTTGGAAAAAAAGCATTCTTTTTATTACACAAATTTTATTTTTAGTTGGTTGTTTATTTTAAACGCTATATTAAACAATAGTCATAGGCCTGTAAACCAATATATGTAATTACTAAATTAATTACGACTTATGTATGACTCCAATTGTATCGGGAATCGTTTGTGTTATTTATTTTTTTGGTTTCTTCTAGCTTTAAAAATGTATGAATTAAAACATTTCACAGTGAAAAAGATGGTCGCATAATAATCTGACATATACACTACCGGTCAAAAGTTTGAGACCACTAATAAAAATTTTAGAATCAGTAGGTATTTTAGAAAATGTTGGTGATAAATAGTAATAAGTAAGTTCATTTAGATTGCCTAAAAACTTATTCTTTTGTATAGAAGTCAAGGAAAGGGCAATAAATAGGCATTGTAATCATTGCCTCATAACCGCAGTTGGCGCTTCTATTTTTTTTACATCAACTTACAATACAATTTTTCTAAATTCTCGAAATATGTATAATTCTTATTTTAACCTTATATTTTTCTGGTCATTTAATAATGTGGTTCCTATAGTCAAGATATCTCTTAAATCAGAAAAGTTTCTAAAATTAGTGTTGAAACGCGATCTGCTCTAGACAACCAAGACAAATCTGATAATCAGACAGCGAGTAAAATCAAGTTATCGAAGACTTGTGTTCATCGCAAATAATAAGAGATTATAGTGACCAGCAAGCGGAATAGACGTCTGACAGCCCCAGAAGTTTGTGTAGAAATATACAAATCACTGGAAAAACCAGTATCAGTGTCTACAGTGCAAAGATGATTGCTAGACGTGAAGTGGTTTGGACGGGATGCTGTACGTCAACCTCTATTAAAACCGCAGATTAAAAAGAAATGGATGCAATGGGCCCTAACCCATCGAGACTGGACCGAAGAAAATTTCAGAAAACTTCTTTGGAGATTCAAATCAAAATTTGAAGTGTTTGGGTCAAAAAGGAGAACTTTTATCCGACGTTGCGACGAAGAAAAGATGATGCCGCAGTGTGTAATGTCGGCTGTTAAGCAAGGTGGGAGATCAGTTCTGGAGTTGTTTCTCTGGCTATGCGATTGGAAACCTAGTCCAATACAAACGTATAATGAAAAAAGAGGAATATAAGGAAATTTTGGAGAAATACTACATTCCCTCCGGACTAAGATTAATCGGCTGAGGATTTATTTTGCAACAAAATAATGATCCGAAACATAGTTTGAAAGTATGTAGATGCTTTTTAGACCAAAAACAGTCGGAAAAAGTATTTGAAAATAAAACCTGGCCACCTCAAAGCCCCGATATTAATCTCATTGAACCTTTTGTGATAAGAGGTCGATTGAAACATTCGGGAACAGTGTCCATCTTCACAGCAGACCATGTGGAATGCATAAATTAATTGATCGCATGCCTAGATGGGTAAAAAAGTAATAAAGTGTAAAGGAGGATATTTCGACGAAAAATCTGTTTAAACTGTCTTGTGTGTATTTTGTTAAGAACAAGAACAGTATTCTTCAAGACTTTTTCTGTTTTAGTTTTAAATCATATGTGTAAAATGAAAATAAATCCGGTTTTTCATAAAGTTTTAAATATCTTGAATTTTATTTGGTCTCATACTTTTTCATAGTGGTCTCATACTTTTGACCGATAGAGAACATATGAGGCATACAATAAATAAAAATACGTAAAAAGGAATACGCTTAAAGAAATGTTTATGCTCAATATTTTTTATGAATGTTAAAAAAATTTTGAGTATAGTATAATAGACAGAAATAAATCCTTTAGGCACGGTTACAACACCCTGCTGAGTGAATTCTTTATTTTATTTGTCTTTTACGGGGCTTTTGCACTTAGACTGTGTCATACACTTAAAACGAAATTAATGTTTCTTACAATCATATTTTTTTTAAAATAACACGTGTGTTGAGCCTTTGCGTAACCTACTGTTTTTTAATTAACGTGATTAATGATGAATATACATAAATTTTACAAATATCTTATTTCTGTTTATATATATATATATATATATATATATATATATATATATATATATATATATATATATATATATATAACAATTATTTACTATCGCAGTCAATTAAATCTTATCCAATAACTTATTATATACAATTTATTATCAGATAAAGGACTGTAAAATTGTATATATTACAATTTGCTCTTAAAATGTAACCACGTTAAGCCAATTGTACAGTAGTTACAATATATATATATATATATATATATATATATATATATATATATATATATATATATATATATAAATTTCTTTTAGGTTATTAAAGGGTAATTCACATTTAGGATAATCAAATATGTTTTCGTGTTAGTTTGTTTACTCGTATTTATAAAATTCAAAATACTAATAGAATTGAAAAATACTTGTACTAGTTTACGCAGTGAATCTACTCATTTTAAGACATTTTTAAAATTCCCGGTTAGCAACACTCAATTCCCGCTAAATAGCCTGTTTGTTGCTTGCGCGCAGATTCCAATCAATGTTGCCAATGCGTAAATTTATTATCGATGGCGTCAATTTATCCCCCATTAGCTTACAACGATTAATGCATTTCAGAATTCTTGCTTTGAAATTCTTAACCGCATTCCTTATAAAGTGCGACCTGACAAAAAATCAATTTAATATTAATGGTTTCACGCCTCCTTCTCATTCCACGTATCCTCAGGTTGCACGGCATTTATTATGTAGATATATTATTTATTATGTAGTTATTAAAATAATTCATAGAATTATTTTGAGCAAGAAATAGAAATACTATGAACAAAAAAAGGCATCTTTTAACTATATAATTCATAATAATTCAGGTTAGGGGCTACAGAAAAGCTTTAAAGTAATAAAGCATTTAGATGCATTACAGAACAATAAAGGGATTATGTATTGTGAATACATAAACTAATGACTATATAAAAATAAGGAAGTTAGTTTATAAATGTATGTAAGAATTGCATTCAATGCACGAAATATCATAATGGTTCATTGCACAATTTTGTGATCCTCACTCATTGTATTTCCATAATTGTAGTATAAATATGTATGAATTGACAATCTTTGAACAATGTACGAAGTTATTCATACAACATTTATAGATCGAGTTTTTGTTTCTTCGTCATTAAGATGCATACGATGCATTTGGGTTTTCTCTGCATATGTAGGTGGTACTTACTATAGGAGGTCACAGGTAAGGCATAATATGCAACTAAACTGAAATATTTTACAAATATATGAAGACGAAGGAGTATGAAATTTGGCAAAAGTAAGGTATATGGAAAATGGTTATTTAATTATGATGCCTTGAAAATACTATCACGCTATAATTTTTTATATAAAGTGATATATGCAAGTTACCGAACGCCGGAAACGAGAATGTTACTGGTCAACTGAGCATCTATGTAGATATGTATATTTTCTTCGTCATTAAGCTAAGAAGCCTGATAGACACTTTATATGTTATATGTTCTGCTATTGGGTTTCTACGTTCATAATTATTTAATATAGTACTTACTGGTTTACCCTCTCGATTCATAATAAATTCTGTTTAAATTAAGTTTTGATTCGCTTAATTACATTTATATTTATTTATTGATGATCACAATGGCACTTCTCTCTATAGGGATAGATATCTTTTTTCAATTATGAGCTATTCTTTTTCACCCATTTAAAGAGTACCTAATGAAATCGAGTCAAGTCAGGAAAATGTGAGGTGACAATATTCTCTAAAAGTTATTTGCCGTCAATTGCTATGTAAAATATTGTGTGTGTATGTACGAGCGTGCGCGCGCGTGTGTGTGTATATACGTGAGCACATGTGTGTGGGTGTGTGTGTGCGTGCGTGCGTGTGTGCGTGCTTGCATTATAAGTGCATGCGTGTGTGTGCGTGCATGTGTGTGCGTGCATGTGTGTGCGTGCGTGTGTGTGCGTGCATGTGTGTGCGTGCATGTGTGTGCGTGTGTGTGTGTGTGCGCGTGTGTGCATGTGCGTGTGTGTGTGTGTTCGTGTGTGTATAATTGTACACAGATCTCAAAACCTAGATACAATATGATTCACTTTCACTTATAGTACGAGTAGGCCAGTTTTTCATATAAAAGCGAGTCCGAAAACCTCAATTAAAACTGTGTTATGATATAGAAAGTGCGTAATCGTCACATTTTTGTACGGAATGCGTAAAAAACTGCATAAGCAGCTTCTCAGTAACGTTGCGTGTCAGTCACACGAGTGCGAGTGATAGCCGTCTTTCCCAGAAATGATTGCATGAAAATGCGACGCTTCCGCGGTGCTTATGCTTTGATCCTCATTGCAGTGCACTTACTCAATGATTTAATATAAACTGTGCCACGGTTCTTATCTGGAATAACTCCCCTAATGAATTTTTGTGGTAAGTGATACTTACTAATTATAAGCGAGATGATATTTGAGATTATGTTCTTTACATAATCATAAATGAGTATAATTTATGCTTGTGCATATTGTTCTAAGAAATTTGATATTAATTTTCCGTAGTTCTTACCATACCTAAGTATACAATTATGTATAAAAAACGGCAGCTTCATGTTTTTTTCCAGTAACATAAAGCAGGATAAGTAGAGAGGAGACACTCACGCCAGATATTTAATGTTGAGTTGCGGAATCTAGCTTATTAGCGTGAAGAAATGAAAATAATTCAAATATTTCCATGTGGGAATTGATTTTAGATCCATACCTAGAACTATTCAGATACTGTCCAACTGCGCCACAAAGACAACTTTGTATATCTACTTTTGAAATAAAATGAGAATGTATATCATGATAATAATCTCAATAAATTCGTTCTAAGAATTAATTATAACATTTTTATATGTAAATGTAGATATCAGTATCTTGAATCAATTATATAACTACCTTATATGGTGAATATCACTCATCTTGCTTGACTTTATCTCTACATCTTTCTTATATTTCCATATAAGAAAGATGTAGATGTTATTTCCATAACACAATATTTAACTATTAACAACAAACTGTTTTTCATAAAAAACGCCGAATTTGTTTTACACGTTTGGAGTGTTTGAACAGGATTTAAGTCTTTACGCATCGTCTGATCTTTTTATATTCAAACAGATATTGTCCCTCACAATTAATAAAATGTTTAAAAATATTTATAATTAATGCTTTGAGCCAAGCCCACAAAAAATCGTGGGCAAAGTATTCTGTGATTATTTTTAGATTTTTAGAAACTGTTGCTGTGGTTACTTATATAACCGACGTAAAAAAATCACTAAATAATACATGCAACAAAATGACTTGAAATATCTTAACATAAATAAAAATCTTTTCAAGAACATGACAGGCATGGAAAGGTCGTAGTCGATACACTGAGCCGATATCAATGAGGTGTGCACAGTATTTTATGTTAGGTTTCCTTATATCGGAAAACTCTCGTGACCCAACAAGGGACATAATATGGATAGAAAATAAATAAGCAGCACATATAAGGGCATGAAATCAAAGGAATGAAGTGTTTATATGTTTTCAATGTAACACTTAAACTTGAAATCGAGGTTGTAACATATATTTTTTATATCATACTATGCGATATATAGCGTTATTCATATATATTACCTACTATGTCCCTGCCCTGAAATATAAAAAAAGGTGATATATTGGATGAAATAAATTTTGTTTTTATACGGTACATGAATTAAACATTCAGTTTTAATGAATAGCAAATGAGTTTACGTCGGGCACATTAATTGAGAAGGCACTTAATATCGTCATTTCTAAGAAATGTATTAAGCCGTCTTTTGGTTTATTAATTTTAGGTTGGACCGCTATTCTAATCTAAATTTAGATAGTGCCGATTTTATCTTTTCATTTATTGCATTATTTGCAACAAGAATGCCGGTCTAGACTGGATTAGGAATTCGTTGTAACTAACTCTTGATAACAAGTCTAAGTGACTGTGGGGAAATTTTATTATACGTTTCTTATAAATATTAGTTTTAATTACAATTAAAAAATTGTGTGTGTATAAATACATTAAAAACCCGATATCAATTGGTAAGTGTAATAAATTGTAAAAACAATTAATGTCAGCACTAGTGCTTTAGAAGAAGCCAGAACTATTTAAGTAGAGAAAAACAAAAAAATAATGGAATATTGCTCATACAGACTGCAGCTAGAATTAAGTGTTAAAAAATGGAGAAAATATCGTCCACCGTTTATTACATCTGGTAAAGTATTTCGTAAATTAGGCTCATAGCCAACAGCTTGTACTAAACTAATATATTATATGTACTGGGATCAAGAATAAATAAAGATGGATGTGGTTCGGGTTTAGCATTCGTTTCGTTTTTATTCCTTTAAATTATAATGGCGGTATCAATCAAATGTTTTTAGAATACCTACTAAGACAATAAAGTAATTTAAATTGAATTGTGATCCGGTAATTTTTGTTGTTTTTTGTGAAGAATCAAAATAGTTTGAAGTTGTAAATGATTTTGAAGCTTATGCATTGTGAAACTTGAAAAGATTAAACTTGTGTTGTTAGTTTTATTTTTAAATAAGCGGCTACATTAAAATAAAGTCAACGATGATATTATCTATTGTTTGTCTAATTTGAATTGTTTATGAAAAAATTAAGTTGAACAATCTATAATTGGGGTTACATCATTATTCACATGATTGTCGCTTACTATGTATATATATAACCTTTGCCACATCTATAAATATACCTAAGCGTAAAAAATATAACATTTACTAATAAATCAACAAATTTATATAAAGATTTCTGGAAATATGGAAAGGATGACATGAAGTTATAAAAACTACAGACTTAAATATATGAAAATTTAACACAAAATAAAATATATTTGTTTCTCAGGTTGTCAAGATATATAAAGATTTATATGTATTCCTTGGAAGTCGCCTGTTCAATGTTTAGTGCGATGGTCGTCTCAAGGTCAGAGTGTACAGATTTTTATTTGTTGACTAATGACTAGTTTCTTTGTACTTCAATCATTTCAGTTAAAGGTTTATTTATTTAAAAAAAATGTTTTCCAAAATAAATAATAGCTTATAAATGACTCATAAAGAACAGAATTACTTTGCTGTAGCCCAATTACAAAAATATCGAATTTTAGAAAGATGGTGCATATTTATCATTATTCTGCTTTTGCATGCTGTGTATTTGTAGAATCTAACGTACGTTATGTTTTGTCTAAGCAGAGAGTCACCTATCATTACATATAATGTATTACAAATTAAAAAATCTTGAGAATTGAATCCATAGGTACCACTTCGTCAAATACGTCACTACTGCGCCAAAGTAGTGCATTTTATACATACATAAACACGTGTGTGTGTATATATATATATATACACACACATATATATATATATATATATATATATATATATATATATATATATATATCGTTGCTAAAGTTAATGTGAAGCTATCATTCAATTGCTAATTTAAGTATTTTGTTAGTCTTATTAGCGTCCGGTTTATCGTTTCAAGCTAGGAAGTGATTTAGCAGTTCACTTATTGAAACAAATTGGTGTCTATTTATTAGCTAGTATCCGGCAGGTCACTTGTTAATACATAAAAAATCCTTGAAAAAAAAATGAAGTACTGTACACTGTAAGTCAATTTTAAGACTATTTTTGAATTGGAAAACTGTATATCATCGGTACACATTATTTATAATATAACATATATTTACTTATGTGTATCTTGTCACAATTAATTTATTTTGATTTGGGAAGAAATGATAAAAACTTATATTATAAATTATAGTTATAAGAAAAAAGCCGTTGTATGAATAAAAAGTTTTTAACTTTTGTCAGAGATAGGTAGAAAATATTTATCAACGCCATAACGAAGTCTATAATCACAAATTAACTAACGGTTACTTACAAATGTTAATATGAATATGATTACTTGAAAATTGCAGTGGCCTTTGGCTTCTCTATATATATTTTCGGCTATACGTAATAAATACTACTATCAAAAAATCCATCATATTAAAAGAACTTAATTAATACAAAAAACAACGTATCAAAACATTAGATCTGAACAAGCAAAGCCCTGCTGATAGTGCAGAAAAGTCTTAATACTCACGAAGGTCGAATCTTGATAATTATAAAGTAAACCACCTATGTGTATCTGTTTGAGTGATTCAGTTCTCAGTCGGCAACAGAGGCCGCACAGGACGATAATTTTATAAGTATATATTATGCATTTCTTATATGTTAATTTGTTAAATTAATTTTATGTGCATTAAATTAATATAAATATGATAATCTTGTTTTTATATATTCATAACATGAACTATGGATATACGAACATTTCTAAATAGTTAAGTAAAAAATTGTATAATTTATATATACATAGACGAGTAACAGATGCAGATTACTAATTTAAAGCATTTTATTTTGAATCAGTGAAAATAGGATCATTAATACAAGTAGAACTACATATACATTTAGATTATTTAAAACCCGTGTATTTATAAGAAATAAATATATATAAAAACTGTCATCGTGTCGCATTTAATTTAGCATATGTTTATTCATCGTTAACTATACTGTTAGGTAATATCTCAAGGTACGTTTATTTTTGAGATAGCGTGCATACGTCACTTTGATATCATTACGGTCACTGCTCTTTTCAGTTTTACTGCATACATGCGAATTTAGGGCTTATTGATGCAAGAGAATATGCCGAATGGCATGAATGGTCATAATGTATTGATTTATTTGATTTGTTAATAACTTGACATTTAGCGAGAAATTATTTAGTTTTCTATAATCAATTCGCAAGGCTTGTATCCTTTGAATTATGGGAACATAAAGTGTAATTTTGTTATTAAATATTCATTTAGAACTTACCTTAGGTCCAGCCTTAGGTTTCGTCCGTCAATAGTGAGGTTGTAGTGGACTGTGTGAGGTAGTTTATGCTCTGTTGCGTGTAGATCACGGCGCGCGCGTGCATGTCCGTGTTCATGCGCATGTTCAAGCGCGTGCGAGATCAGCTCGCCCTCCCGCGTCACCTTTACTGGTGTCGAGATTTGTATTTGCGATGTGTCCAGGTGCTGGTGCGAGTAGATACCTGTTTCACAGTTATTTATGTAATAAGTATATATTATATTCGATGGTAGTTTATTTATTAATTATTAATAATTTATTACACCAAAAAATATATAATAAAAAAGGGGAATTACAAATTTGGTGTAAAGCCGGCCCGATCACCATAAGTGATCACTACCAGACAATCATTACAAAAAAAGAATAATATTTTGGAAGGATTTTTGTTGGTGTACAAATGACTTCTTAATCGAAAATGGAAGTTATGTTTTAAAGCACGAGTTCATACTTGGGACTAAAAAAATATATTTTTTCAATATCGTATACGTAATACATGTTAATTATTATTATTTGTTTGTTATAATTTTTAATTGTAAGCAAAAATGTTATTATTAGCATTTTCATAGAGAATCGATGTCAGTACTTTTTAGTTGACTACGCTTTCCTAGTAAAACGGAAACTATCAAAATATAACAGCATTGACCTGTGCAAATAATCACTTGCGTCTACTTTTGGCGCGTGTGTGTCACTGATGATGCAAGTTATCGCACCACTTCGGTAATACGATGCCTCTAGGCGATTTCGTTTTTGGTTGGACTATCATCAATATTATAAGTATCAATCATGTTAGTTTATGAATTTTTCGTTAAAATTTTCTTGCAGCTTACATTTGCAGTTTATTTTAGATTTTAAGATTATACGTAAACGTTGATATGTCTACTTGGAACATAAAAAGAGCACTTGAGTAGAGTAAACACACTTATAGTTTCGTTTGATCTATGAAAAGATGTAAAGTTATAAAGGAATATAGTGTTACACACAACTCAAAGGTTTTTATTTGAACAATATGTTTTGATGTCTACCTGTCATACGTCTTTTTCCGTCGACGACGTACTTACACATAGCTATTATTTAACATAATAACATAATCTAAATAGATTGTATTATTATGTTATATATATATATATATATATATATATATATATATATATATATATATATATATATATAATTTGTCCCCCAGTTTCGAAGATTTTCATTTACGAAAGTGCCTTGTGGAACAAACAAGCAAACAAACTTTTCTACTTATATATATATATATATATATATATATATATATATATATATATATATATATATATATATATATATATATGCTTATTCTTATATAAATTATTCTAGAATATTTTAAATAACATATAATAAAGATGGAAGATAAACGTATCAAGTACATAGTTACATAGTCATGTAATTTAAAAAATAAAATAAAACTGTAATTCAAAGTAAAAATGTGACTAAAAAAAAAACAAATAAATCATATGTTAAAGCAAAATTAAAATTATATAATATGTATATAAATGATCTTATTTTACTATTTTTAAAGTTTTATTCTACCTTAAGGATTAGAAAACATATTGAAAAAACGTATATAAATTTGAACACAGCGGGATTCAAACCCGCTTACTCTTGGAAACCGTCAAAGCGCTACCTGACTACTAAGCCATGCGTTCTACTACCGGCTGCGAAATCTCTGTAGAGGTTTTTACAAATTTCTGCTACTCAAAGATTATTAAAAAATAATCATTTAACAAGAGTGATTGCTATTTCATTTGAATATTTTACTATTCTTAAAGAGTTATTCCACTCACACACAATTAGGATTAGAAAACGTATAATTTTTTTTGAACACAGTAGGATTCGAACCCTTGCCTCTACGAAACGTCCAAGCGCTCTTACCGCTAAGCCATGCATTCGTTGCCGCTGCGTTCTAATTTTTGTACTTTTTTTTTTAAATGTTTTCTAATCCTAACTGTGGAATAACACTTTAAAAATAGTAAAGTATTAAAATTATATAGCGATCTCTCTTGTTAAACGATTATTTCTTAATAAATTTTGAATAGCAATAATTCGTAAAAATCTCTACAGAGTGGCTACCAACATAAATAACTTGTAAAATAATTTCGACGCAGCCGGTAGTAGAACGCATGGCTTAGCAGTCAGAACGCTTGAACGATTTCCAAGAGACGCGGGTTCGAATACCGTGTTTAATTTTTTATACGTTTTTTCAAAATGTGTTCTAATAAATTATTGTTTTACTTTAATAGGTCGTATAATAGGTATATAAATTACTTTTTTTACATAAATGTGTACATATTTTTTTAAAACTGAGCTCAGTAGTAATACATTTTCAATGATAAAAAATGAAAAAAAAAATTAACACCAGTACGAGAGAAAAAATTTATGAGTAGTAGGTAAGTACACCATTTACTAATTCATACTTATATTATAAAGTAGAAAAGTTTGTTTGCTTGTTTGTTCCACAAGGCACTTTCGTAAATGAAAATCTTCGAAACTGGGGGACAAATTTGAAATATATTTAAAAATTTTATATACTAACAAGACCGGAATAATGGTTGAATAAAAAAAATATATATTCCTTCTGTGATGCAGACGAAGTGGCGCGGCTTTGCTAGTTTAATATATTTAATGACGAACCTACATTTAACTAGTGATCGTATGAGCAATTTCCTAAGAACTAGGAACGCTATTTCAGCACCGCGTAATGCTAGTCACTCGATACTTGCTTGTTGATGAGGCCACACAAGATTCTCTAGCAAATCACATTTTTTCCACTTCTTATAATATTAATTTGTTTCCCTATTCTTTATTCCATAATTGTTAATAGCTTTTAAATTTTAAAACCTCTACTAAGACTAACTTAAAGAGTTAACAAATATAATTAAAATGGCAATTTCTATAATGCTGTTTATATTTTTTGTCGTTATTGCCTTGCCTTGCCAAGAATGCGCTTTTAAGTACAATTTATAACGTAATTTTGTTTTGTTTTAGCAAATTAAAATGTTTGGCTCAACTCATTGTTCAGATAAAAATAAAAGAACAAAAAAGGTTATCAATTAGTCATTACACACTTTTTAGTTCGTGCATGTAATAAAAACCTATTATATGAGCACGTTAAGATAATATATTAAGATAACAGAAAATGTTGGAAGACGAAACGTAAATAGTCTTAAATAAATTATTCAAAACGCGGTGCGGTGGGATTTTCTAATGTAATAGGTGTCGATTAAACGGGTTGAATGTTTTTATGGTGGCCGCGTGGGCTGTGTGAGACGAATGCTTACAAGCTTGTTCTTTGACTAGGGGCTTGGCAGCAATTATTGTCTATTACCCGAGTACCCGCCCCCCAGTGGACGACATGCTTGAGTTGACGCACCGGAACGCCGACCTCATCGCTATGCGTGGGTGGACATTTATAAAGAAAATATAGACAATATATATAATATATTTTAAATTTCTTTGTACGATGGTTTAGTTTTGTAGGTGCCGTATCAGTTACTATTGTTGATATTTTTTTGGCTCCTTATTAATGTTTTGATTTATTATTTGGCCTTATGCGGAAGTTACAAAAGAATAATATTGTTATCTAGAAAAAAAAATTAATGAGAAGTAGATATATTTTCATTTATTTGTTTGCTCTTGTTCTTGTATAATGGGGAGTACCAAAAGTCAATACACTTCATTTCGAGACCGTTTCAGAATGACAGTTTAAACAGAAATTATTACATTACTATGTGACAAAGCCTAACTTATATCTACATATAGGTATAAAGTGATAAAACTAGTTACATCATCTTTAATAGTAGTTAATCGGAGTAAGTAAAGTGAGATATTTGTGTATGCAGTGACAAGAACAAATGATTTTAAGACTTTTTCGCTAACTAGAAAAGAAGCGTATCTGTTTATTTTGTTACTATTAATAATGTGTAAATATGGTAGATTTGTAACCAATTTTGAGTCTAATATGAATATTCATGAGTACAGATTAGATAATTATTTCAGCAGACAATTTAAAACGCGTAAAATTAATCTTGCAAATGCGAGTATAAATTATTTTTAACATTATCCCATATACATTTTTAATTTTTATGATCAAAAGTTCAACAAAAAATAAATAGATTAATAAGTATATTGTAATATGATCTGTAATATATTATCGCTTATCTCAACACGACAAGTGACAACGTTACGTCACACGTCACGTCACTGACCAAGATTCGCACCTTTTCTCCACATGAGATAAGATTTGCTCTGCAAATATTGATACACACCGATAACAGACACAGATCGTTATACTTTACACTTTCCAGCGATAAATTTTGGCTATTATCACGCACTTTTGTGATAAAAATATAATTTATACTTGTATTTGTTTAACCTTCAAAGATTATCGTATCGAAAAATCAAATGACAAGCTAACAAAGATGCTAATTGTAACCGTTTTGCAATTGGGGCAAGATTATTAATAATAACGTTAGGAAAGTTCAACGACCAAGCAAGACAAGTATTATAGGCTTGTATAATAGCTTGTTTTCAAAATTATGCCAACGATTGCTGCTTTATGGTGCTGTTTCATTGCACTCATGCTTCATTTGTGTATGTTTTGGGCTTGGCCTGCATTTGCTATCCATACACTATTTTTGACACGTTATTGAGTTCGAGAATAACTAGACGATTTGCTGTATTTCATTACACAATACCCCTAATTTCAAGTCATTTGCTAAGAATTATTATACATAAATAAGTACATATTTACATGCATTTAGGCATTATTACAACTAAATAAAATCTAATAGACCTTATGGAATAAATAATAACAACATATTTAAACACTTGTTTTAAGTGATATAAAATTACTAATTAGTGTGATATATTAATAATAATTAAACAATATCTTGTCTTAGCGTCTTTTAACGATATTTTTTCATGTTAGAAAAAAAATAAAACAAAAAATTATATTTATATATAATATATATTCATATAAATTTGAGACACGCGTTTTGTTGGTAATATGAAACTGTGGTAATACGATATACAAATCCGTAAAGATTTGCGCGGTCTCTCACATATGGACGACCTTCATGTTATTACTACGTGTGAGTTCCCATATGTATACAATATACACTATACGCGTTACCGTAATATAGCTTTCATTTTTATTTGTAATTTTTTAAATTTTAAAATAAATTCTAGGCTAAACATTATGTACTTTAGAATAATCATTAATAAATAAATTTATATAATGTATTTTTATCTGAGTCGGATATAATTATAATAAAAATTATTTTACAATGTTTTCTTTGTAAAGAAATACAATCGGACCAGTTCTAAATCTACTGACACAGAGGGGATAATCCTTCAAAGGTAATCTCAGGCTGTTCCTTGGCTGGAATCCAATTATCAGCATTTCAAATTCGCGACAACCGCAAAACAACTTCCACGATTAGTAATACGATTTAAAAAATTATAATCTGAAGATTTTGTTTCCGTCTGTCATTTTTATTAGCATGTCTGATATTTAGAAGATATAATATTATAACATAAAAAAGATATAAACAATGAATGTAAAATTATTAATTTGTTTTACAATGCCATTTAATTTGAAAAAAATGTTTATTTAGGGTGACGGTTATAATTATAAATTTGAAATTCAATTCCTTTTAAATGACTTTGCTATAAACATTATTTGTAATAATTTAAATAATCAGCAGCTTCTAAAAATCTTTTAAATTATTATATTTAAAGCTTTTTATAAATAAAAAATATTACGTACCGGTGTGTATAAAGGTTCTAATGCTATCCTGGACATTCTGTTCTACTTCATTGGCGAGCTCCACTCTAGGTGCGACTTGAAGGTATTTAGCGCTGCATCGAGACATCACCATTTGGAACAACAGGAGTTTAAATATGGAACACCTCACATCCATTTTTCTGAGTAGTCGGCAGCCACTAGCACGCATGTTTTGTACCAATGCTGCCTCAATTCTTTGTAACTCGCTACGGATTTGGCATGCTACTGACTGAACGTTCTTGTAATCACTAATTCGGTGCTCTTATAAACACTGATTTAATAATAATTTATGTTTGTAATTGGATATTGATATTATGGGTCTCTGATATTGGCGCAATCTCATTATAATGGACCTGCAAAGAAGATACAAAAACATTAATAATATCTTGGAACATTATTTAATCTGATATGAGTCGTCTAAAAATATCAAAAGTTCAAGAGCATTAGATTATATCTGTAGTTAAAATTCAATCATAGTTACAAAAAATATAAAATAATGTGTGTTACCTATACGGTTAATTTGCATAGCCGATAATTTTTCTTACAATTTACAAACACAATAATGAATTAACAATTTTTATATCTTTTAAACGACTAAATCTAATTCTTTAACACCAAAGATTATTTTACTTCTCACGTACACTATTTTATATTATTTTTAAATCTAATCTAAACTATCACAGAGCTTCAAGCCCCAAACACAACGTGACGAGCGTACTACGATTCACCCGACCGCTGAGTCAAGGTGCTATCTTTAAAGTGGTACCATGTGTTATATAATTTTTCGTTATTAGGTAGATAATTTTATCTCTCACTTCATCCACTTATGTACGTATGTATGTATAACATAATCTGTTGAGAGTAAAATGACACCTTCTTATATTTTTTTTAGCTTTATACTTTTATCCCGCATAGTAGGGTAGACAAAGTACCTAGTGTCAAGATACTCCGTACTTCGCTTTCCACCGAATTCGAGACATTGCGTGTTGAGTGTTGGAACTCAACGCCGCACTTTGTCTTTTACCAGAGCAAGGAAGTGAAAATAATTTAAATATCATCCCTGAGAGGATCGAACCCACAACCGAACACGTTAACAGTCAGACGCTGTCACACTGCGCCACGACCGGACTCTTATATATTCAAAATAAAAGTCAAAACACATTTTGTGTAATCGCTATAGGCAATATAACAACAGCATAATAAAAAGAAGAGGTCAGCGAAAAACGTGAATTAAAATTACATTAATTATATTAACATTTAAGAAATTCAGTAGCTTTTTTTATTTCTATAGATGGACAAGATTTCGATAGTTGATCACCAAAATTGGATTGATTGACAGACGAGTATGTTTTGCCATAAACAAACGTTACAGAAGTCGTAATTTATGGATAAAGGTCAGAGTTTTTTACGCGATGCTTATGTTTTAAAGGCCTTACTATGGTTATTACGAAACCTTCAAATCAAATTGCAGAACTTGCAGCATCATCATCGCCTTCCATATAGAGAAAGAATAATAACTACGGTAATTGTATCAGTTTTAGTAAAAAAATGAATGCATTCTGGGAAATTAATTTTGAAGGGTAGCGGCTCAAGGTAGAGTCCACGTACCGGCGATAAGACAGGCGCCAGGCAACGCGGCTCCTTATAATACAACTTGATTTGTTTATTTTTCTAAGCACACGTATGTCGCGACGATAACTATTAAATTTTATATTTATAATTGTTTGATGATATTATATAAGAATTTGAAAGTTTACAAATTGTTAGGGTAAATATTTTATTTAAGTTGTCCAAGTAAAATACAAGTGTACAATTTACACGCTACAAAACATCTATAGAATTAATTAAATGAAATGTGCAATGGTTAGAAATTAATTTACTACTATTTCTCACCTGCTACTGCGTTTGCTTGTTGTTCTCTTATTTCCGTATTACATGTTCGAGGCCTTTGGTTTTTATTTTTCAAAAAAAAAATTAATATTAAAGTAAATAATTTTTATTACGCCAAGCTTTTTTTTATTTTTTGTTGTCTAGTATCGTTATCTTCACTGATTTATAATTATAGTTATCTTGAGCTAGATGTAGCTCATATCAGACATGTGGAGTCTTAAGTTTAAAAATCAACTACTATATATTGTATTCTAGTATTATTTATTTTCCAGCAGGGTGTAACAACAAAGTGACTAATGAACAGACACATATTCTTTTATTACTTAATACAATACATTACTTTTAATTTATTCGTAAGTATAATCACATAATATCACAACGATTTAAAAAAGTTATCGACAAAAAATATTCTAATTTTATGAACAATTGTTTACTTATTCAAAATTACAAAATATAATGCCACCTACAGGTACGATGTTAACAAAATCAATTGAAATGATTCTATAATGTTTATGTTACTACATGCATTTATTATATTTAAATGGAGGAGTAGCTTACCAATTGAGTGAATAAATACGTATGTATATCGATATTGGCTTACATATATTTCTTAACACACTTGTGCAAATCTTTTCGTTGATAAGACAATATAGTTAGTATTGTCATGATATTTGCATTACATAATAAATAATACAAAGGCAAAATAACGGTGACTTTTACCATTTAATTTTTACAAGGACAACGAGAAAAAGTTGTAATCTACAAATATGTATACGTTTCTTACATTAGCCACCTAGGAATACAGCATTTACAAAAAAAAATTTCTAAATACTAAAAGTACATTAAGTTGTAATTTCAATTTTAATAGTAGCTCTTTAAAAGGAGTAGTGTAACAGAAAATATATTTTCTAACTCTTCGAGTACTTTTAGTTACACCTAGTATTTTGTTATCAGAATAAAGAGATATCATTGTATGTATATACTCTTAATCTCACCACTGACCCGATTTGCGTCTAGACTAAAAATGACGTACGTCGTAGACTCAAACTCTTTCCAGCAGTCATTAAACAGTAGATAAGAGAGATTTAGACTATGTAAGCGATCATTGAGGCCACAACTTTATAGTTAACTATTAAAATATATTCATAGCAAAAAATAATCGTATTTTAATTTTTATAATCTATTTAATGTTAATATTAATAGGCTTATGACACCTGTTTCTATATGTATAGAGATATTATATGGAAGCTTGTATTTTATATAGTTCAGTAAAAAAATAACTAAGATACTACTTTGTCTAAATATTTTATCCTTGTTATCAGAATAAAAAGATGTCATTATTATTAAACATTAATATGAATAACTTTCGTAACATAAACTCAAAACAACAACTTAATTTCTAATAAGTAAATAAAGATCCACATATTTTTGTATGGTTAGATAAACTTTCAAGTAAAATAAGTACAAAAAAATAAAAATTAAACGACAAACGTAACTATGTAAACAACATTTACTGTCATGTAGTATATGATTTTTTTTTATTTTATGGAATAAAGATAAAAATAAAAATGAATATTACAGAATCAAATTCCATACTATGATTAGCGACCTCAAACATTTGAGGCCGATCGCGGCGCAGTGGGACAGAGTCTGGCTCTAAACATGATCGGTCGTGGGTTCGAGCCCCGCTCGGGTGAGTGATTATATTTAAATTACTTAATTTTCTTGCTCTGATAAAGACTAAAAACAAAATTCGGCGTTGAGTTGAAAGCGAAGTATGAATTGTCTTAACACTAGGGACTTTCTGTCAACCCTGCTATGCGGGCTAAAAGTATGAAGCAAAAAAAATAAGCATTAATAATTAAGTAACGTACATATTGCCTTAGCAATGCTTATGTCACTTTATACAATCAAATAAATTCAAATTGTGACAGTCATCCTATTAATATATTTTTTCTATTGAAATATTTTAAAAAATGTTGACTTTGTACACTCTTTTACCACATAACACCATATATATGTATATGCACGTAACACGAATTATGATAATGCCTCGAGCAATTTGTATTTATATTATTGAACAAAAAGGCAGAGAATAATTATATCAAAAATAATTCCATAAGTACCTGCATTTATAATATTTTTGATATAAAATAAAACAAAATGCAAAACGATCTCATTAAAAGTAACAAATTTTACTTAAGATAATTTTAATTATTTATTAACGAGAGAAGTTCTTCCAGTGAAAGTACTTATAGTTTATTATCTCTTTGTATTGTTTTTGTTGTGTTATTTTTCAATTGTAAAAAGAATAATAAGTCAATAAATGTTTATAGAGGTTTGGCGCCATTGGATATTGTATAGACGTCCGGCGCGTCAGGCAGAGTCTCACGATCATCGACGGATTTGGAGCCAACGTATACCCATATGGTGCACACCACTTTTTCTTGATTCCTGTCATCCTATCTCGAGAATGTACTTACGTTAAGTATCTACATCGCTAAAAAATCTACAATAAGAAGAATAAATAAATAACTTTTAAGGTATAAAAATGTACATAAATGAACAGATTAATGAATAATTTCAAAGTTTTAATGTTACTATCACAAAAATATAATTAAACATAAAAATATAATTTTGCATGGAGTTAATGTCTTGTCTTTAACGGTTAAAAGTGAAAACGTTTTTCTCGAACAAATGTTTACCTTATTAAAATTTTTCCTTAATGTTTGGCAAATTATGTTTGGTCTTTTTCATATTTTCCTTTTTAAAGCCAATACATATATAATTATATAAATGGTAGAGCAAAAACTCATTAATATATTCACAAGAAAATTATTGAACATAGAAAACAGCAACACTAATCTATTTTAAAAAATATGAATTCAATAGGATTTTGCTTTACATATGGTACAACCAAATCATATATATACCTATGGCAATATAACAAATATTTCAAATAAACTAAATGTAATTATTCGGAATTTAGCACAGCTCATTCAATACAATGCGTATAGAGAGTAGAGAGTGAGCATAGTAGCTTAGTAAATTAATACATTATTTGTTCAATAAATCGCCAGTAATAAGCTGCATTTAACGAGACGTTGTTACATTGTTTGTATACAACGGGGTTTACGTCGGTGAAATCGTAAAATCGCAAGCTATAGTTAGAACAAGGCCTTAGTATGAGAGCCGGGGGCATCCGTCATCGTCTCGCACTCGTGGCTTTGTCTGCAGCCATTACGAGACTGGTAGCGCCGGTTAAGTCCTGCCTGACTCTATTATTGCCCTTTGTGTACAACGTTCTCTTTAGAAATAGAACTGCGTTATTGTTCCTTTTATTGTAAACGGCAAGAGGACGGCAACTACGTACATAGTTAAAAGCACCCATATTTACGTTTTAAATTTGTAATGTTAATGCTCTCCTTGTTACACCATTAAAACATAGAACATGTAACACCTGAATTACGTACACTAAATGCGTCCTAATTATTTTTTGATTAATATAAAGCTGAGTCAATATTTAATTAGAAGTAAGTAAAATCTTACAACATTAGTTATGATATTTAAATGTAACCTAGTTTTATTTTGAACGCATACCATTAAAAATTGTGAGTAAAGCATCATATGGTCATAGAAATTATTACAAATAATTTATTCAAAAACAAATGAAGTCGTAACACGAGTCGGAAGCCGAGGAACTGCCAGTATATTATAGTAACCGGTTTTTTATTATTAGACATAACCAAATATGTCTGCAACAATCATGTAAGTCATATATTTTCACAATTAAAATAGATTAATATTTTTAATTTCGAATATATATTTTATCTATATTCCAACTGAGTGTGACTGCCGCTATTCATATAACTGCAATACATTAAGAACATTTTTAATGTCTACACAGGTGTTCCATCAGTACAAAAATCGTCGGAAATAAACATTAATTGTTTGCCCTTTTACAAACTGTTCAAGCTCAAGATTATTTTATGTACGGTATGCGTTATAAATGTTTCTAACGAGAATGATGATTTTTTTAATAGTGCGATTTCGTTAATAATCATTAATAATTTTTGAATAATTTTAAAATAATTATGAAGTTATCAATATGTTTGCACTTGTGATTTCGAATGTAACTTTAAGTTGTTGATATATTTTTTATCATTTTCCTAAACTGGTTAGATAAAATGTGGCGTGAAAAATAGAAAATTTGTTTGAATTTTTATTACATAATTTATTTCTGCTTATCCTACAAAAATACTCAAGACTCTACACTTTTATTAGGATGCATATTAGGATAAAAAATATTTAAATAATTGTATACCTACAACATAAGTTAGTGTACACTGGTCTTTAGTTTAGTTATTACACGGACCATCTGATGCGCTTAGCAAAGAAGTTAAACTGCGCTAAGACATTTATTTGTCAGAATACAAATAGACTCTAGACTATTATTTCAATATATGTAATTGGTTGTAATATTCTTATAATAATATATTAGAAAAGCAATATATAATATTATTTATTTATGCATACTGAACTACAATATACTTGTAGTGAAAATTCATGTATGTATGCCTGTATAAAAGATATATATTTATTAATTATGAATTTTAAATGTTGTTTAATCGCTTCGTGTGTTGCATCTAATTGTCTTAAGTTTATAAGTGTTTATTAAAACTTTAAAGTTTACCTATTGATCTAGTTTCAGTTAAAAAGAATATTTCGGAATTGTATATCAATGTCATATGAATGTACAGAAGTTTTCACTGTGTCGATTTCTCTTTGACATTACATATTTATCATTTTCATTCTCAAAAGTAAATATTTTTACAATTTTTTTACTAATTATTACTATTATATTATATATTGTTTTGTTATTAATTTATTTTAATCACTACAAAATTTATACTAAAATACATACTTGCAAATAATAACAACATTCGAAAACAAGAGAATATTCCGTTTACTATAATAAAATTAAAATATTTCCCGAATGGTTTCTGTCTTGCAAACGAAATGTGTTCACGTGTAAATTATGTACTCTTATTATGATACGACACAAGGATCAATGAAACCCAAGTCGCGCAAGTATAATTTTGATGACACCTCTGATGTAGTTTCCACCGGCGACTATTGATTTCGCGGAATAGCGATTTAAGATCGCATGCCAATGTTGCTCATGCATACAAAAGCATTTCGATAGTGTAGGATTTATTTATTATTTATACGAATAGGTGCATGTAACATAAATCGGTACGTGGGTAGGCCGCTTAATAATTGTTTTATGTTTTTGTATGGGAGTTAACTAATGACCGTTAGCTCAGTACATAACCTAAATAATTATAGTTTATTTTATAATATAAACATAGACTAATTCAAAATATTCGACAAATTAAAAAGTTTATTCTTTTAATTTGCTTCCAAACAAAATATCGTAGTCAAGGATTTCATTGTAAAGACGGATAATATCAGTATACCGGTTTTCTTGATGAGAATATTAATATACTTAAATTATCCTTAGTAATATACGAAAACCTGTAAAAAAATCGTAATTCTTTTTCTTATTTATAATTTAATACATACTTTGTATGCCAAGAATGACCACGGACGTAACCATTCTATGCATAAATTAAATTATTGACGAAGCCTAAATATATTTTTAATACAAAAAACGTGTCATATTTTCGTATTATCTTTAAGTACTTAAAACATTCTTTACTACTTCTACGTCTACTTTTAACCAAAATTGCAAATTAGATGGCTAAGAAAACTAAGGATAGAAAATAAAGAAAGAAGGAAGACAAAATTTTTATCGAGTATAATTTCGATGGATTCAGAGCGATAAAGAGTGCAACATGTTGAGGTGCTTTTTATATTTAAAATATGCGTATCTCGGTAAAAGGAAACCAATTTATAACGTTAAACCTAAGCTTTAAATTATTAACATGACAGTCGTTTAATGCAATAATTATACTTGATGGTATATATCAAAAAAATATGCGTTATCAAAAAAAAATGCATTAGCATGCATAAAATAATTCCTGGGTCAATTACATATTTCTTAAGGAATTTGATAATATAAATGTTTTAGTCAAAGTAATAAGTAAGCTAGAGTTAGGCAAACTAGATTGATTCTTAGTGATCCGCGTTGTATATGAAAATTATATATTATGTAGTTATCTTGTTACCAATATATTTTTAATTCCTTTAAACTATGACGACGACGAAAGGCTTATGAAGGCTGAACAAAAGCACATAATATCTTATTTAACTTTTTTTCTTTTAACAAAACATATCCGAAAGGAATTGAATAGTAAGAAAGTTTAAGTAACATGGAATGAAATATAGATTTCTCTTCAATTGAATGAAGTTCACACGTAGAATGCATTTCTAGCAAATTTGTATACAATCAATAGGTGTTAACTAAAGCATTATGCATGTACGGTGTCACATTAAAATGCCATTAACCTTAAGCGTAAACACAGATTTACACGTAGTAAAAATAAATATCTGCGAAGACGTCGGAAATAATTTGCAACCTCTAAGTGGTTAAGATTTTTTTGTTATTAATCATAATTAAATATGGTTTAAAAAATGACTTATAAAAATACTTATCAAAAATCTATTTCTTTAAAATAAGCATCTGAGCCTATTAATTTTTTAACTCAGAATTTAGAGGAAACGAGCAAGCATAAAAAAGATAAAGTAGATATATTATTTTTCTTGCAATCACACTACATATTTACGACTTTTATAAAGAAATTTTACGCATTATTCCAAACCGGTTAATTAGTCAGTATTTAAGCTATCATGCCAAGGTCGACGACAACATATAATCATTTATGAGATTACCTGCTGTGTCACGTGACGTAACAAAGCCAAGAGGATAGCTTGGATTTAAGATGTCAACTTTATAGATAAAATAATACATCAGTTGATATTTATGTAATAAATATCGCACGTTCATGTAAATAGATGAGATTTTTTTAATTTTTATTTTTCACAAAAATGTTCACGAATTAAAATGTTATCGAATGAAATTAATCTTTTTATAATATAATTTCAGCTTATAACATGTTCCAAATTAATAGTAAGTATTGAATTATTTTTTTTATTAAAAAAGCAATGTATAAAATGAAGAATAATTAGTTAATATTCTCTAGAATTGTAAACAAGTTTCAACAGGGACTTATTTAAAACAATCATATTTTGAATTTATATCACGTGTCAAGATTGAAATTAATAATATAATAATTGTTATAATTGACTTTATATTTCTAATATTACTTTATACGATAATATTCAACCACAACACACATAGCATAAACCATTTTTGAAGAGATTCATCTTGAGTTTCTTATCTAACTACAAAAATAGATTTTAAATTTGACTGTATCAATATTGGAACGATTTTATATATCGTAAAAGTGATTGGTGTACCAATACTAATAAAACTTAAAAATGATATTACAGTGCGTAGGACGAGTAAGATTCATAAATCTAACTTACATTTCCGGGAAAAACATTGAAACGAAATATACGAGTATATATCTATACTGAGCACTATCAATGGGAACTTGAAAGGACGTAGGCGGGCGGTACTATTTACTATTGGCGTATCGCAAAATAATCAAAGAGACTCGATAAATTAAAGCTAATGAGAAGTTTAATTAAAATTTATTTCTTATTAGAACGATAGACATACTAATGAATTAATATATGTAATGCTTGACAATAATATTTTTTACCAATTTGAAAAGTTTGATAATTATTTTTACAAAAACATTTGTAGCTGAGGTAATTATTGAAATAATTGCAATATGATGTCTATAACGACATTTTTACTTCTGACAGAAATACCTATCATATAATATTTAATATTTGTACCTACATCTTGGGAAATTATTAACGATTTTGCGCACCTCTCCTGACGTGATCGAGCATGAATTGCTCAATAAACTTGACCAAATTGATAAACTTTACGACACGCTCAAGCTGTGCGAGCTGTGAAGTGCGTTTATGTAATAAACTTACAGTCTAGGAAACTAATCAATTTAAACTCTCACCTTTAACACTATTAGCGCTTGAGTTAGGTGCTCAAGAGACACAATTTTATGGGAATACGTATAAAACTAAATAGTATAATAATAAATACATAAACTAATAATAAAATTTTGCTGCGTATCTATAGTGATTTTAAGTACACATCGTTTCATATTGTATCTTCTTATAGAAATAAAAGTAATTATTATTCATTGATGTTGCTTATGATTTTCATGTCATATGTAATATTAAAAATTAATATGCAAATATAGGGCAAAACATTAGCATTAGCATATTTGAAAAACCGATTTAGAAATATCATGTCGTTATTTTCGGCCTCGGAACATATTTATCTAATTTAATCTATCAAAGTCGATTTAACGGTTGCAATATTGTAAATACAGATACAACATTATAATTACAAATTGACAGTCTTACTAATTGACAAAACTTTAAACTAAACCAATTTAAATGAATAATTTAAAATTTTATTTTATACGAATATTCAAGTTTCATTACAATACTTTTTTTAATGATTTTTTTATTTATATTTCTGAACGTTCAAGTAAAAGTCTATATTAAGACACACTGTTAATATTTTTCACTCTTAGAAAACATTTTTGAAAAAAGGTATACAAAATTTGAACGTAGCGGTATTCGAACCCGCTCCTCTTGGAAACCGTCCAAGTGCACTGACCAATACGCTATGCGTTCTACTACCGGCTGCGTCAAAGTTTTTATATGTATGGTACAACTTATTTACATTGTTAGCGTCTCTGTAGAGAGATTTTTACAAATTTCTGCTACTTTAAAATTGTAAAGAAACAATCGTTGAAGAGAGACTTTTTACAGAGAATTTTATACGTATTTTTTAACAATGTTTTCTAATCATAAGTGTGAAATAACACTTTAAAAATAGTAAACTTTTAAAATAAAATAACAATCTCTCTTGTTAAACGATTGTTTCTTAATAACCTTTAAATAGCAGAAATTTGTAAAAATCCCTCTACAGAGATGCTAACGACATAAATAAGTTGTAACAAGCGTATAAGAATTTCGACGCAGCCGGTAGTAGAACGTATAGCTTAGCGTTCAGAGCGCTTGAACGCTTGAACGGCTTCAAAGAGGCGCGGTTTCGAATCCCACTGCGTTCAAATTTTGTATGCTTTTTTTTTAATTGTTTTCTAATCCTAAGTTTGGAATAATACTTTAAAAATAGTAACCTATTTCTCAATCCTTATAATTAAAGTGGTTCAACTCAAAATGTATCGAATTTTACATAGTTCAAGTACAACATTTGAATATGTGGAATTCGAAAAATTTTGTACCTATGTTTGATGTTTTGGTATTTGTACGGAGTAGTAGTAGACGCCATAATGTTATATTACAAATTTATTTATTTTATTTTGCATCTATGGTATCCTCCTCGAAATAATAAATTTAAAATATTTTTATTTATAATTTACTTATATTACAGATTACAGCTATTTTTATAAAACATTTTTCAACCTCATATGTGTACTTTCTACAACAACACATGTAGTTTGTTAGTTGAAATAAAAATAAAAAATGTGAACGTTCGCTAACAAATTTTAATCTTAATTACTTATAATGAAATCAATAAGTCCAAAGTGACGACGTAAGTTTATGTATCTATATTAAATATAATAAATAAAAATCTTAGACGGAAAGTAGTAAAAAATTACATTTAGTAGTTTATTGAAATCATATAAATCTCGCCTCTAGCGATGTAAGTAAAATAAACTCACTGCGCTCTGAAAGGGGCGCCAGCGCAACGAGCGTGCATATTATTGTATTATTAAATTTTAGCCTAAGCATACATACCATTAGCGTTCTAATAAAGTAAAATACGAAAGTGATTTTTTTTATTCATTTATTCCATTTTTTCACTAATTTAGATAACTAAGACCGTACTTGTTTGTAACAAACACTACTAACTGAATTTTATTGAAGTTGCTGCAAAAAGCTTTTTAAAAGTACATCGAAAATGTGAAATATTCTTAAGTATGTTAAAATGACTGACCTTTAGTTGCGAATCATTATTGGCATATTTGAAGAAAACTGTTACCAGTGAATGACTAATATAAATATGAAGTATAATATTACATGTACATATATCAAACGGGAGATATGGTCTATATATTTGAAAGTTAAAGCTTGTGCTATTTTTATATTGCTTTCATTGCGCTCGGGTGTGAGCAAGTTCACGGAAAGTCGACTTCGACGAGAAGTTTTATTGAACCGCGATATTTGGGGCATCGTGTCAGACGGATGAGTCGCCACGCTGTACACAATTTGAATTTAGTTAAGTTCAATAGTAAATCAATTTAGTTCAACTATTGGAAAAAATACGCTTTTAAAACATATTACACATACTTAAATAGAGAAAGCATGTGACGTACCAACGACATAATGATCATTTTATCGAAAATATAAGATAATACTGAGCCAGCAAAACATGTTAAAAATCCATCTCAAACCTTTCCACAGTTCAATGGATGTGGAGTGATGTGTATATGTTTTAGTTTTAAAACTATAAAATGGGGAAATGGGCCAGTTATAAAATATGCGGTATCGAACATGAACCCATAAATTTGGTTATAAATATTTTAATCCAAATATTTATAAATGTTGTGTAGAATTACTTATAAATATTGGGGCTAGCGACTCACCCGGCGGGTTATTAAGAAGTTAACTACTTCCATGTACCTATTCCATATCTACTTCCATATAAAAAAAGTATTTTACAGCAAGCTATGCGCTTTATTCCGCATAGCAAGGTAGAGAAAAATTTATGCCCGAATTCGAGACATTATATGCTACATGGAATAATACGTCACCGCATGTTGTGTTACCAGCGTGAATAATTGACAAATAAATTTATCATTTCACTAAGTGGGTATTAAGCCCACAATTAATAGCTTTGTCCTATTGCGCCACCAGTGTCTCTTGGCCCATACTTTTACCCATCAAATGTTTTCAAGAAATTTGAATTTAAATGGGACCCGTTATATCTTCTACTTCAATATTATAAAGCTACTAGAATCTATTTTCATTCCACTTTTTTTGTTCCATGAACTTTTCGACGGTGTTTTTTTTTTCATGTGTTTTTTTGTTCCATGAACTTTTTGACGGTGTTATGCAAGTGGTTTTTTTTTCGTTTTTTATTATTATTTTTAATACATTTTAGTTATGTGTAATGGTATTTGTAAATTTAAACGTTAACGACTTTAATCAAAAAAGTATTGTATTGTAAGTATATATTATAATCACTGAGCCTATATTATAACAAATATACATAAAAAAATGTAATAGCATTAAAATGAGCATAGGGTATAAATGGTTACTCTTGTTATAAATGCAACAATTGTTACGGTAACAATAAAATATTTATGTAGACAAAACGAAGGCTACGAAGCCAAGTTCACGATCGCACGTTCATCGACCGCTCTTATCATTATTATTCAAGTATTCAAAGTGATACAAAGGGATCATTACCGATCCGCCTTCTACTATCCGATTATTTAGCACTAACTCCTTCTAGATACTAGAAAATGTTATTTCGTTTTAATAAAAGACTAGGGTAAAATTATTTTTACGCCAAAATTTTAGTTTAATGAACGTCAAAATAATATGTATTGAAACAATCAAAATAAGATAATCTATGTTGGTTTAAAGAGCATATAGAACTAAATATCATTCGTAACTTTTGTCGCTTGGACTTTATGACCCATTTTACTTGCATTTCTACGTATTGTACTTTCAACTATAGATCATATTAACGTATTCTTCGATTCCCTTAAGAATTTCAAATATTTTTTTCTTAATACTTACACTTCTTAAAAAACCTACATGTTACAAATTTCAGATTTCTAGATACATTATTTTTATGTCGTTGTTATCACTCAGAGTAATTATATTTTGATCGTATATAACCTGTCTTTTTTAGCAAACTAATTTACTCTAGTAAATTTATATTTAAAGCAAAAAATAGCTTTGGATTTTAATTAAAATGTAAATAAATAACCATTTTCTTTATATTGGGATACCTAGTCATATATATTTTTATAATATTTATGTGTTATATTGACCTATCAATTTACAATTTTATTCAACATTATAGCAACGTTCGATGCCGTAAACAGTGAAATTTTAGTCGGCTATAATAGCTTCGATTTTCTTTTATTTAAGCATTTGTTACGTTTGACCTCGACGTTATTTAAATGTAAACGAAAGTGAAAACATTCGTTCTGGCGACTCCACACGATGCATAGTATATACAGAAATATAAATTTTTATCAAGATACTTTTAGTTTTTTTTAATATTTTTATATTAGCAAATTTATTTGAAACACGTTCTGCCTAAGATGCATATAATATACCTTTTATATAACCCGCAGTTACAATTTGCATTTTTTATATATATTGTGAATGCGACTCAACAACGAGTGTTTTCACGATATTGTTGTATGGCCTTCACGGGGGCCGCGGATCCTCGATTGCCGAGTTCACGGCGAGGGCTACTTTTATTACTATAGTCCATTTAACCCATTTCGTTGACGTAATCCAGCTGCTTTTATCGTTCGTTACCGAGGTACGGAACAGACGCCTGTGATTGAAATATGACTGCATTTAAATAACTGTATACATATGTATCATTTATGAACATCAACGTGTCATTAAATAAATATTAAATGTTTTAAGTATTTATATATATTTTCTAAGTATCTTAGGAGCAAAAAAGGAACATTTATTTTATTCTCGTACAAACTACTTCTATAAATTTCTTATTACGACGACCAACACCCTTTAATAATAAATTGCACAAGGTTAATAATTAATTAATTAATAATATAATCATACAAAGTATTTTATTATTGAAATTTGATCATTTAACCTTAATTTGTTATAGAGATTATTCAATTTGTTCAATTATTTTAGTTGTTTCTTGATTGGTGTTAGATTGAGGGAACCATTAATAGCACAAATAGCCAGATATTTCTCACGAAAGTTCTATAAAATTAATAACGGCAGTTTAATTAATATAAATGACCAGGATTATTTGCGAGGACAACATAGCGCCTACTCATGGCCTATATTAATGGTACAATTACCTACTATCAGATTGTGTGACTCAATTCTTAATAGAAGAAAATTTTAAACGGCGTGGTCTCGTGTTACTTCAATCCGGGATATCATTTTTTTACGATGACAATATATATTTGCTTTACTTTACTTAACAACCAGAGAATGTTGTTGTAAAATTTCGTGATATACAATAAAAATGTGCTGCATTGTCCAGTAATAACCAAACTGATTGTTGAACTCCTCTAACAACAAAAGTTGCAGAGAGAGCTAGCTGTATTTGACAAAGAAGATAAATTAGGTTTAGTTCGATTCGGGTTTCAAGTTTTCAATTTTAAGTAATACAGATTTTCAAGAGAACAACGGTTTTTGCATCTATAATAAATAGTTAAACCTTCATTGTACAATATGACAAATATTGCACAGATAGCTACTACAATCTGCCATAAGTTGAAACAATATTTTAATATTTTTTATAAGTGTTTATTTGTGCAATATGTAATATAATTTAAGCTTAGCAAATTGGCTGATCTAGCTAGCACAATCATTTAAACATTTCAAACACAAAATATTGATATGGGAAATTGCCAATAAATTAAATGAAATTGGTCAAGATTTTTCATTGAGGTCCTCACATCAACCGGCGGGTATCTAATTCTGCATAATAGTTTTTTTTTAAATGTTAATTACTTTCTGTTGTTTAAATTCACCATCTGATGTTTAAATATATATGCATAATAAATTGTATGTTTATATTGACACGTGAAGGAAAAACTATCGACCAACTTTGTGAAATTCATACGGATGGACTAATAGAAAATTTAATATATTCATTGTTTGACATATTTAAATAAGGAGAAGAAGGGTATAAAGTTAACATTTTTGCTAATAATTAATTAGAGGTTCGTTAAATAAATAAAATACTACATACACATTGATTTTATATTTAGCAAACCTTAACGTATGTATATAACTGTTGTAACAGATACGTGTCATTAGGGCTACTAGTTACCTATATGTAAAAATAATTAAACCCAAAGGAGGCAGAAAAAAAAATATTTAGTTACATATACATGACTTATTACATACAATGGGTAAAACCATTGGTGTATATACATATATATATATATATATATATATATATATATATATATATATATATATATATTCTAATACCTATGGCATATGTATATATGCATATGTATGAACGTAATGTTTAAAATTTCTCTTTTTGAAAGAAAACTCTTAAAAAATGTTCATATATTTTCCACCTACGTAAGACATAGCAGTTTTTCATATTAATGCATACAAACTGAAACAATTTACACGTCGGCTCCGCAAGGTCTCTTAACTAATAGCAAAGAACGTATTCCGCTAACCAGTGACAAAAGCGAAAATTAGCACATCTCCAACTCAAGTCATTCACCTAAACTATCAGTCAAACTATGAAAAAGCACGTTCAAAAAATTACTAATTACTTGTTATCATTACGTTCTTTAAATGTTATAAATTAAATATATACTTAAAATATAGCTCGTTTTGTAAGAGAGAATGACACTATATACAGCTATCTATTTACCAGGTATTGCAGGTTGAAATTAATTACAGATATTTTTGACGCCTTGCAAATTGTTGCCCTTGTTCCATTCGGGAATTCTCATGAAGTTATGTACAAATAAATTTCAAAATGTCAATAATTTAAACGACTAGATCAAGAATTAGTCTAGCTTACTTTATATTAATGCATTTGTTTATATAAGGAGCAACTTATAACTCAAACCATTTATAGTTATTCATCTTAAATTGAATACATAAATATTAAATTGTCTCTTTAGTTATTATAAAAAACTTGTTATTATAATTATTTTCTATAGACATTATCACTATCGTGTCTTTGGCGCTATCGCAGTTCACACGAGGTGCAAATTAATGAATGAAAGAGTACTATCAATGAAATGTTTGTTATATTAAGTTGCAATTCAAGATTTATCAAGCAACTGCAGAAATATTATATATAACGTATAATTTAATAAAAATATTACATAAATTATTATTTTATTAATTGTTAATAAATTGCAAGCAGTGAGTAAAACAATAATTCCACCCTCAGTGTTTAATACATATGAATAGTAACTCTTAGCTCTAGCTGTTGCTCTTTTCCTCTGGGGTATAGCCTGATTCCCATAATAAATATTTAACTGTTTTTTCCTTAAACACGATGTCTGTACTTAAACTAAATTTATATATTAAAAATAATATGGCAAAGTTTAATTGGCCTTTTTTAAGAAAAAAAAAAAAATTTATTTACACGATACATCAAACGAGTCGCTATTTTAAGAAATATCTAACAACAACAAATATATATATTTCTGTCATTCAAGGAAACGCCTCCTTTCTTATATATTAAAATAAAATAAAATAAATCTATATTAATAACAGCATACTTACTTGAATTAATTTTCCATTTCGTGTAGCATAGACCCGTAGACATAGTGATCAATCAGTCCTTGCCGGTAAAAAGTGAAATTTCACGCGACGCTCTGCCGCTAATTTATTCACACGCAGTGAAAAACGTGGATCAGCCGATACCGCGTTTTGTTCGCGCTAACTATATATAAACACGTGTTTGATAATATGAAATTTGATGCCTTAGCAACAAATGACAAATTTACAAAAAAATAAATTTGATTTGTTAAAAGTAGAAATCGATCAGTGCATGCGATATTAATGTGAAGGGGAGTTTAAAATGAATCGTAAATGCGTTCGAAGAGCTGTCGGAATCGACGTCGACGACGTGGGTCAGAACGGCTCTGAGAGTGGAGCGCACGACACGGCGACTTGTGGGCCACTGAATGTGCGCCGGCGCACCCGTTTACCGTCGTTCCTCAACTCTTCCAATTTTAATATTTGAATACGCAGGGCGCGCTCTTTTCAGACATAAAGCTTTTAAACGGCTGCGGGTGCGCTTCTAACTTTACAAAATGCATCGTTCTCTTATATAGGAACTTATGTATTAGTAATTGTACACTATTGTCGAGCAATTCAAAAATATTTGCGTGTAGACGTAATAAACATCAGTTCAATTCTCACTCGGTGAAAAATTATATTTCACAATTTCAAATATTATAATGGAAACGCTATATATGAAATTAAGAAAGCTACGGTTTACGATCAGATTCTCCCTGACCGTATGCCCCGTATGCATTGATATATAGCGCTATCTCTATAAAAGTAGTCGGAAATTTCGATACAATACAGTACCAACATATGAAATATAAATTTAGTTTATCACCAATATTTTTTATTTTTATTTATCATATCATATCATTTATCATATATGTTTTATATATACACATTTACGTAGAATATTAGAAAATCGATATGGTTTCTGCCAAAAATATAGACGATTATAAAAATTTAACCAATGTTTTTTTTGCAGGGTACTCAAAGACAACTAAATATTCTGTTCCCGAGACACTCGAAAAATAATGTTGTTTAAAATATACAATTCTTATTACCTTGTAATTGTATTTTGTGTTATATTACTATGAAAAGAACAAAACGAAATTTAATAATCAGTCTAATTAATAATAATTTAATTATGTTAACAATTTACGTAGGTATTTAGTCATAAATGTCTACTATAACCGTCCGGAGAAATATAAAAAATAATTGTGTCAATAACACAATTATACAAAGGTCCCTAAGTAAACTATTCAATTTGTTGTAATGAAATTCCAACTTTATTGAAATTATGCGTCGCTAAATAGCTACCATACATCTTACGCCAAAATAGAATATTTTAAAACACTTTGCTCTAGTTAAACAGGGTACTATGAAAATGTATGATGCTATTAACTGGAAGGTCGGCCGCGAACGATGATGTCACCAATCAGATCGCGACTGATTTATCGACACCACTTGCTTATGGTAGGGCCCCATAACTCCGAAGCTCAAAGCCCTCACTGCACACGTTTGATATAAAAATAAAAGCTTAAAATATTGTATAATAGTGTCACACTAGGAAAATATTAAGCAACATTTATAAATTCAAAACTATAAAACAGCTGTATATTTAGAGGACTGAGGATTATATATCAATCCTTAGTACAAAATAAAAATGTATATGGACATTTATATTATGATAGGCCGTCGTCATCAATTTCTACTCGGTGAATGATAATATTAAAATTATTTTTAAACTCCCGCTTTAGTAAGAAAAAGCGCAGTGTTCATTTTCGCTGTGTACAACACCCAATATCTTGTGTTAGCTTTAAAAATGAAGAAAGATGTGGCTGTGCATGCTTTTGCACAAATCATAAAGCGTATATTTAGTATTACATAAAGCGATTTAAATTATTTTATAGTATTAAGTAATTTTACGTAAGAGTAATAATTTCCGAGAAAATTTATCATACATACAGGTACGACATCATCTTATTTGTTAAATAATAATTCCATATCGAATATTATTTTATTATACGCTTTCAATATTTATTTTAATCTACGACACTTATTTTATATTATACAGGAAATATATAATGAAAAAGGATTCATAAAATATACAAGTGATTACAACGACTAATATTTCACGTTTACATTAATAAATGAAATTGTAGGCAAGTCAGAAACAATTCATGTTAAAAATGAAAGTATATAGTGAATTTGTTTATTTACATATAACCATATCCTCTGTTGCAGATGGATTATTGAATTTAGCGGTGTGGTCCAATAAAGCCGTCAACCAGTCATCAGATTTTATCAGTTCTCGCGTGATCTGATCGCATCCGTATATTAGCTGCCATTTTGATCTTTTAATCCTTGATTCTGAGATTAAAATCTAATATTAATAAAATAATAGTATTTCTTAATTCGAGGCTAATTTCTAAAAAAATATAGAAAGTTAAATTAAAATTACCGTTTGACCTACTTTTTACCAAATCTAAGTAATGATAATGAATATCGTATTTTGATTCAGCATTCAGGAATTTAGCGGACCGGTACCGGACAGTACTGCAGTTCTGTGATTATTATACCTTTACAGTTATTTTTCTTTTCTTATTTGTTGTTTCGAATGCACTATAGACATATTTCTCGTACTTTTCTTTAAAGTAAGTCTTATTGTTTTACACATCATTATTTTTACACACGTTATTGCATTTTTCATATTTTGGGAACCTACATATAAGAGCTATTCCACTATTTTTCACTAGCCAAAAGGTTATTATATAATTTAATAAACTCTTCCACTTAACATAAACATCGACAAAAGCAGCATAGAAATTATATTAATATTAAGTAGGTAAATCTTGTTCATATTTTTTATACTCTCGAGATGAATTGACTGGAAAACTCTGGAGATAAATTTACTGGAAAACCAGTCAATTCATCTCTGGAGTATAAAAAAAATGAACGCGATTGAACTACTTATTATTAATTTAATTTTTATATTATGAACTACCTCGCAAATACATATAAACGTTGTCGATGTTTATGTTAATTGGAAAAGGTTATTAAATTGAGTACATTTTATTACATAAACTATTATTCAAAACTAGAGTAACGTAAAATGAATATTTTAATTTTAATATTAAATAAAAATATTAAACCTTGAAAAATAATTGTCAAATTTGTCGTTTAAATATTTGTTTTTTTTTAATTAAACATTTCATAGACTGTTCTTGATGGCGCATAACCGGTGTCGCAGTCGTCAACTCGAAAACTGTTCTCAATAAGCAATTATTTATCGTCTACTTCCGCGTTGTGAGCCTAATAAAGCCAATCAACCAGATAACGAAATATACATTAAAATACATCTAGCTTCCTCTACTCAATATTCATGTTAACATAATAAACATGTAGGTACACCTTTTTTTATTAATCAAGACCACTACCTATAGTTTATATACGTTTAGATTCATATTAACACTGATCATAACATAGTAAAAGATTTATTTTTATTTATTAGAATTATTGGTTATAATAACTTTGACATTACGAGTCATCGTGCAATGACAAGAAAATTCTTATAGTTCAAATGACTAGAATTAGATTGCAATATTTACAATTACCACCATTATATTATTTGAAATGTAAAATTTAAACAAAGCTTTATACATCCCACATCTCATATCTAATTGTATGTTAGCCAGTTATTTATTCTTTGTGTTCGGCGCAAAGCCAAATAATATTATGATTTAGTAAATTTGACCGCGTCAGGCGCCACTCTCGTAAGCTAGCACCGTTTTTTAGTGTAATGATATAATTATGTTTAGATATTAAATATTTTCTATCACTCTTAATCTTTCTTTCTTCATAGTTTTCAACGCGAAGTAATAATACGCTCTTCACATTACTTTATCTCTATAGAAAAACGCACGTTCTAGAATTATTAGAATATTAAAACACTGACTAAATATAATACAAAGAAGCATTAATAAATATCTTTTTATAATTTATCAGTTATTACATAACTGTGTCTGTGGCTAGAAGAAGAACAAAGATTCCTTAAAGGGACATAATTCAATACCCTCCAACTACTATTTACTGATGTGAGTCATTTAAAGGCAAAGCTTGTTTGGTATTCGGGGTGCATGTATAGAAGAGCAGACGGCGCCTACCAATTCCAACAATGAGCGGCGTGACGGCCCCGACATCTATCAACAGGGTCCCGGGCGCAACTTGTCATGTCTCTTTTAAATATTAAGACTTATCGTTTAGTACATTGTTTATGTATACGTATTAATTATTTCTGAAAGTGCAATGACAGCATTTTGTTATATATATATATATATATATATATATATATATATATATATATATATATATATATATATATATATATATATATATAACATCAGAAAAACTTAAGCAAATCTCGAGATGGGCACACGATGAAAATATTGAGAATTTCTGTTAAACATTATTACTGTAATAACTTTTAATGTCTGTGAAACTGCAGATGTCAAAGTATTAATAAAATTATTTTCGTTACAACCAACCGGTCTAAATCTAGAATCACTAATATTATGATAAATAAAGACAAGACATATACAAGCAAATTAGCTCCTACTTTGTGCTTAATTTTAGAAGTATTATATCTTAATATATACTAAAAAAATAATCCTTTTTTTTGTTATAGCAAACCATCACAAAAAAAAAACAAAATTGTATATTAAAGCGTTAAAGGCTTCATTTTTATTGTAATATATGTAATGATAAGGCTTAATATCGTTAAATAATTTTGAAATATTGATCTTAAACGAATAGTAGGAGTACTATTCATCTATAACACTACTATTCACCTACACACTGTATATATACTATACCTATATATAATTCGTTTGTATCATATAAATTTTGTTATTCTACAACTCAGTGTAAATAATAAAGCTCTTATCAGTTTTTTAATTTTAAAATTCAATTTAAGCTAATTTTTATTATTGGTCTTATACCTGAGATTGTTGCCGCCAGCATTTACAAACAAGAAATGTTATTTAAAATTCAATATTACCATTAGATGCCAGGATATTTAATGTGAAAGCTTGTTATAAAATATAATTGAGTAGCCTTTAGCAGAAGTAGATTTTTATGATACGCCTACACTATTAATTTATATTAATGTTCCCATAAAAAGATTACGTAAAGTTAAATAACAATAATTTTAATAATAAATAGTCTAGGTCTTTATGTGAGGAAAATAATTAAAAATGTATGGAGCGTTGACCCCGCATTTTCTTATAATATCGTCAATCCTACTACCAATAGAAGGACGAGTGTAGTTTACAGCTAAACGCTTAGTAAAATACAAACAAAACGTAGTAGCTTTATTTTTATATAATTGAAATAAGCTGTTTTCAAAACAATTAATTCTTCGTATATTTTTGAAAAAACGTATAAAAATTTGAACGCAGCGGAATTCGAACCCGCGCCTCTTGGATACCGTCCAAGCGCTCTGACCGCTAAGCCATGCATTCTACTACCAGCTGCGTCGAAATTCTTATACGTTTTGTTACAACTTATTTATGTTGTTAGCATCTCTGTAGTGAGATTTTTACAAATTTCTACTACTTAAAGATTATCAAGAAATAATCGTTTAACAAGAGAGATTGCTATTTTATTTTAATATTTACTATTTTTAAAGTGTTATTCCACACTTAGGATTAGAAAACATTTTTGAAAAAACGTATAAAAATTTGAACGCAGCGGGATTCGAACCCGCGCCTCTTGGATACCGTCCAAGACGATTCAAATTTGTATACGTTTTTTCAAAAATGTTTTCTAATCCTAAGTGTGGAATAACACTTTAAAAATAGTTAATATTAATCCTTCGTATGCTTATAAAATATTCTTTCAATTCCTTACAACTATTTAGCTTCGAAGCTCGCCCTCCCACAAACTCATCGTCTCCGTCAAGGTCATTAGTTTTAGAGTATTAGGAAAAAAATGATAATACATGCAGCAGAGGTTCTATCATATAAGTTAACTTAACAAATCAATATCAATTTAAGGGTATACATTTTAATTAATTCCTATTTTACTAATAATTTAACTAATTTAACTTTACACTTATAAATAAAAATTTACTGTGACATTTCAATAGCTAAGTATGTCAGTGTACTGATGAATATATTTATTCTAACAGTTTTCATCATAAATTATTCTGGTTAAGTCTAAAGTAACAATTCTTGTAATTCCTCATATACAAGAGCTGATTCCAATTTTAAATAATACCCCATAACGAAGCGACGTGCAACTTCAATTTGTAAACGTTTCAAGCGCTTCGAACAAAATACTTGTCATGGATAAATTTATATTAACAAATAACTTATATCCATAAGCAATCAAGTCAGTGTCACAAGAGAGTCCCAGCGACCCATTTCACTGAAACTGTGGCTGCCACGGCCGTTCACCTAATGATCTCATCGCCCCAAAATAAAAATTCACTCGTTTAGACCAATTGAATTTGTTTATGGTTTGCTTTCTCAAACAAGCTAGACGTTCTACTTTAGTTTAGGTAATGCTTCAAATCTACATTGTATCCTTCGTCTGGACTTTATCGTACTCTGAATAACAGCTCTTCTTAACAATTTGCTAATTTATTAAGCTAAAAACTGACTGATTAGTTTTTGCCTTTCTTCTTCATATTATAATTACTTATAAAAAGTTAAGTAATATTATAAGTGTATTTTATTATTGAATACTTAAAATATTTTGATATATTGAAATCAAAATGTAGACATATAATATACACATATCAACATATACATAATGGCAACCCATATTATTACATTTTACATAGTTACTTATACACAAATACTAGTATATTCATAAAACACTCCTCTACATAGTGCCAATTACGTTAATCTTGATAATTGTCAGAAGTAGAACATCGACCGTAATATCATAAGATTCACATTTTCGTATATAACATTTTCTATTTATCGACTTTAAAGCCTCCTTTTCACTTTTTCCTTGCGAACTAAATTTAACGTAATCTTTTTGATATAGCGTAAGAAGTAATAGGTTATTTATAACATTACAACGAAGTTTAATTATTTATTAATCTTAAAGGAAATTATTCAATACAAGTACCTGCATATCATAAAAATGATAAGTCCTTGCTATGTTTTTAAATTAAGGCCATAAGATAATTTAATGTGTATTTGAATTTTACATTTTGCAAATATTTGACCTAGCTGATAACCATGATATAATAAAAAAATTAAGGCCAAAAGTCCCCAAACTCATGTAATAACCAATCAAAAGCTGATATTGACTAAGACACATAAAAGAGAGATGAAAATTAATATTAAGGAAACTTTAAAAATAAATAATTACTATTAACATTAACATTTACAACATTATTAACGAGGATAGAATTTTGCGGGATAATATAAGTTTGTATACCGTTTTGAGAACTATTTAAGGAAATATCACGGACCGGCCAAAACGAATGAATAAAACTAACAATTATAATAGGAAAAAAGAGAAATTAGTAAGGAATTTAAATTTTAAGATCGATTTAAGAAAAAATAAAATTATATTTACATAATGAAATAATAAATTTGTCACATACTTATGTATTTAACACAGTTATTCTAAATTTATCACTTATAAACGAATGATTAGGATAATGATTTTAGGAGGAAAATCATTAATCGTATATGTACATATATTTCGTTTAGTTCCCGTTAATATTCTACTGTTTCGTTGTAATATGAGTTTTTTAGCAAAATATTTTAAAAATATACATCTTATTCATAATTTACCTATCGTTTCGTATATATATATATATATATATATATATATATATATATATATATATATATATTTCAGAAATATATAAAAGGTATTAACTAGTAGGTAGTGAATGTTGCTTTGAATAATGTTACATAATATTTATAATTTTTTTAACTTTTTACGAGTTTTTTGTAGAAGCCTCACAAAAAATTTCACATTCTTCAATAGTTATAAAATATAAACGTTCTTTTTCTAGCAAAAGAAAAAACCTAGATACTGGAGTTATACTGGACTAAGCGCCTTATTAAGTTTTTGCTAACGTTACGCTAGACTTGATTTGAATTACAATGCTTTTCACTATTTGAAAGCAATTTAAAACATTTCTAACAAAGTCCTCAATAGCGAAACGAGGATGTGTCTAGAGGTTTTGCAATTTTAAGTGAGCATTCAAATTAGTTTCGCAAGCAACTTTGTTATGACCCTTTTCTATGAGCCAATTAGGTCGGTGTTCCAAGTACTGGCAATTTGAAAACAAGCTTGTTAATATGTAATATCAATTTTAGCTTAAAACGTTTTCCGTAGTCTATTCACATTTTACTTTTACGTTAAACTTATTATAAGTTCTGTTTACTTACAAAGCACGCACTCACGCGTTCTAACGCGCACACAATTTTCTATTTATCAAATAAGCTTGCACTTTACGTTTTATACCACGATAATAATGGTCGTATCCCAAGTTAATACAACATAATATACTAACTATTGACATAAAATACTAACTATTGCCCGCAACTTTGTCAAATCAAATTTGTAATCGATAAAAAATGGAACTGATAGATATAATAATAAAATGATAAAATGGGAAAAAAAATATCACACAATGAAACTTTAAGGCTATTGTAGAATAAATAAAAGAAAATATATATATATATATATATATATATATATATATATATATATATATATATATATATATATATATATATATATATATATATATATATATACCTTATTGTTAGATTTATTTACACAAAAGTTGAATCTTTGGAACGATTCCTTCTTTCTTTCTTTCTTTGTCGGCTACTTTTAATATAGAATCGCCTCAACATAAAAACTAATAAATTCCCTTAAATAATATAATTGAGTGCTGCCGTGAGATATAGTCTGTCCATAAAGTTTATTTTTGCGATCTTCATTTTTAAAATATTAATGCAATGTTGGATTGCGAATATTCTACAATACCCTTTTTTCTAACTGCTTCTTAAAAATCTAATGGAACTATCTTGTGTACATTTAATTATAATAAAAGCAAAAGAAGAGTGAGTGAGTGAAATGTAATCATGAATAATTACTCAAATTAAATTAAATAATATTATCATTAAGAAGTATCCGATATTTATGTACCACATCACACATGTTAATACTCTGCTTGAGAAAATTCTGGGAAGTGAACACTGTGTCTTGTTTTAGTTCGAACACTGTAAACTTCAACGTATTTACGCTTGGTTTCCTGAACTTGACCTTTCACATTTATAATACAAAACCATTTAAAATAATAACGTGTTATTTAGGATTAGAAAATAAATGTAGTTAAACGCATTTACAAGAACTGTTGCAAATTATAATTAGTAAACTGAACTTAACAACGTCCACTTATCAAGTAAGTTAATTGTTTGCAATAGTTCTTCTTAGTTACATTTTCAACAACAAATAATACACGATGTTCTTATTATCAGAATCTTTTTAATTATAACTTTAGTATGTGATTTATACGTATGTAAATGTTAGACGGTCCATACTTAGTACTCTTTAATGATTTGAATGGTAATTAATAAATTTTATTTAATTTATTTAATTTCGCACCTACTCTTTTGTATAATTTAAGCATACACTAGAAGCTTGACTTATTACATATAATATATAATAAATTTTTAAAGAATAATTTCGTATTTCGTTAAAAAATCATGTACTACGTAGCAAAATCCTTTATTCCTTTTTTTATCTTAAAACAAGTTTTGTGTCTGTATGGCCTTACTTGAGTCTGCGGTTTCCTCCAGATATAGGTGAAACATTTAATTAAACAAGTATCTAGAACTAGTTTCATTATCCACTTACTGTATTTATGCTAAAACAACGATTAGAACACGAATATAGCAAGAAAAATATTAATATAATATATGAAATATTAATATAATATTTATTTAATAAAGGTATATGCGCCATTTAATTATTTTTAGGAAATAATATAACCATAATTTACCTAATGTTTTATGACGTGATAATTATAAAAAGCGAAACGACAGAGCTATTGAAAAAAATATTTTAATTTAGTGTCTTCCTGTGGAAGTCCCAGTGGTTTATACGAGTTCTTTGAAGAATATTAAGAAGGTTTCTAAATTAAAAATGAATTAGAATTATTTAAGTAGTGACTCAGCTTCCTCCGCCCGCCAACTTCGCTACCAAGCACCACACACTAACACCCACTGGAAAACTGGCCAGAATTTGCAGCTGAGCATATCACCGAGATGTAACACTGTGATATGTCAATCATCTATTGTACTCAAAATTAATATTGTGATTGACATTTAGAACAATATGTGCTGCGGCTTAAGAAAATATCTCATTCATAAAGCTTGTATTATATTCATGATACTTTTACGTTTGGTACAATACAGTGCACCCACGTATGCATCAACATCCTTATTCCTCATGCAGTATGCGTTACCTTTATTTTAAAGTTAAATTTGCAGAGGTGCAGTAATCGAATGTACCATTCATACGCAGTCATTATGTCGTCAATTGCTTCGAAAATCCTAAGAAGATATAGCATAAATATATAGTAGTGTTGAGCATGGATATTAATTTCAAACTCAGAATTATTAAGAATTTTTGAATTCGAAAATCAAAAATTTGAGTTTAATTTTGTAAGTCGTTTAGTATATAGCGAAATATTTATATTATGGCATAGATGACAGAACATGTGCTAATAAGATAAATAAGGTAAAAATAAATAAATTATTTTGTCTATATTTGTATAATTCCATTGAGCGATATAGATTTGATGTCGGGACATGGGACTCAAAGTAGAGGTAATTTAGAGGTAATCGAGCGTGTAATGGCTGTATCATTGGGCGTGGGCGAGACAGATCAACGACTGCTCTGCAATGTACAAGACATACTTCACTGAACAGTGAACAAGGGAGTGAAGGATTCTCGTAAAGGTTTATATGATTTTACTAAATTATTATAAAAATAATTAACCCGGAATACATTTCCTGTATAACTTAATATGGAAAGAAACGTCAAAACACAATCTTATTTCGTATATCTCCAATCGGCAGGTACGTACAGAAATAAAAGTAAAATTGACGATGAAAATGAAATATATGCAAAACATAAAACATACATAATTATGCTCAATCCAATACAAAAGAAATGTAAAATTCAATACTGTTGCCGCACTTATATTTACTGTATATATATACAATGCTTACGTGATATGGTAATTTTATTATAAAAATTACAATGTTTTGTCTTTAAATAACATTTTTATTATTACGGTACTTTGTATTTACTGTGACATATAAGCTATCGAATGGGGAAGGCCAATTACGACGATACAAAATCTGAGGAAACCAAGATATGCTTAATATGTAAGTATCTTTGTTCCAAACCTGTAATACTGATTCATTCAAATAGTTACTTATCTTCCAGGAAGAAAATTATTTGCAAATAACATCATCTGTATCCTTATGGTTTCTGTTAAATATTTTTCTATTTTAAAATTATTCTGAAGTTAGTTGTAAAAGATTATCATGGAATTATGAAAAAAAATTATGTTTGATACATTAACTGGTTTTCATTAATTTATTAATACGTCTGAGTGAATTATTTATTATAAGCAATTTCATAGCTTATAACTTCATTTATGAATTATGAACGATACATGACGAAAACAGCAGTGAATGCCAGTCGAAACTGTTCGCTTTTGAAATGTTAATAAATTTATTTGACCATAACTGAAAATGTACGCAAGCAGACGCACTTTCGTACTATTCATATTATGTAATACACACCTTTCACTCTAGTAGTATAAATAAAACTAAATATTTAGATGACGTGTATGATTATATAATTGAATGTATACATAGACAGCATTTATTGCTGACAAGCATTATTTAAAACATGCGTGAGTCTATTTTTAAAAAACGCAATGCTAGAGAGTATGTCACTATTCGCAATTCATTCACAGATTCTATAATTAGCGTGGAAGGTACGTTAACGACCTATAGAGTCCGATGAAGGCCGGCTTGAGCGCATCACAGGTGACTAGAGCTCGGGCGGTCGGCGCTACACGCCACACCGGAAATACTTAGATAAAAAATACCACTTATTTTAGATTCCACGAGTAACCTTCTAAAATCGTTGCACGCTCCCAATAACGTACCGGTTTATTAACAAATTTTAATTAATTTATTGAAAACGAGAACGCATATCGAATTATCTGTAATATTTTAAAATTTATTTACCTTTATTAATTTACTAATATAGCTGAAGGAAATGCAAAATACTGATACAGCAGTATGATAGAGCCGCGACATATATATTTCGCTGCATCATAAAATACATAGATCCTCTCTAAAAGGGTCCAAAATTGAGCTTAGTCTCAAATGTTTCTCAATGACGTCATAGGTATAAATTTGGATGATTCCCACGTCACACTTTAATAATAGGGTAATACAATTACACTTAATCCTTTAAGGTCTGTCGAGGTCTCAGTTTACTTAAAAGGTATGAAGTAAGCCTAATACGGCTAAGCGAGACTCGCTAATGAGAATCGAGAAAATGCCTTACGCCATTACATCACAGTGAAATTATTATTTAACAACTTAATAATTATATGTCTATAAAACTTTATATGAAAATAGAATGTAAAAATTTTCAATGAATTGAAGAAATAAAAATATTTTTAAAAAAAGCAAAGTCTCGAAATCAGCGGAAAGCTAAGTACGTAAAATCTTACTACTAGGTACTTATTGTCTACTCTGCTGTGCAGGATAAAAAAGATACAGTTATTGAAATTTAACAAATTCTAAAGTGCCACACTGTACAATCAAGTTAGCCTAACACAGTTTATGAGCAACATGCTTGGTTGGATTGGGAGCTAAATTTTTGGAAGACATCATATTATTATCATTGAATGCCACAATGAAGTTATTAATCTCACATAATATTCTATTCAATACCGCTTAACATGTTGACGTTAACGATATCGTACGTCAAGAGGCAAACAGCAGAGATGGCGAGATTACGCCCTTTTTAAAATAATCTAGCTAACAATAAATATTAGAAACAAATCGTGTAATAAAATATATCTATATTTAGTAAATAATAATACAAAGTTAAAATATAAAGCTAAAATTGTCAAAACTATAAAATTCACTTTAATGGACAAAAAACTAAACATATACATTAGTTTGATTGAATTATTATTTACTACCGAATTTATCTCCTTAAAGAATAGTAAAACTAGTATAATAGTAATAGATAATCGCAGACATTTCGTTTAAAATTTAGATGACAATTTAAATAGAACGTTTTTCAAGAAAGGAACATTATACATATGAATATAGAATCTAGATAAAGTCTATCTATATATTGTACCTAATAAATGCAGTGTCATTAATAACTACAATGTACAATGTACGCGATCTATTTTTATATGTGATATGTGTTAAATATAATTCAACTTTATACATAAAATATTGACAATAATGTTTTTCTAAATTTATAAAATTATATATATTTATATATGTTCAGTAAAATTGGTCGAGGATTTTATTAAAATCAAATATCTAAAAAGAAAAAATGTATCCCTACCAATGCGCCCTCACAAGCTAAGCCGCTGACCGCTACACCTCATGCATTACTTTCATGTTAAAACTTATTTTATTGCTATGAGTGTTATATAAATAATAATAGTTACGGTTTTATATTTCCATAGAAACGGAAATACCGACTAGACATTCTACGAAATATGGGAGACGTTATTTATTGAATATTGTAAAAAATATTATTTTTTTAAAATCAGTAGTACCTACATAGAAGCTATTTCAAATAATAATAAAGGTATTTTTTAATTATATATTTGCGTCTTTACCAGAGTGAGAAAGTGAAAATAATTTAAATGTAATCACTCCTCCGAGTGGGGAATAAAGACAAAGAGCGGCATTGAGTTCCACCACCAATTTGGTGGGAAGCGAAGTATGGAGTGTACGCGTCTGAAGCGAAGTAACTAAATATATAAGTATATATATATATATATATATATATATATATATATATATATATATATATATATATATATATATATATATATATATATATATTTATATATATATATATATATATATATATATATATTTATATATATATATATATATATATATATATATATATATATATATATATATATATATATATATTTGCGTACACAGCGACGTTATCAGAAAATCTAATGTCATAACACTCCACTTCCGGCTTGTACTAGATACCGCACTTTGTCGTACCAGAGCGGAGAAATAAAAATAATTTAAATATAGTTAGTACCCCAGATCAAGCCCACAAAGTAACCGATTTATAGTTAGATGATGTATCACTGTGCTACGATGGCCTCTATAATTAAATAACCACTTTAGTATATATACATACTAATTCATTAAGTTATGCGAATTTTAAAAAATTATAGAAAAAAACTACAAAGCTTAGAAAAGATAATCTTTATTTATAATAAAGTAAACACGCGGGAATTTTAGTTTTTAAAAATAACATCACTGAAATGTGTACCATCCAAACATACACACTCCTTGAATCTGGACCTCAAATACATAAAAACTCGCTGGCACATCGCTCGTGGGATAGCAGACATATCCTCGCAAATATTATTCTTGAGCTGGGGAATTGTCGTCGGTTTATTGGCATTGGTAACGCGGTTCTTGAGGTACACCCAGAGAAAAAATCCGGTGGCGTGAGATCTGGGTTCCGAGGACCCGGGAACCGATGTCCTCTCAACGCGATATCAGTTTTCTAGTAAACATTTCGTTTACAACTGCTAAGGAGTCATTGGCTGTATGAGATGTCACGCCGTCTGACCAGGTCCTGCTGTTGTAAACTTCAAATTTACGCAGTTGTAGAAAGAAAAAGTTACGTAACATGTCTGTATAGCGATCAGATGAAGCTCTTTTTCCAAGAAATGGAGTCCGATGATTCCTACAGCCGACATGGCTGCCCAAACTGTCACTTCAAGCGAATGCAATCTTTGATCTTTTAATTTGGAATTTTCTGAGGTCCAATACTAACAATTTTGCTTATTCACATAACCTCTTAAATGAACATGTGCTTTGTCCAAGAAAAAAATATTGTTCAGACTTCGAAATCGCTATAACATTCTTTTGGCAAAAGTACAGTGAAGATGGTAGTCATTTGGTTTCTATTCCTGGTCTAATTTAAGCTTATACGGGTGAAATTTAAGATTTTTGCCAAAAGACGCCTTAATTAATAACGGGTTGATAACTGGGGATCGCGTCGTACGGACGTCGCGACTTCGCTTACAGTTTCTTCCGTTCTTATTGACCATGTACGCCCCGCAGGTTTTTGATTCAGCGTCAAACGCGTAGATTCAAATTTTTTGAACCACAATCTGATTAAACTTTTACTAGGACATTGATTTAAATCATGTAAACTAAACTCCGTGCAATAGTGCACGAATCGCTATTTTTGTAATAAGCCTTTACACAGAACACACGCTACTCACCGGTGAAACACTTCATGGTGACTAAATTTCCGAGAACCAAGCTACCTATCCCTACTACCCGTGTTTCGCTCCTGCGTCCCTGTCACGACCAATCTGATTTAGAAATTCGCACGTCTTTCTGGCCCACCCTGCATTATAAATGGAAAAGTGGGTTTGTTTGTCTTTCTTTGATGTCACGACGATTTTTAAGTGGTGATAGTTAGAAGCTAGAGAGTGCCATAAGCAAATTTCTACCGCAGATAACAATGTTATTCCCATGGGAAGACTCATAATGATGCGTATATGAATCACAGAAGTAAAATGCATGTTTTAATCCTTAATAACAGTTACTATAATAACATATAACATTAAGAAGTGTATAACTGGGCAGTTAGATTACTCATGCCATATATATACCATTACATTTGTCGTGTGTATAATACTTTAAATATTTCCTTGCTATAAAAACTTTGAGTACAAAATATAAAACATCGAGTTAGGTTTATATTTATCAAGGCCTGTCGTTGTGGGTTCGATCTCCACTCAAGAAAATGATTATATTTAAATTATTTTCATTTTTTCGCTCTGGTAAGACAAAAGCCGGTGTTAAGTTCCGTCACTCAAAACGCAATGTGTCGAATGCGCCGAAAAGCGGAGTACGGAGTGTTTAAACATTAGGTACTTCCTATCCACCTTATGCTGTGCTATGCCGGACAAAAGTGTGGGGCTAAAAAAATAAGTTCAGTATATTTATCAGTTTTTTTTAAACCGTTGTATAAGAAACAAGAACGAAGTTTTGTAAGACTGAAGTTTCTCCGTACCCATGTCAAATGAGAAATACTTGTGTCGAGATAAAAATATAACAATAAACATTATTATATTTTTATCTTCATGCTTGTCTGCAATTAATTTATACCATTGCATTTATAAAAACCTTAAGCTGGATATGCATCGTGCATCTTTTGTTTATATTTTTTATTAAATCGATAAAGTTTTAAACACTTTTTAAACTTTACTTTTATTTAACTCCAACAACAGTTAACGGTAACATATCCTATATTCATATTATTATTATTCGTAGGTGTATATTTTACATCAGTATACAAAATTGTATAGATCTCAACTGATTTATATGTTATTGCTGTGTAAACTATGTTTTTTTGAACAAAATCTTTAAGTCACTTTACTGGGTTACTGCACTTCACTTTATGTGCAGCGCTAGGTTGCCCTGAATATCACACGCACATAAGGTGTTTGGTTGCAATGGATGGTAAGTGCACTTTAGTCTAAGCAATGAAAGCTATTTCATTGACAAAACATAATAAATTACCATCTCAAGCCTAAAAACTTAATCTCGTAAAGTTTCACATAATAAAGAAGCTATGTATGATATATTAGTTTGCATGGAAAAATAGTAAGTATGCAACCGTTGTTTAACATTTATGGCAATTCACTCTTAACTATTTTTGATCCTCAAGATCTAGGCGCCTATTAATTTAACTTTATTTATTTAATGTCTCAGTGTAGATAAATCTTCCTATTAAGAATAAAACCTTGTCCTAAATTGAACTATATGTACATAGCAAATTGTACTTACTTTAAAATGCTTATAAAGTAAAATACAATACTTATTTTACTTTTAAATCGACAAATATTTTATCGAAGTCAATGACGTTAGTATGACAACAAGTTAAATATGTCTGCATTTGACAACAAGCGATGGCATTTAATTCGACTTTTACAAAAGAAATATATATAAATTTATACAACTAAGCGTTGGGCCCTCACGAGCATTGAACACCCACCACGAGAACTACGTTTATTGTATAGATAACCTACGATAGTCTTAAGTTCTTTCTACACCCGAAAAATGCATGAGCTGCCTTAAACCAAAAAAAATGCCTTTTTTAAAGATTATTCAATTATAACTTGATTTAATTACGAATACCTACGTAATTATAGTAAACAGAAACAAGCCTAGATGCCACTTAAAACGATTACTCATTTTTAAGCAGTGATCAGTGCTATCCAATACCCATGTAATTTAAAATTAATAATGACAGGTTAAGAATGAATTGGATTTTTACAAATTCTATGTTAGTATGTTTACTTTTTATTTAAGCGTTAATAAATCTCAGAGAACGAATCGAAAATCCATTTGAATATTTAATCTACGTAGTCGTTAGCTGAGATCAGAATAAAGATATATGATTCCTAATTTTAGTGTTTGAAGAAAATCATAGTTTACAATAAACTGTGGCCTAAATGTCTACCAACATAAAACACACATGTCATAAATTGTTCTTTATTTAGTGTAGGTACAAGCTAGGTAGTCTAGACGGTACTAGTAGTCGTTAACATCTATTTGCAAATAGATAGATACTGTGAACTATTAACACTTAGGTACTAAATGAATATTTACTAAATCATGTCCCTTATATTCAACAGTTAAATGCGATTTAATTTGATTGGTTGTGACATAGCTATTTCTATTTTCTGAAGTCAAATCGGAGAAAAAGAAAATTCCACTACCATTATTTTATAATTTTGAAAACTGTTGTATCAAATCCTTACTTCGTCCAGGATATACAAATGTATTGATCCTTTATACGTATTATTATATTTTGACGTTCTCTAGTAGGTAAAATAAGTATCTACTTAGTTTTATGTTCTTTAAAATTCACCAAATTTAGCTTTTAATTATTGTAAAATACATTTTACAATAATTAAAAGCTAAATTTGGTGTTCCCACATGTCAGTAGTCGTTTTCCTCTTCAACACTTTCCCTAAAAATATTTATAGAATAGATTTAACCGCAATGCGTGTGTAATGCTTCACCATGTCATGTGAACGAGTAAAGGTCGCCCCTCGCAGCTACTAGCCGTAGTCAATTTGTGCCTTCTGATTAATATGTATAATGTAGACATGCCGTGAATGGTGATGAATTGTGGCGCCAAGGGTGCTACGCATATTTAATTTTTACTATTACTTATTTTAAGTGTACTTCAAAATGTACCTCGCTTAAATGATTTTTTCTCGCAACCCTTTGCTTATTTATAAAGATTATTTATTAAGTTTAGTCATAAGAAATTGATTCCTTTATTTTTATTTATTTTACGCCGTCGAGATACATTTGGTCTACAAGAGAAACTTGAGATGTGTATTGTAGATGTATTCAAAATGTAAAAGCACGAGACGCTATCAAAATAAAAATTTTCATGTTAATCAACAAGCTTTGTAGCCTTATGTGTAATTGTAACTGTGTAATTTATAGCTTTTTTGTTCCATATTAAAAGTAAAAATATAGCGTCGTGATGTTTTATTGTATTTTTTTACAAATAAAATTCAGTGAAGCATAATATACCACCGTGAGTGGTGAACGCTAAACACAAAACCCAATCGCAAGTTGTTGGTTCCAAGAAGGTACGTTAGATTACTCGTCTGATACGATACAAGAGATTCAAAAATGTACGGCTGCATGGTATCGCGCATCCAAGAGTCCAAAAAGACTGCGATTATGTGAACTTTTATTATTTTTGTTTGTAACTTCAGTTTAAAGAAAAATATTTTTATCATTAAAGAAATATTTCATTTATTTGTAACACTTCAACTAATATATTGCTATATAACTAACAATTAATAAATAAATTAACACCATCAACTAAGTGGAAGTGAACAATTAGAAACATACATTTTTTACAAAATTGCAAATAAATCAAACATTAATATTAATCAGCATACTTGCAAGAAATCTAAACATACCGTTTACTTAATTCGTGTTTATCAACATTAGTAAAAAGAGACACATATCGCTTCTACCGCTCATTAAACGTCAATTGAAAGTCGCCGACTAGAAATGCTGAAAGTAACTATTGGTCTATAAAACTTATTTATACAAAAAGAGTTACAAGCTATCTTACTTACTTGATGAGGAGATGAGGTATGACAATGGTCTCAACGTTACATTTAACCTTAGCAAGATGATGCTATCTAGTCCCTCGACCTGAATTGTCAGTAACAAATGTGTTTAAATCAATACGTTAAAAACTTAACGACACTTTATAAGATTAATAATGTAGACAATACATTTCCTTATTTAAAATTTATGTGTTTATATAGACACCTTTTAAAAAAGGTTTCTATATATTTGTTTTTTAGCTTCACGCTTTTATCGCGCATAGCAGGATAGACAGAAAGTACCTAGTGTCAACACACTCCTTACTTCACTTTCCACTGAATTCGAAACATTGCATGTTAAGTGGTGGAACTCAACCCCGCTCTTTGTCTTTACCAGAGCGAGGAAGTGAAAATAATTTAAATATCACTTCCTCGAGACGCTGTTACACTGCGTCACAACCGGCCTCAGGTATCTATATAAACGATAAAAAATCAATAATATTTAAAGAGAGAGAATAGCATTAATAAATAATAATAGTGCAGCTCCTAATAACTCATCCAAAAAACATAGAAGTGAAATAAACTAACAGAAAGCTAAAATTATATCTAATCGTATAAGTATAATAAAACACTCAGTTGAAGTGCGGATTGACGATTTCAATTTAATCAAATGTGCTATCAATATTAATGAAAAACGTGATTTTGTTTTATACCAAATTTACATAATTGTAAGTAGTAGATTAAATTGTACATTTCTGTTAATATACATTGAATAGTAAGTTAATATAAGCAACATAGTCAGCTAGTGTCGTGACATCAGGACTGGCGCCGATCCGCACCAATTGCTGGCAATTGTCTCGTGTCCAGCGCACTTCATCGCAAGCTCCGACTGAACTTTGCCTAATTTCATTACTCAATAATCACGTTGCCTGCATTAAATAAACAGAGTCGTAAAATTATTATAGTTAAACTGTCATTTACATCAATATAACTAGGACAATGAAATAAACTAAAATGTATAACAATAAATCTTATATGAAATCAGAATAAAAATTTCTATACATTGGTATGTATATTTTAATTATTTATCTGACTAAGGAATTTTAATATGAAAAATACTAAGGACAAACAATATAATATTTAAGACCTAAAAAAATAATCAATCATCTTTTGAAATTTGACGCTTACTTGGAAGTGTAAACCTTAACATAAACTTTTGCCTTTTTTATTGTGCTAGCTTTAGTTCGCAGTTCTCATAAACATACTCATACCTTTCTGTAGCGATATATGTATGTATATATATTCTACTTATATATATATATATATATATATATATATATATATATATGTGTGTGTGTGTGTGTTCTACAATGATATTAATAACAAATATTAAATTTTAATTTCAATATTTGAATTATCACACTATCATCTTTCATTCTATTATAATAATAAGAGAATGAAAGATTCTGACAAAACAATACGGGAGATAGAATCCAACGCTGCAATTCGGAGTTATGATTATAACCAAACTAGGTAATCGATTTGATTTAAGTGACAGTGATCATTTTACTGCGACAGTTAGCTGAATTACATGACGACGAAAATAATTTAAAAAATATATTTAATTTACATAAATAATAAATCAAATAGATCTACCATGATTCCGGAATGGTAAAACGTCTAACAGTTGACTGTTACCGCAATAGCGCTGCAATAAGAATACTTGTGGGTTTAACTTCCACCAGTGGAATGATTATATTCAAATTATTTTCTCCACTCTGGTAACAGAAATGTCGCCGTTGAGTTCTAAATCTGGAGGTTCTTCCTCCCTGCCGTGTGGTATACAGAATAAACTTCTTCTTAAAAAAATATCAGCCTTTCCTTCATAAACATTCTACTAGCGCAAGATTTGAACTCGCAGCCTTCATATAAGTACAAAAAAAGATCTCAGGCGAAAACTATTTTTGCAAAAGGCCATCAGTTACATGAGCCAACTATATAAATATCTGAATTTATTTAACATAATGGTCGTTGTCGTTAAAGATCAAACAACAGGAAAATGTAATTTCCTTGTATTATTATTTGGTCTTTTTAGCTATGGGGACTACGTTAAAATAATGTTAACATAAGAATAAGAATGTATTACACTACATCGTTTAATATTATTGAAAATTGCTAAACGATCGTAAATATCATCATGAAATTAGCAGTACTGTTACTAATAAATAACTCAGTTTTAAATACGTATACACTGTTGCAGTGCCAGAAACGGCTTACAAAAAGACAAAATAACACATCTGGGGAAAGGGCATCGTTCTCATCAGACAAAGCATTTACATCAATTAGCTGTCGTTTTCAAAGTCAAATGTACCGAAATATGATACTTATCACATTCGTAGTTACTGTCTCCCTAACTATAATTACTCAAAGTACGTGACTGAGCGTTTGTGTTATTAACTTTAACTGATCTTTAATAAGAAAAGTCGATTGGGGTTATAATATACAGTAATTTTTATAAACTGAGTTAATATTATTAATTTAATTTTTCTTCTGATGGTTTTAAAGTGGTAAATTGAAATAGTTAAATGAAATAGAAAAATGATCTGCCAGAAAAGTTTTTCTGGCAGATCATTTTTCTATTGGTGCTTTTTTGCATATCTTTGCTTGCTTAAGATATCTAATTTTTTTATCTACTACATTTATACATAATAAGTAGACCTTACATCTTATTAGACAGTTAATGCAGAGAATCGAAAGAGAAATAAAGGGTCAAATAAATAAAATAATAGCAAAAACCATTAAAGTTATGTTTGCTGTAAAAGATTTTTAAGATAATATTCAATGCTTTGGTTTCGCAACTATATAGAGGATTATATAAAATATATTTTTCTAATATATCTTTTCGTTTCTTACATTAAAGATTAAGAAGTAACGAAATTCATAACGTTACAATTTGTCAGTAAGTCCCTAAATAGATATGTTATTCCTGTATAATTGATATGTCATGCTTCATATATTATATAGCCCATACTATTTTTAAAACATTTAGAATAATAAATATAATACTTTACTGTAAAATATACGCCATTTTATTATAGTGAAATGCAACAATTTTACGCACTAACGAAAATGTAAATACATATTCTATATCCATCGCCATCGTTTCATCGCGTACCAAAATAACCGAGTTGTCAAGAATACTAATGCCCCAGTGGCCGCAATCGGAAGAGCGGAAATTATGATTTACTACTATATTACATATATAAACATACGATAATAGAACATTATTAATCTTGTTTGTTAAAAAAATTGTTAGGCAAATATAAAAAAAATAACAAAAACATAAATAATATTACATTTTTGTTTAACAAACGCCGAAATAGCAGAAACAATCACTATTTACTAAACGTAATGAGAATATGTATTTTTAGGTAGTACCTATTTACCCTTTGACTACGCCAAGGTATGTCCTTATCATTTACTTTATTATTATTGTTCATATATCTAAGGAAGTTCGCAGGTTTTAATATAACTTCTATAAGGTTCTCAATGCGACATTTGTATACAGTGTTTCTCAATAGGGATGATAGAATTTTGATAGCTCACAGCCGCCATCTTGGTTGTTTAACATTTGACATTTGTGTTGTTTTGGGTTCAGTAATGTTTGCCATTTAATCATAAATAAGTTCAAGTTCGGAAATTGTTCAAATTTTCTATCAAAATTCGAGAAGTATTGTTTCTACTCAAAGAGCATTTCGTGCTAAATATGGTCGTCATGGTGCACCGTCTGAGCTCGCTATACGTCGCATAATCCAAAAACACGACAACGGACAGGCCGTAGTGAAGAAAATATTGCCGCCGTATCAGCCAGTGTCGAAGAAACTCAAAATGTTTCCGAATGACAACCTGGCGAATTTTACGTATGGATCTTGGCCTACATCCATACATACAAGATTGTGTTGGCACAAGAACTCAAGACAGCAGACCATCGATTACGTCGTGAATTTGCTGATTGGGCGCTTGAAATGATGGAAACGGACACCGAATTTCATAGGAAAATCATCTTTACAGATGAGGCTTACTTTTGGCTCAATGGTTATGTGAAATCCAAGAGTGGTTCACGAAACACCATTACATCATGAAAAATTGACTGTTTGGTGCGGATTATGGTACGGTGGAATCATTGGCCCGTACATTTTCAAAAACGACGAAGGCCGTACTGTTACTGTCAATGATCGCCATTGAGTTATCGTGACATTTTGAACGATTTTTTTTCCTGAAGTGTATGAAATCGTTGCGGACGACATTTATTTTCAACAAGATGGTGCAACGTGCCACACTGCGACCGTCACAATAGATTTATTGCGTGATAAGTTTGGTGAGTCGGTTATTTCTTGCAACGGTCCTCACAATTGGCCACCAAGATCATGCAATTTTGTTAAATCGTGGACTATTTTTTTGTGAGGGTATGTTAAATTTCAAGTGTCTGCCAATAAATCAACTACGATTCAAGACCTTGAACGCAACATTCGAATGACTATAGTGGCCATACCAGCCGAAATGCTGCACCGAGTCATCGAAAATTGGACCGATCGTATTCACCAGTGCAAAAAAAGTCGTGGCAGTCATTTGAATCCTTCAATGTGTAAAATTTTGTTTTAATCATAAATAGCATAAAATTTGCTATCAAATAAAGCCATTAAGCACGAAATTCAAACATATGTTACATGTTTTATTTCAATTTCAAAACATATTATTCTTATTGGGTAACTCCATATTTTCTTAATCTGTAAAGTCTGGTATGTATCAGCCTTGTTTTAGAAATCAATGTATTATTATTTTCACCTATATAATATTTAGAGGAGAGTCCGATAAATATATTTAATCGATATTTTGCCTTTTGAGCACTAACGCCAATATCCAGCGTATCAGTCTGATAATGCTTGCATCTGTAAGTACTACATTTTATATATTAAAAGTAACATGAATGAATCTGCTTTAAACGGATTAGTCGTGTATATTTTGGTATTCGAAAATACATTCGTGAAAAGTCGACGTCTCAAATACTTTACAGTAGCCTGCGGTTACAAGGAGAGGTCAAGTCTAATACGCGATTAATTCGTTTAAAATATGTAAAATTAAGGAAGATCATTATGAATATGCAGGATCTTATTAAGAGAAAGATATTTCTAGTTATAATTTAATTTATTCTGTTAATTAAAACGTTATGAGAATCACGCATAGACGATAGTCCATGTCAATTTACTTTAACATATATCAATAACTTACATATGTTGTAATGTGAACTACGAAACATAAACATGACTTTTAAATATTTTGTTGCTATATATTTTGTAGCTGTAAGTATAATTCATAAAAAAATATATATAACTTTTATTATTTCTCTGTAAAGAAATTGTCTTTTGGAAGAAAGACATAAAACTGTCATGATCTACAAATTTATATTCAACACATTTAATTGAACTTATACATGAATTATAAGTTTCTAAAAAATATTTCTTTCTTTTCATGAACAAAAAAAATTTGAAATTTTATAAAAAAAAATTTCAAATAAGGTCTTAAAGTATCTCGAAGTCAAGCCATAAAAATAATAATTTGTCTATGACTCGTATTTTCCTTGAATGTTATTGGTGGCGCCAGTTATTACAAGATTTTAATTGGTTCTTGTAAGCATTATGTTTTGATTTGCCAATGAATAATAAGATTGTAAACGGAAACAAACCATGTGCTGAGTGCTAACATGGCGAATTTTCTTGGTCATCAACATCATTATTAGCAAATCGTTCCGATATTGTGCATTTGTTATGGGATTGGCATTTGACGTATTGTATTTTTTACTTTTTGATCAATTTTCATTCTCCGATACATCGTAGCATTTCATTGAATCAAAATGAGTGTTGACGCGTATGGACCCAGTTCCCAAACGCTTACATTCTTAGACACTGAAGAAGCGGATCTAATTGGTGCAGATACTCAAGGCTCTGAATTTGAATTCACCGATTTTACTCTCCCATCCCAAAGTCAAACTCAAGCATCCCAACATGATCATGGTTTGCCAACGTCCAACCAAGTGAGTGACTTTTACGGACAATAATAGTTATTGCTAGTTGTATAACCTAATTAAAAACTGCACAGATATTCATGTGTTTATTTTATAGGTAAATGGGTTAGGACGGACAGATCTAAATTCAAAAGTATCAAGTGTAGCTAATGCTATTGCTGAATTGCAATTTGAAGAGGAAGATGAAGCCTTATACAGTAGTAAGGATCTACCAGAACATGCATGCAAATATTGTGGAATACACGATCCTGCCACTGTGGTTATGTGCAATATATGTAATAAGTGGTATGTACATTTACGTTTGTAATAAAATGTTTTTAATTCTGTACTAGTGGTGTATGTTGTTAAAATGAAACAAAAACAAATATAACACTTTACAATTACAGTTTATTAAAATAACATATTACCATTGTGCTTAATGGCTCTCACTTCTAACCTAGATGATATAATTTGGTACATAGTTAATTTAGAACTGATGATGAGTAACAGTTTTGTAAAAATGATCTCATTATATATATAAATAAGATATTTTTGCATTGTATCAATTAAAGAATTTCTGTTACATATAAAATAAAAAATATGACATGTGATGCGATTTTACTTGTGATTGTGTTAAAAAACATATTTTTTCATTGAAATGTATATTTAATTTACTCATATCCAATAAAAACAAAGTTACTACATTTATATATTTAAATAGTACACTATATATTTTAGGTTTTGTAATGGAAGAGGTAACACATCAGGCTCTCATATCATCAACCATCTGGTTAGAGCTAAACACAAAGAAGCAGCCCTGCACAGAGATGGACCTCTAGGGGAGACTCTGCTGGAGTGCTACTCTTGTGGTGCTAGAAATGTATTTGTGTTAGGTTTTATACCAGCCAAAGCAGATTCTGTTGTTGTTTTACTTTGTCGGTAATATATTTTATATTTTCTATATATTTTTTTATATTACTTTAATTCTTCTGAGCACATCTTTTTAAATGACAATATTATAAGAAGACAATATTTAATGATTACAGGCAACCTTGTGCAGCACAGAGCTCCCTAAAAGATATGAATTGGGATCAAGAGCAATGGAAACCACTAATTTGTAAGTAACAACTTAGTCATATTACTTATAAGCTACAATGTTTAAAGCAGCACTTTTCTAAGGATTCTTATATAAATTATTAGCTACTATTTCAAAATAAAAATTATGTTTATTTGTAACAATATTATGTTTCTTTTGAATTCTTATAGATATTTATATTTAAAACAAATTCACTTACATTTTTATGAAGTCGGTATTATAATATATTACTATTATTGTATCTATAATGATTTCAGCTGATCGTGCATTTTTGTCATGGTTAGTGAAAGTACCATCAGAAGCAGAGCAAATGAGGGCTCGACAAGTAAGTATATTCTAATTATAAAACAATCTATACAAAAACCTCTTACAGGCTCATTTTATAGAATAGATACTTATTAGGTATAGTGTTATATAAGTACTATAAAAAATTAAATATTTTTATTTAATTTTTTATAGTTCTCTACTTAAAAAAAAATAAAGTAGAGATTATATAAAAATAAAGTAGAGAATATATACTATATATTTTTGCAATTCAGTGTAAACATCATATATGTTGTGGACTATACTTCCACTTGAAGGAATGATCATAATAAAAAAATTGTTCTAATATATCTACCTTGGTAAGCATGTGTTTTGTTCACCACTCCATAGGCTGTTGAAAGTAGTTAACGGAGTGTCTCGACACTAAGCTATATCTGACTACACTGCATGCTACCAGAAAGTGTGAAGCTGAATTTTTTTTTATTTACCTTAAAACTTCACCTCTTTACAGGTGACACCACAACAAATTGGTCGCCTGGAAGAGTTATGGCGTGATAATGTGGATGCTACTTTCCAAGATCTTGAAAAACCTGGAGTAGATGAAGAGCCACATCAAGTACTATTAAGGTTAAATTTTCCTTTCCTCCTATTAGTTTATTTCAACTCTCGACGCAACTAATTGTACACACGATAGCACACAATAGATTTATTATATATATTTATAATATCTTTCTTATAATGTGTTGATTTTACCAGTTTTATATAAAACAATGTTTTAAAAGTTTCCTCAGTGTCCCTTTCTTTTATTGTGTCAAATTCTTTTTTTTATGTAGAATGTTCAATTGAATACATTTTTTTGTAAAAAATAAATTATGTATTTTAAGTAACTAAATTTTATTTTTGTTTATAGATATGAAGATGGCTACCAATATCAAAATATATTTGGCCCGCTTGTGAAACTAGAGGCTGATTATGACAAACGCTTGAAGGAATCGCAAACTCAAGAAGGCATAGAAGTGCGTTGGGATGTGGGCCTGAATAAAAAAACTATTGCATACTTTACACTGGCTAAAACTGACAGTGATATGAAACTTATGCATGGAGATGAATTGAGACTAAGGTAATCTTTTTACAAAAATTATGCAAACAAAGAAATATTAAAATTGGCACAGTTATAGTTTATATAAAGAAGGAGTCCAGAATGACAATATTTTTTATATTAGCATAAAATATGTGTTATATTTACACACATTTTCATATATTTGAAATACTTGTTGCCAAAGCAAAGCGTCAACGAACCATCTAGTTTATATGATTAGAATTGAATTATCAAACTTATTACTATCCTTTCTGTTGACTTTAACATGTGTTTCGTGTTTTGCATACAACATGATCTTATTTTAAATACTTGAACACTAATTAAAAGCTATAATATTTGGAAAAAGTTGTACGTATATTGCCATTATTCTTAGCACAATGTCTTTTTTTACCACAAATCTATATTATAGTAATGAAAATTAGTTTTTTTTGATCTAAGATTGTTTAAATAACATAATATATATACTATATTAAAAAAATAAATTCAGATATGTTGGTGAGCTGCATAAGGCATGGTCTGGCGTGGGACACGTGATTAAAGTACCAGACAATTATGGTGATGATGTGGGACTGGAATTGAAGAGTGGGGCGGGAGCACCTGCTGACTGCACTTCTAATTTTGTTGTTGATTTTATATGGAAGAGTACTTCATTTGATAGGTAAATTTCTAAAAGTATATTGATTATAAGCTTTTGATATGAGTGCATGTAAAGTTAATATTATTTTAATTCATATATAAATGTTTGAGTATTTATCAAATTTATATATTTTTTTGGTTTTATAAAAATGTTTTAAATTTTGAATAAAGAAGGTTGATTGACTAGAGTTAAATTCTTTTAAATATTTACACAGTATCTATTGTCTACATCACTTTTCAATTAAATATAAATAATTGAAATATGTTGTAAAAAATTGTTTTTGCAATATTTTCTTTTCCTTGTCTGCAGAATGCAATTAGCCCTACGTAAATTTGCGGTGGACGACTCGTCTGTGTCAGGGTACATATACCGTCGTCTTCTGGGCCATGAGGTAGAAGAAGTTTTGTTTCGTGTGCACTTACCTAAACATTTTAGTGCTCCTAATTTACCTGATCTAAACAGGTCTCAGGTGTGTAAAACTCTTCTTATTGTAATTAACTAATAATTTTAAATAAGTTATATAGAAATAAATATTTGTCAATATTTTTAAAACTTAATGCTGTTTTCTCTAACTTTCAGGTGTATGCAGTCAAACATGCATTACAGCGCCCCTTGTCCCTAATCCAAGGCCCACCAGGCACCGGTAAAACTGTCACGTCGGCTACAATCGTATATCAACTAGTTAGACAAAATGGTGGCCCTGTGCTCGTATGTGCGCCATCCAACACTGCAGTCGATCAACTCACCGAGAAAATACACAGGACAGGACTGAAGGTGGTCCGTCTCTGTGCTAAATCGAGAGAAGCAATGGAGTCATCGGTCTCGTTTTTGGCATTACACGAACAAGCTCGCGCGTTGGGGTCCGCTGATAGTGAACTAAGGAAATTGACGCGGTTGAAGGAGGAGGCTGGGGAGCTGTCGGCTGCGGATGAGAGACGTTATCGTGCGCTCCGGCGCGCTGCTGAGCGCCGCCTGCTGGACGCGGCGGACGTGGTGTGCACCACGTGTGTGGGCGCAGGGGACCCGCGCGTGGCGCGCATGCGCTTCCAGTCCATACTGATAGATGAAGGCATGCAGTCCACGGAACCAGAGTGCATGGTGCCTGTCGTGCTCGGCGCGAGACAGTTGATACTCGTTGGTGATCACTGCCAGCTGGGACCAGTCGTCATGTGCAAGAAAGCCGCCAAAGCTGGACTCAGCCAGAGTCTCTTCGAAAGGCTGGTAGTGCTCGGCATTCGACCGTTTAGGTTGGAAGTTCAATATCGCATGCACCCCGAATTGTCACGTTTCCCATCTGATTTCTTTTATGAAGGGTCGCTGCAAAACGGAGTGAGTGCGGAAGAGCGTCGCCTTCATAAGATCGATTTTCCGTGGCCGAGGCCCGATCGACCTATGTTCTTTTACGTTACTCAGGGACAGGAAGAAATTGCCGGGTCGGGAACGTCATACTTAAATAGAACCGAGGCGGCTAATGTCGAAAAACTTACGACTCGCTTTTTAAAGGCGGGAGTGCGTCCCGAGCAGATAGGCATAATAACACCTTACGAGGGACAAAGGTCTTATTTAGTGCAACACATGCAGTACCAGGGTAGCTTGCACGCAAAGCTTTATCAAGAGATCGAAGTGGCGAGCGTCGATGCCTTTCAAGGTCGAGAGAAGGACATTATAATAATGTCGTGCGTCCGCTCTAACGAACATCAAGGCATCGGCTTTCTGAGTGACCCGCGCCGTCTGAACGTGGCACTAACGCGCGCCAAGTACGGACTAATCGTAGTCGGGAATCCCAAGGTTCTAAGCAAACAACCACTCTGGAACCATTTGCTGGCGTTTTACAAAGAGCGTCGTGTCCTCACGGAGGGACCTCTGTCCAATTTGAAGGAGTCGGCTATACAATTCGCGAAGCCGAAGAAGTTGGTAAACGCCCAGAACCCCGGTTCACACTTCATGTCCACGTCCATGTTCGATGCTCGGGAAGCCATGGTTCCGGGCTCAATCTACGACCGCGCGCGGCCGCTGCGCGACCCGCTGGCGTACGTGGGGCCCGAGCAGGCGGCCATGCTGCACGCGCCCGTGCCGCCCGCCGCCTTCGCGTCGCACCGCGGCCTGCAGCGCGCGCCTCCCGCCGCCGCGCGCCACAAGCGGCGCACGCGCCTCTCGCAGGAGCCGCTGTCCCAGCAGCCGCACCTGTCGCTCTCGCAGGGCGCGTCCCAGCCGGACTTCAGCCAGGAGTCCACGGTGCACGACTGCCCCTCGCAGCCCGACGGGCTCCTCTCCCAGGACTCCACGTACCAGGGCGGATTTCGTCAGTACTGAGTGGAGCGGGACCGCCGTCGCAGAACTCACTCCGTGGAATACGGTACGGCTGACGAGAACAGAAGCGTTGCCGCTAACTCGACTCGCGTGTACACGAAGGTTAGATGCGTCCGAGGACGGAGCTAGGTGTCAGCAAACCTATGGCGCGCGTACGAAAAGACCGATTCGCCTAAAGTCTACGGATGTACGTTTAAATTGTAGGGATAATTTGGAGCGCGAATGCTAAGGGGTTCGCCACCTAACTGGAGCGGTGAGTGACCGGCTCGGACCGAACTCGAGTGTACACGGACGAGCGATTCCCGATCTTTTTCGGACATCGAAGGGATTGCGGTTTCGCCGACGGCGGGATCCGACGAACTCTAGATCCTCGCCTACATATTGACCTCTGACGAGAAAACGACTCATGATTTGCCACGGCATCCACTTAACGCATAGCGGTAGATTCCCATTACATAAATCACAAGATTAGTAAGTAATAGGGATGTTTAAAATTTTGGGAATAATTAATATCGGTTCATAGTTCATAGAGAAACAGTTAATCTACGTGTCTACAGCCATTATGCACAAAATTCATGTTTAAAGTTACATAAATGTATAATTAAAATAAAACAGTACCAGATAAAATCTAAGGTAATCATCACTGTCTTAAGTAGATAACTTCTTTATGTTTAAAATAACAAAAAAAATAAATAAATATTAGTATGGTAGAACTTGTGTAGGGCAGCTCATTACGGTTTTGTTTTCATTATTCATTATCGTCGATTTAAGCAATCATTAAAATCAACGCTATTAGACAATATCCAGCAATAAGAGCGCATTGCTTTTCCTTCATAAATTATAACAAAATAATGTAGGTATTTTCGTTTATTTAACATTAAAAGGCACTGTTTTTATAAAAAGTAGATGCTTAAACTACTTAATTTATATACTTATACGGACGTATTTTTTCTTAACTTTACAGTGCACCCAGATATTATGATTTTTTTATTTTCAATGATTGTTCACTATATGCTACTCAAAACTCACATTTCTAAAAAATACATCAAAAAATTATTTGCTTGCAATGATGTGTTGAACATATCGTAAAAGAACTTAAACAAGAAAAACGTGATGTCAATCTACGTGTATATCGTAATTTTAATATTTTAACTAATCTATACTTTTCACCTTGAATTACATAAAATTTAGAAATCCTTGTAATATCGTTCAATTGTTGTAAAATAAATGCACTAATATTAAATAGTATGGATGAAAATCAAAATAATAAAACGGTTACTACTTAATACTTATTGACGTCTTATATACTGAAAATGTTATGAAATTTTTACACTCGATTTTGACGATGTATTCTGTATACGTAGTTTAAATTTAGTCCACTTTTAGCACCTTAAACATTTGAAAAATATTTAATTTAGTTTTATATAAGCGTAAAGAATAGTAAAACAAAAGCATTTGTAAAATTGATTCCAATGGAATTGTCAGAACTATTTTTATTATTATAAAATTTACTGAAAATGCTCAATTCATTGTATGATTTATTTTATGAAGGAAAACCAATAAAGACTTACATTTAATACGACTTTTATTTACCCTGTATATTTTTGTTACAATACTAAATAAATTGTAACAATACCACATTTGCACCTTTAAAATTAGATTGGCTTATCGGAATATTTTAAGAAAATCACTAGTTCATTGAACTATTTTTATCCATATATTAGCTGTCGCCCGCGCAATAGTGTAAACAGCAGCAGCATTCAAAGATATTTTATGTGGCTATAAATAGAAAATTTTAAGTTATAGATATGTCAAACTATAAAGTTATCGTTTTTGTAAAATTTCCCTTTATACCAAATTGTTACTTTTATTTTCTGGCGCCAGTAAATTAGAAAAAATATTTACAATTGACCCAATACAATTAACCGTTAGAGGGAATGGTTTCTAAGATATATATATTCATTCAATATTTTGTTGCAATAGCTGTTGTATTTCCTTAAATCAGCCCTACTTAGGCACGTAAAGTCTAAGCCTTCACGTGCAAGTCCTAAGATAATAAGGTTTTAACCTTCATAATCTCACCCGATCAAAAATACGTTTTTGATGAATTTTGTACATCCACATGCCATTTCAGATAACATGACCTATAAGATTACACCCACCGCATATGATTTCACTCATCCATGTATGACGTCATGGTTCACATGTGATTTCACCCATCTACATATGACATGAAGGTCCACTTGTGAGTTTCCTCATTCAAATATGACTTCATGGTGAACATGTGATTTCACTGATCCACATATGACATGGTATCCACATATGATTTTACTCGACCACATATGACATCATGATCCACATGTGATTTGATTTATCCACATATGACATCATGATCCATGTGTGCTTTGACTCGATCACATATGACATCATGGTCCACATGTGATTTCACCCATCCACACATGACATCAAGGTCCACATGTGATTTCACTCATCCACATATATGACATCATGGTCCACATATGACTTCACCTTTCCACATGTGACATGTTGGTTCACATGTGATTTTCTTCATCCACATATGGCATGATGGTCCACATGTGATTTAACTCGTCCACATATGACATCATTACCACATGTGATTTCAAACATCCACATATGACATGATAGTCTACATATGATTTTCTCTATCCACATATGACATGATGGTCCACATGAGATTATACTTTCCCACATGTGATTTGACATACCCACACATGACATCATGGTCCACACGTGATTTAACTGATCCATATATGACGTCATGGTTCATCAACACTCAGACCAACGGAGTACGTACGCCTTAAGAATCATAAAGGAAATTTAGGCGTTGCCCAGTCGTGGCGGGACCAGGGAAAGGAGAAAAATTATTTCACTTTTCGATTGGTGCCGCACAATATTTCTTGCAATCAAAAATGTGTGCACTTCTCAGGGCCCTCAAGGCGGTGAAAAAATCAAAGAAAAGGTCCATAAACATCCTGAAAGATTCAAGATCTTCGCTTGACCTACTTAGGATCCTAGAGATGAAGGAATGTATACATTAAATCCAGGTCAAATGACAAAAATGTTTTGCCGGATAGAAAGCGGCTAGAAAACTGGTAAGGAATACAACCCAAACACCTAATGAGACCTAAGTCTGATCAGTCATGGAGGATTCGCCTCGTATCTGTACCGTTTTCATCTGAAATATAGCCCCTCAGGTACATACGACCCGCAATGCGAGGAAACCATATTTTACATAATTCTAGAGAGCTGAAGAGTCAAATACAGACCCACCTCAACCAACAGTCGCTCCATACCATCCTGAAGTCCAAGGCCTAACCGCAAAAGGGAACAGCTCAACCACCTCTCAAATAACAACTCAAATAGCAACAACACCAGCTTTAACATCCTCTCACACACAAATATAGCCCAAACATGCATCAGCACCACCAACAACGACCACACCAGCATCCACACAAATACTACTTATGCCTGTACCACCTATAATAATTTCACCCCAAACAAATCGACCAAATCCGATTGTACAACTAGTAACCGTAGCGGCTTTGTGCCCTACTAACGACAAAACACTAACAACATCCACGACAACATCAACAACAACAGCTCTGTGTGATTTCACTGTGGTATCAAAATTCGCAATGTAGCACTCTTTATGAGTGAAGATATATAAAAGGTGGGCATAGCTTTCTCACGTTCACTGGGATGGACAAACGCCAAGCTTGACGCGCTCACCCTGAGCACGGAAGGAAAATCACCCTATCGCTTTTTGAGGTCATGAGACAAAGTGATCGCGGTAATTGAGTGGGGGGAAAAGTCACCCTTCACTCAGGCTACCTCGTTGCTCCTGAGCGAAAGTGACAGGAGCCGTGAGAAAAACCCAAAGGTAGTAGTCCTGAAGATGGAACTCGACGAAGCTGAAGTATACATATACGACAACGGCAGCTCCCAAATTATGCAAGGGAATATGTCTGTGACGTATATGGCTGCTTATAATCGCACCAAAAGCTTCATGGGCTTGGTCCAGGAAGCCGACAGCCAGGGTGACCATGAAATCAGATTCCAAAAACCGGAGAGTGATCTAATCGTGGTGGTGGCCAAGTGCACAAAAGTAATGCTAGAGGATTGGATACTTGAGATGGCTAACACCATCTCAAGTGATCCTGAGTTCAATGCAGCTCTTGAGGGTTGGACGCTACTAGGATTGGCATGGATAAATAGGGTGCCAGGCCCTATTGCGTTGATTGCCCTATGCGGCAAGACAACTCATATTCTCAGAAACTTCGAACAGGTAGAGGTGACCACCACAGTCAGTGCATCAGGCATGGCTTTGGTGTAAAGGCAAAATCGAAGGTGCGCACAATGAAATCCGTCTTGCTCAAGAGGTTCTGTGATGGCAACAATATAAATCGACTAACGGTGGACAAAGCCCTCATGAACCATTTCGGTGCCATAGTGATGGCTGCCAGTTTGTTGGGAGCAGGAACGGTCATCTGGGACGTCAACCAGTTGCTTTATATCGACAGAAAACATCTATTCGATCTAAAGTACTGTAGAACAGACCTGACCGTCAACATCACACATAATGCTATCGCGGCCTTCATTGTTCGGGCGATGGGTGCGACAACCGGACAGATTGTGGAGCACAACTTCAAGATAGCCATTCAGGAGTGCCATAATACTGTCATTGAGGCTCTGCTCCATAAACTCAGGCAAGGACCAGCTGTTGCGTAGGGTGGTTTTTTGGGAAAAGAAACTAGAGATTTTTTTGTATTAAGTAGTGGTAGAACATAGTTAATCTTATAGATTATAGCATAAGACATAAAAGATAAATTCCTAATCATTACAATTATTATTAATTAAGTTAATACTAATTATAATGATAAGGAATAATAGATGTAATAATAATAACACTAGTAATGACATTTTTTCTTTTTTTTTTTGTTTCACGCTTTATCCCTAGCGGGGTAGGTCCCATTATCCCCTTCACGCATGCTCTTCGGGGGGTCTTCATACTCATACTTTTTACGTGACCTCCTCCAGCATCTTCTATACTGTGTTTTCGAAGGCCTACCGAGGTCTCCCTATAAATCTTTCTTACCATTCTTTAATCGCTCATTCTTTCAACGTGCCCAAACCACCTGAGCACGTTCTTCTTCATTCTTACTGTGACATTCACACCTACACCTGCCATTCTGCGTATCTCCTCGCTGTATATACGGTCAGCTAAACTGACTCCGCATATCCGACGACGAGATATCATCTCTACTGCATTCATCTTTCTTTCATTTTTCTTTTGACACACCCACGTTTCGCTGCCGTATTGTTATACGGCAGCGAAACGTGGGTGTGTCGAATGAAGGTGTGTCGTCGGTGTCAGTACTGCATTGTGAAGGGTCAGACGTGCAGGTACGCTGACGTTTTGCCGTCGCATCAATACAGCAAAAGAGCACCGTTAACCTTGTTACCGGCAGCAATACGTTTTTCGACATCATTTCGTATCTTCCATTTCTACTAAACATACTTCCCATCTGGGAATATATCTTATCACCTCATTCACTTGTTCTAATATCTCTGGTGATATATCTTATCACCTCATTCACTTGTTCTAATATCTTTCTATCTACCATAATCTTGAATTTCGTTCTTTCTTCGTCTCTTTCAAATACAAGAATCTTAGTTTTACTCGTACTCAGGTTTAGACCATTACTTTCAAACCCTTCTTTCAGAGTGGTGACCAATGCCTGTAACTCGCATTCTGATGATGCAATTAGCACTGCATCGTCTGCGTACAACAGACAGTTTACTGTCAAATCACCAACTTTCACTCCTATGCCACTATCTTTCACTTCTTGGAGACAGGCAGCCCTGTATCACACCTGAATGAATATCAAACTGAGGCGACACGCCAGCTCCTACTCGTACACAGGCTGAGTGATCTCGATAAAGAGATTTTACAGCCTGTAACAAGGGTGCGCTCACATTGTACCGGGGCAGTATTTCCCATAACTTCTTTCTTACAACCCTGTTAAATGCTTTTTCTAAATCCACTCTGTGGACAGAAAATTTTCTGGTTTACAGTCAAAAACTTTTCCATGATGATGCGGAGAGAAAAGACCTGATCCATGCACCCTCTTCCAGATCTAAATCTTCTTCAGGCCTCTCATAAAAGCCTTTCGGCCTCCCATAAAAGCTTTTCGGATCTCTCTTGCCAAAAACTTTTCCATGATGATGCGGAGAGAAAAGACCTGGTTCATGCACCCTCTTCCAGATCTAAATCTTCCTTAGGCCTCCCATAAAAGCCTTTCGGCCTCCCATAAAAGCCTTTCGGATATCTCTTGCATTTTTCTCGCTAGAACTTAAGCATAAATTTTACTGCCCAAGCTAATCAAACTGATAGCCCTTTAGCTTGCACAGTCTATCAGTGAACCTTTGCCTTTATACAAAGACACGATGACTGCGCCTCGCCAATCATCCGGGACCTCTCCCTTTTTCCAGCATAAATTGCATAGAAAAAAAACAGGTCCAAAATGCGCGGCCCACCATATTTGATCATCTCTGCAGTAACTCCATCTGCTCCCGCTGCCTTACCACATTTCAGACTTCTTTGGACTCTACTTCTTTTATACCCGTTTCGCCATTTGCTACATCAAGACACAGCATATTGGTGTCGCTCGAGACAAAGGCGTCATCACATTCATACATCTTCTTATAGAATTCTGCCCATCGTTGCAGAACGTTTGTTCTTTCTGTAAGTATTTCACCGTCCTCGGAAAACACCCCATTCATTCTACAGGTTGGCGAACAACGCCGAGAATCACTAACTTCTCGCCAGAGAAGCTTCGTGTTTTCCCGGAAATTGTTTGTCAATCTGTCGTCTCCTTCATGCTCTGACTTTTCACGCTTCATCTTTATCAGAGCTTTCGTTAGGTGCTTTTGCAACTTATATTAGCTTTATAGTACTGCCATGCTTTCTTCTCTTTTTCTACTGCCTCTTTCACTTAATCATTCCACCATTCATCACGCTTTTTATTAAAATTTCTTACCTGATTTGCAACTTCAATCATACAATTCCTAAGATTCTGCCAGCATACTTCAACACTTTCAGTACCTATTTCGCAGCTGCCTAGCCTATTCCTCTCTAATCGGTGGATCTTGAAGCTTCCAGCTTCTTATGGGATTATTCGCCTCCAAGTTTGGACACCTCGTGCAGCTGCGCCAACCGGCAAACAGATGCCTTATTCTAGCAACTACTAGATAGTGATCTGTTTTCAAGTCGGCACCCCTGAACACACGCGTGTCCATAACTTGGTTACGAATACGCTGATCCACTAGGTCAATCATGCTTTTACACTCAATCATGCTTTTCTCTTCCATCCGTTCACACGTGTACATGTGAATTTGTTTGAGGTCAAACAAAAGTGTTTGCCACAAACAAATCTTTTTCCCTACATAATTCCAATATTAGTTTACACGCCTCATTTACTCTCTTCTCACCATACTTCCCTACTATGCATAGATAACCATGTCGTGTGTGTCCAACCCATCCATTCAAATCACCACATACTATTAATTTTTCATTTCCTCTTACACTACCTAGAACTTCCCTGACACTCTTCCAGAACTCCTCTAGTTCACTTGATAGAGCTGGAGATACCAACACATACGCCACTAACAAGAATGTTCTTGTTATCCCCAGTTTGAAGCGAACCCAGAGCAGCCTCGGGTTGATCGCCTTATATTCCATAGCATTCACCAATCGAGAGGACCCTCGTTCACTTTCTGGAACTCCCGCCCAGAAGGCGACTCTTTTGCCCATCAAATCGGTCATGCTATTCCCCTTTCTTTTGGTCTCAGTCACACAAACAAGATCTAAATCTCTTTCATTTATCACATCTAATAGTTCATTCATCTGCTGTTGTATCCTTCCTCTTACATTCCACGTAGCTATTTGTAGCTTCGTTCTCCACTTCCCGCCGTCCCGGACATGGCGTGTTGGGTGGCGGTCCCCAACGCCGCATTCGTTGCCACTTCTCACACCAGCGGGGACGCACAGGTGCACCTCGGGGGGGACGATCTAGCATGATGCGCCCTGGTGCTCGCGGTGGATGGAATGTTGCTGCCTTACACAACTGATGATGATATGTAAGGCTGGCAGGGGTCACTGCGCGCAAGTCTTCCATCGTTGACCCCCAATGACTAGTAATGATAATGTATAATAATAATTAAAAAAAAAAACAAAAAAAATGTAATATTAATAATTTACTAATAAAAAAATCACCTCGAACATGACCTTTTTTTACCCTTAGTTATTAAGACTTAATTAATAATAGACCACCGTCTTGTATGTAATGTAACAAAAATTATCAAAAGGCACAGACACCGATGAGCCCGTGGACAGAGTTTTACTATAGAAAAACAGTATGACATCATGGTCAACATTTGATTTCACATCATCCACATCCACACATGATATTTTTTTATTCTCTTCATCCACATATGGCATGATGGTCCATATGTGATTTTACTAGTCCACATATGACATCATGATCCACATGTGATATCGACCATCCACACATGATATCATGGTCCACATGTGACTTGACTTACCCACATATGACAGGTCCACATTTGATTTCAGTCATCCACATATGACATCATGGTCCACATATGACTACACCTATCCACATATGACTACACCTATCCCCAAATGACATGATAGTTCACATGTGATTTTCTTCGCCCACATATGGCATGATGGTCCACATGCGATTTAACTCGTCCATATATGACATCATGATCCACTTGTGTTTTCAAACATCCACATATGACATGATAGTCCCCATATTATTTTCTTTATCCACATATGACATGATGGTCCAGATGTCCCTCTACGCCACGAGCGGCCTTTAAAGTAACCGAAGTAGAAACATTTTATTAATACATCTATTTGGGTATGCTTAAAGAGAATAACCAGTGGTTAAACAAGGCATTTCTTTACATAGGTATTTCATTTATCAAATAATATCATGCATACACCGATCAAACTAATCCTATCTTTTTGTTTCGCCCTAATCAAGAGAGATTTTTAAAATCAAATATTTGTAAAGAAACACATTATGTACATATAATATAAAACTACTGTTACCGCAGAATAGTATTTTTTTAGCTTCATTTTTAGATTGCGTGTTGAGTGGTGGAACTCAACGCCTCACTTTGTCTTACCAGAGTGAGGAAGAGAAAATAATTTTAAATATAATCATTTCTAAAACTATCTGTAAATTATCGTATAGACTCGTTAATCGATTAAGTAATATAGAGGAGCTGTTAGAGAGCATTTCCGTTAATAAGTACGTGAATGGAAAGGAATGGGATTTTAAATATTATAGTCCAAATATCGGAAGATATTAAGCAATATGTCAAGTCTTGAAATTATTACATTACACAAATATATACGAGCAATATCTAATTAATCAATTTTATGTACTGTGTCATATCACTTCATACTTCATTTACCCAACGAGTTCTATATAACATGTACCTAACATGTAATTTATAAAACCTAACAATTAGGATTCTGATGATTGTAAATAAAATAAAAAAAAAGACAAAAATCTCATAATATATTTTTATTAAATAAGTAACATGTCAATAAAAGGTATAAAAATGGTAATGCATAGGCGACTTAAAATAATTAATAACTTGAGATTACACACTTGAGATAATTTTTGAACATCAATAACTACAGCTTACAAAATGCAAATAACATTTGTAGTTTAATATAGCATTACGTACAAGTAAGCTTGTTTACACAATTTAACATATGTGGTAAATGAAGACATTGATTAATAAAACTAATATGTCGTTTTGTGGAATTTTTAAAATAACCAAAATTATATTGTAATAATTTAATCCATTTCATATTATTTAAGTAGTTTCAGACTCCTTTATATTTTCAACAAACTCTAAACTAAATTTTCTCGAAAGGTATAAAAGGCATTTTCGACCGATATAACCTTCATAATGAGAGGTATTCATTGAAAAGCATTTAGAATAATACTATGATGTATTCATAGGCTTTTAGACGCCTCTTGTGAATATTCGTTTTTTTTTATTTTTGCGCTAAACCACGTTTTTTTTCAAAGATATAGAAAAGTAATTTTTAAAATATTATCGTTTAAACATTTTTTCACGGTTGAGGAACGATTTGAAAGAAATTCTTTACTTAGATAATTTGTAGCTTACATTGACAGATAGGATCATTCTTATTATTGTGTATAATGTCATTCTTGATATACCAGTATATAATAGTCATACTCGAGGATTTGTAGGAAGCTAGTAAAATTATATCTCTAGCGATTATCATTAATTAACAAAGTTTATAGATTCGCACGATACTGTTCATAATATAGTAAAAATTCTACAATAACATGTAAAAAAACTATTTAGGTATACAAAAATATTCGGATATTTAAATAAAAACGTCTTAAAAATATTGTGCATTAAAAAACAATAAAATATTAAATTTATTGTGTACAGTATTATTTTGGTATTAGTTTCTATAACTTAAATATAATGTTAGTTAAATATAATGTTAGAAACGTAAACAAATATACAATTCTACTTTTACTCATATATATACCTCTAGTACAAATAGTTATTATTAATATTATTAGACAAAAAATGCGAAAAAAATTAGGAAATACTCAATTTACAAAAAATGGCCTTCAGTCGTCTTTATCCTGCATTTCATATTAAAGCACAGAATAATAAAATCCTTTCGGAAGATTTTTTTAGAAGTTTTTTATACATTTTTAGGTCTCTAAAAAATTACAACATATATTGTCAAAATGCATATAGAATTTAAGGCTAGTTACAGAATCCATTAAATATCATTACTATATTACAATATCCTGTATAAAGCTCGTAGATTTTGATAGATAAATACTATTACACTTTACAACCAATGAAAAAAATCACTTTTAAAGGAAACAATTTTATTCATTGAATCACATAAATTCATGTAATTATCTCATTAAAATATCTATAGATAGAATTTTTTTTGTTTATTGAAGTAATAAAAATATATAACAAAACACTTCAATTGGAAGAACAAAAGGGTTCGACAAAGAGGCTGTGACAAGGACGGGGAAGGGGTCAAAAAATTAAGAAAACGTGACGTAATTTATGGATGCCCCCTAACATATATAGGCATCATATATATATATATATATATATATATATATATATATATATATATATATATATATATATGCATTTATATATATATATATATATATATATATATATATATATATATATATAAATGCATAAATAGTTCCATCAACTGATAGAGCAACTAAAATATATCCTACAATTGTGCGTAATCTGAAGCACCTAAAGGCACCACAGCGGCACAAGACGCTGTCGTTTCTTATAATTTAATATAAGCATACATTTGTAGGCATTTTAGTTTCATTAAAAGTTAGAAGCAACTTAAAGTAGAAACACTCAGTTGATTGCATTCCACCAGAAATCCAGACTGCTTGTTGAGCGGAGGAACTCAACGCCGCGGTCTGTCTTACCAGAGTGGAGGTATGAAAGTGAATTTAATATGAGTCGGAATCGAACCCAAAAACCAGACACTGTTCCACTGTATCTTTTTTAAAAAGTTGCTTCTTAAAAGATTTATTTTTTATTTAATATAAAAATTAATGGACGTTTTAATCAAGGCTTCTACTGTGGTAAAGGTGGAGGCTGTACAGCGGCGTACGTCGGATAGTAAGGTGCGAAACGAGGCGGTCCTGCTATAGCCATATTATTACTTTCCCCACGATCTTGTATAGAACGCGCTGAATAAGGTGATTCTTTGTAGACTGGTTGAGCTGTGGGTATAAATACTAGAATATTTAAAATGTTTTAAAATGCTTATATAATAATAAATAGTCGTAACATAGCACATTAGCAACATTAGATCTATTACTAAAACTGATATATCCCAATAGACAAGAAAATATAAATAATAACAGTTGTCAGCACTAAATTAAAAAAAAATATATAAAGTTAGCTTAAATAGAGGTAGAAAACAAATCTTACTAGCAGTCGTTGAGTTAAAATAGTAAATGCCTCATAACACAAGAGTTACAAAAGCGATAAATTTTAGTCACTGAATTCTGCTTCAAAGCTAGCCAAAATGTTATTGATACAAGGCATTGACAACTCTACTCATTTACTCGATTTACATTCGGGCAAACTTCAACCTTTATTGCCAGTGTAGAAATTCTTTCTCTACTTCAGTCTGAATTCGAGATACGTGTTGAATAGTGAAACTAAGCGCCTCGCTTTATCTTAGCGGAGCGGAGAATTGGATATGGTTCAAATATAATAATAATAATTTCTCGGGGAAGAAGCCAAGTATCTATAATCACTCCACCTAATAAGAATTAAACCTACAACCAATCAAGTTGACATTCGGACGATCAGATCTCAATATATTAGTATTTCGATAAAATTTACTCACAAAGCGTAGGGTATAGTGATTGATAAGGCGGAGGCTGCGCAGGCGCACCAGGCACCACCCACCCGCCTGGCGCTGAGTCACCTCCCTTAAAGTAAAATTTAAAGTCAATATAAAACACAACGCTAATATGCATTGAATAAATATTGAAAATTAATTGTTATGCCAGTTTTTCTGTACATGAAGGTACTGCTAGATGTTTGATAATAAGGATTTTATATTAAAAATATTTTCTTTTTCTCGAGTTTGTGTTTGTAAAAATATTATGTGTTTATTATCAATTGACTTTCTATAGAAGTTTGGCCTATGCGTTTTAGTCATTCAGTTAATAACACAAGAGATTTGTATAAATATTTGTTACTTATTATTTGCTAATAAGTCATAAATAGTGGCAATCAAATCCACAACCAATCGCGACTACAGTCAGATCGAGACTTACTGCGCTGTCTTAATTCATATATAATCTGTTTTAATGTTTTTCTTACAATTCCCGGTTGTGCAGGTTGTCCAGGCGCCACGGGGAGCACAGCAGGTTGACTGGGCGAGGGTTGCTCGCTGGGCGGGGCGGAGGGCGCAGACTGGCCTACTCCCACGAGCGGCACTGTACCTATAGTGATGTATTTACGATCCTTCATGTTCATATGCATACCTGATACTACACATTCAACCTAAAATGATTTTTAGATATAAATAAATTATTAAGTTATTATAAATAATGATGATTTGACAAAATTGTTATTAACATTGAACGGTGTACAATGCCAATAAATTAACTAACTCCTAGGAATAATAACTAAACATAAACAAATGAAATCTGCTATAATGTCTATGCAGTATCATAGCATATCCATTCACAGTGAATGAGATACTGGTTCATATCCCACATTTAAATTCTTATATATTTTGTACAAAAAAAACATAATTTACCAAATTAAAAAATTAAACCAATAATAAAACATCAAAATAGAAACATACCTTTATATCATAATCTAGATCTATGATGTTACAATTGACAAGATTTGAAGGTGGTACTGGTGGAACCTCCATACTCATCTGCCAATGCTTAGTTGACCCAGCTGGAGCTGGACCTTCTTGAATGGTTAAAATGACGTCTTTTGTCTTCTTTGTCACTGATGATGGGGATGTTGCTCTGTATGTGACTACCTTAAAATTATTTTAAATTGATTAGATTACATATCACAATGATATTAAAATATATTGTATATTAAAAGAGAGTAAATTACTTCGATGCCTTCTTTTGACCCAATTTAAACACATATGTTGGATAATAATAATCAAGGCAAATTTTTGGTGTTTGTAATGTATCTAATGAAAGCTTTGAAATTTTGAATGATCAACCTTATCAATTGAATCAGACATAAAAAATTTACTAAAACCAACATTTTATTACAATATATTGTTTGAAATAACTTATTTTAAACATTAATAGTAAATATAGATAGAAACATTTAAGTAACATATTTACCTTTCTTAGGAAAATTTTTACAAGATGCAATTGCACATTGCTCTTATTTTCAATATCTATTGTAATCGGTATCACTTGACCAGGGCAATAACCTGAAACTGGAGCTCGCACATCTACACAGAGAGGTGGGGATGCACAGCAAAAGCAACAAAATGTCTTTTCCATTTGAAAATGCATTGGTTCCTGAAATAATAATGCATTGGTTCCTGAAATAATAATGTAAGAAGAGAAGTCAATGTTAGTTAAGATCTTACTCTGTAAGAGGGATTTAAATTTAGATCCAGTGCATTGATAACTGTAAAGGCCATTTTAGTTTCTTGATCAAACTTCCAAGGACGGTCCAATGTAATTTTTACAGTATACCGAACAAAGCCATGCGGTCCTTCGAATGAAGAAGGCAATACTGGTGGCAAAGCACAGGTAAAGTTATATACTTGTTTTCCAGCAGAAATTTCTATTTCATTACCTAAAAAAAAAATTCAAAATGGGTAAGATATTTCTTAAGAATTCATATATAATATCTATTATATATGAATTCTTAAGAAATATCTTACTAAAAAAAAAAATTCAAAATGGGTAAGATATTTCTTAAGAATTAATATATAATTCTTAAGAATTCATATATAATATATTTGACTAAAGATGTAGTATCTTATTGTGATGGGAAATGTATTTTATTTTACCTGTACTACTGCCCAATAAGTAATAGGTAATTTGAAAATATTCTTCATTTCCAGTATGGATTGTGTCCGTTGATTGAGTTTTTCCTTCTGCATCTTGCTCTTCTTTACTTTCACTCCACTCAGTATGTGCTTCTCCTTTAAATTTTACGTGAATTCCTTAAACAAAATGTATATTTTTGAATCCTATGATGACGTAATTGCAAACATAAATACAGCAAAGGATAAGAAATTAGTTAAGTATGAGTCATAGCGTGTAATGATTATTTTTATAAAGTACTACTCACCTCTAACTTTTTTTGGACTGTCAAATACATATTCTATTCTACCATTAATTGTTTGACCAGCATAATATGTATTAAATTGGTTATCTAAATAAATTACGGCCTCTTTAATGCCCATTCTGTATTAAATTTTAATTCTTGAGTGGTTCAGTATCAAAAAAAACATAAAAACTGTCTTATTTTAAATATTGTGTAGATTCTTAGACAAGAGTCTGACAAGAAACTTCACAAATGTCATTTATTAATGTAATCAGGGCTATGACAATATGTACATAGTTATACCTATATGTAAATATACTATATGTATGACATTTGACGTTTTCTGCTTCACAGTTAAATCCTATTCAAAGTTATGACATCGGAAAAATATAATCATACTAGATGTTACCGTATAAGAGACAGCCTGGCAGAAATTGGAGGTAATAATTTTATTCATTTATTTGATGCTGACCTCATGGTCATGGTAGAAATCCGACTACACAGGGGGAAAGAGAAGTTATTATGACTAATAAAGAATATTCGTCGTATAAGACAGTAAAATAAAAATATTAGATATTTTTTCTATAAATGGCGGTATAAAAAGGGCAATTTGCTATCTACATAATATTTGTATCATCATAAATCTACATAATATTTGTATCATCTGTTGCAGTAAATAAATATTATCCAAAATTATTACTAGTCATTTTGACATTGACAGTAGATACAATCTGAATGTTCTATTGGTTGTTTTCACATTATTTATTATTAAATTAAAAATATGATAGACACGTTCATATGATATATTTTATTAATTATTTGTATACCCGCATATAATTTATTTGAAACATGGAGGATACAAAAAAAGGGTCCCAAACTTTAAGCGTTGAAGAGCTAAAGATTAAAGGTAACGAATGTGTTAAAGATGGAAAATATATTGAAGCTGTTTTACACTATACACAAGCAATTAAAATGGATCCAAACAATTACATTTTATATAGCAATAGATCATACGCTTTTCTTAAGTTAGATCAACATTATTTATCTTTGAACGATGCTAATGCGACTGTCAGACTACAACCTCAATGGGCCAAGGTAAATATGACATGCTATTTGTGTTTAAAAATGCATTTTTTAATATTATATTTTACAAAAGGATATGGATAATTAGTTTCTTATATAAATCATTATTCCTATAAAATATATTCTTGTACAGAGGTTATAAAGTAAGTTAAGACATTCTTGTTTTAATCTGGAATTACTATGTTTATAAAGTATTATGATGTGGCATTCGATTCAATTGATGATTACGAAATTCTAATTGAAAGTTCAGCAATTTAAAACTATTAACCAAACCAACCAACTATTAACTTAAAATGATGATCATAATGTCAACATTTCCTTACAATTTTTTAATCAATTTTCCAGGGTTATTTTAGACGTGCAGAAGTAGAAGCGGCCGGTGAACTTTATGATGAAGCAATTCTTTCATATACAAGAGCCTTGCAGCTTGAACCAGATAACTCTAAAATAATGGAATCCATTAAAAATTTAACAGATAAGCAGAAAAAAAAATTAAGAGGTAGAAAATTAAAATTATTTTACATTTATATATACAATTATTTTATTTTATTTATATTCTGAACATTTTAGATAAACAAAATATCATATGGATATGTACCTGCATTGGTTTTGTTATGGGAATAAGTATAGTTATAATGGACTACACCATGACTGCAAGTCCATCATTGGCAGTGAGTTATTAATAAATATAATATTGTCTTCAATATAATTTAGTACTATTATTTGTTGAAAATAATAACTACATTTTAAAACATTGTTATTCTATTATTCTCATTTACATTAAATTAATTTTCAGAATCCCTTTACTATGGTAGCATTTTCTATTGCTTTAGCTGGATTAGGTTGGGCTATAGGAAAATCGGCAACTTCAATAAGTTCATGGAGTGCTGGAAAATCACTACAACCTCCACCAGATTTACGTAATACTTTTTTTAAAACATTTTGATATAAAAATTGAAAATATATATACATTTTATTCAACTTACTTTTTCAGTTCAAAATGAATCAAATGGAAAAGAGACAAGTGCACCTGAAAAAAAAACTAAATACAGTAAAGCTCAAGCAAGGCAAAGGTATAAACAGGGAAAACATTAGTCAACTTAAAACTGCCCTAATGTACAATTATACAAAAATGTTATTAATATTATGGATATATGTAATATATTATTATGGTGTGGATTAGGCTAAGCTAAAAACAATTTAAATAGATTTTATATTCAATTTTTTTCTGAAAATCTTGCCAAGTATAAAATTAAATATATACTTGTACTTATTCCATGTAAATTAGTATACATAATTTGTACCTAAAATGAATTAAGACTTGATATGTTGATTCCAAATGGTTATACAAGGCTATATTATAATTAAAAAATTTATCCATTTGTGATATTTTATTTAGTCATCTTTGCTCATCTAAGTCCTTTTTTTATAATTTACAATTTGCTATCTGCTTTTTTCATATTAGATTTTAAATAAAATACCAACATTGAGCATGATTGAAAAATACTTGAACATATATTTTATATCCAGTTGCGAGTTCAACTCCACTTGGAACAATCCACTTGACTGTGTCTAAGACAAAGTAAGAATATCCTCATAAAAAAAAATATCTTTGTTAATCTACAAATACTTAAAAAATATTTAAAAACATTTTTGCTTGTTGCTAAATAATAAATAAAAAAAAAAATACAGAAAGGTAAAGCCATTGCCTATAGCATCTATAAAGTAATACACTAAATGAATATACAAAAAATATTTAGGGGAAATACTTTATTGATCCTAGTGTAAAATGTATTTCGAAAATTGCATCAATACAATATATTTTTTGAATATAATTCTTGGTCTCTTACCTTATATTAAAAATAAGTTCAATATAGTGTGGAAAAAAAAAACATATAACAATATGGTATTTATACAATTACTAATGACAAAATTTACAATACTTAACCAAGTCCATCACCAATCATTGATAGTTGTGCTTCTTATAATAAAATAATAAGGCAATTTATACAATTTGAAGTAATCTACAAATGGACATCAACTATCATTAAGACATTAGGTGCGAATCTACAAAGTTTAAGTAACTTAAAATTTAATAGTGGAAAAATTATAATTTCATGAGTAACAGTAATATTACATAGTAATATTATTTAGTTTACATAAATATCAAAGTTGAATATGAAGTAAGGTACTATTCTTAGAATTGCACCTTAAAACAAGGTAAAACACAATATGATGTTTTATTATACATATTTATATTTATTGTATTGTTCAGTTGCACTTTGGTGTCTAAAATTACCATAGTTTTTCAATGAGATATGTCAATCGCTATCAGATATAGCCTTCTTTCGACGTTTTGCTTGTTTCGGTTTAACAATTTCCTCCTCCTAAAAACAATAAGAATATAATCAAAATACTTATAACACGTCACTTATAACTCGTCGGTCGAAATTTAAAATATATAGTATGATTATTTAAAAATATATATTATGATAATAAAATAGAATTTTAAATATATTATGATAATTGCTACTGTATATCATTTGAATTACAATTGATCTACAGATTTTCTCTAAAATCTTCTTGTTAAAATATATATGACTAAATTGATGAAAATCTATAATATATATATTTTCACACTTTATCCTGCATAGCACTATAGTCAGAGACAACCTAGTGTTGACTGCTTTATGCACGAAATCAAGACATTGTGTGTTGAGTGGAGACGTAAACGCTGCACTTTATCTTATCAGAGCAGAGAAATGAAATAAAATGATAAATATAATCATTTTCCCGAGTAGAGATCGAACCCACATTGAAACGTGTTTACAGTTAGATACTGTTTCTCTGCACCCTAATGGCCTCTAATTGCATAAAAAACAATAAAAAATTACCTCACTATCTTCATTTGATGAATGTAAGTTAAGATTTATGTTTAGCAAAGTGTTAGGACTTGTAACTAATTTTCTAGCTCTTCTTGATATAGGAAGTTCATCCTCCCAAGCTAATAAAAATAGATCACTATATTGTCTCTGGAATAAGAAAAGATAAGTATGTGAATCTCTCCGGTATATCTCTTGCTATAAAATAAATGCACTTATTATCTGTTATGTATGTTTAAAATCTTATCTATAAAATATTAGCATACAAACCTTTAAACTATCGCTACTATTTGACTGTGATTGCTGTAAGGCTTTCTGCATACATTCCATATTAAAAATTGACATATCATCTTGTTCAACACAACATACTCTTATTTGTTCTAAGTGACCTAAAACCTAAAATGAAAATTAAATATTAATATGTTTATAATTAATGTAAGATAACTTATCATTGTTTTGGCTACTTGGTGACTATTAATTAACAAAATAATTTTTTTAATAGACATGTCAAACAAAAATATACTAACTAGTTCCGCCGAAGGTGGTGCATTTGGAGGAATGTTATGTTTCCCAGGACGTTTTCTCTTGTTGGGGCTAGTGCCTGGGTACCTTGTGCTTAATAAAACAGCTAGTAAATCTGCAACTTTGTCTTCATAATCTTGACACCAATACATAACAGTAGAAACAACGAAGGTATCTTCATCATCTAATGTTCTGCAAAACATTTGTCTTAAAACATCAGCAGTGGGGCGTTCTTGCTTTAACATTAAAAGTACTGAAGTCAGTGCCTCCGCATGGTCTTTATATGACAACTTAGGAATTATTGGCAGTACATCTTCAACTGATATTTCATGCGCCGTTAGAAGTTGCCAAAGGCAATACTGCTCGAAGGTCTCCCATCCAAGACTGGTTGAAAGCATTGTTGTTATATCATCAGATTTAAACATCATTAAATTGCCTTGTAACGTTAGACATACAAGTTTTTGCAACTGACCTGCATCTAATGTTGACACTATAATATGTAATAATCTTATATGATTTTGGACTTGATCTTTGAACTCTCTATAAACATCTGGGACTAACCACACAAGTACATTGGCATCACATTCTTGACACTTTTCAAAGTCGTCTGCTAAACTCTCAGCCAATTTTAACTCTAAATGACTACAATATTCTTTATATATTTCAGCTTTAAATTTGACATTTCTCTTTTTTACTGGATCTCTTTCTGCACGTCGTTCTCTTTCGTAACTTACTTTTAGATAGAATAATAAACAGTAACCTACGCTGTTAAAAGAACTTTGTGAATAAATTTCTTTGAAAGTGTCTAAAACTAATTTACGTTTTACTTCCGTAACATCGCCACCGCTGACCAGGTAATTAAACATCGAGAATATTGGAGAATTTAGACAGGCTTCCAATTCAGTTGGGCTTGGGTTGCGTGTAATTCGTAAAGGAGGCGCTTCTTGTAACGTAGCAGCGAACAAATCGGCAAGTGCTGTTGGCGTCGGCATTGGCGTTGTGCAAGCGTTCAACAAGGCAGTAGCAGCTGAAGATGATCTATCATCTAGTAACGTTTCGGCAAAAGGCCGTAATATTAAAGGTAAGGCCGCCGCTAACTCTGGTCTTTCACGAGCGCGTACTTCTGATAATGGCAGATCGTCATCATCTGTATCTTCTGCAATAATTGGTGGAGGATCATCTTCATCGTCGGAAAATGCTGGTTCATCAGGACCTCCTCTTGGTAAGTCTTCATTACCTTCATCTCGCATTCCAGATACTCCTTCTCCATTACCATTACTGCAAAATTCTTTAAAAGTCTCCCTAACTGTAGTCCTTAATTCTCTATCTAGTTTAGGTGAGTCAAATAAGGGTTGTAAATTAGATAATACTCTTTTTTCTATAATTTGTTGAAGAGAATTAAAAATACCTTGTTTCACTTTATCTGCAAAAGGTGGATAGAAATTTGGAATGATTCTACACAGAAAATCTAACAAAGTAGCTGTGACAGCTGGATGTGATCTCATTGAATGATGCATCACAAGGATAGCTGGTTCAATATTCATAATATTGTCTTTCTCGGGGTCATAAAACAGCCAATCATAAAATAAAGCCAATTTGGCATTAGATGCAGCTACATTAGATGTGCAAGTAGTCAGAAGCCAACCAATAACTGCCCATCTTGGAATTATATCAGAGCATAACAACTCATTTGTTGGATGAATAACTCCTACAATAAAGCGGATCATGTCACTTCTGAGGGATTGAGATTCGGGTGTAGCAAGGTATTGTCTCTGGAACCATTCTTGATATTTTTTATGATGACCAAACCTGACTTGAGATGTTAAAAAAACCAATTTTCTCTCCATATCAGGTGTCAATCTTGATTGTAAATATCGTCTTGATGTTCTAGTTTGAAGAAGTTGCATAACATTTGCAAATGTAGGAGAAAGTGTTTTGGGATTCATTAAAATATCTTGCCATAATTGATTAAATTCAGGAATGCGGGCAACATTTTGTAAGAGCCTCACTAAGTCCCTTCCTAGTGTTAAAACTTCATTAAAATGTTCTCTTATAAGAGCAATAACAAAATTAACTTCTTTTTGTCTAAGGGTCATTAGTTGTGGTATATTATGATCCTCTATTAACCGTAAATATGTGTACACTACCATACACACAAGCACAGGAAATTTGTCAAGCCACAGCCGATTGTCAATATAAATATCTAAAAGAGATTCTACTAAGAAAATATTTTTTGGAGTGATATCTCCTCCTGATGCATAGCGCATTAAATTCCAACAAACACTATCAACACCAGTCACAGCATTCCTTATCATTTCTTTCACCAGCCATAACAGCTGATTTCGAGTAGTATCTTGGAATTTTAAATATCTTTCTAAAATCAAATTAGACAAATTGTTAAGTACACATGTTAACCCATCTCTTGTCACTAAAGTAAGGTCTCTATAACATTTGGTTGCATTGTGAGGTTCAGTGAGGATAGACATGAGCATCCCAAGTGACACGTCTTCATGATTTTTGCATACGGCATTATTAAGTGCATCATGGGCCTCTTTTTCACTGCAGTCCGCCACAAGAGATTGAAAAAAGTTGAATGCTCTTTCATATCTCTGAAAACAAAAACAAGGTATAATAGTTAAAACAAGCACTAGAAATTGAATTTTCGCGCCACATACACCAGCGCCGCCATCGTCTTATTAAGAAAATATGATTTACATGGCCGACAAAATGATTCTTTGTTGGAAACTGGGAAAATGAATACACTACCTCTTCAATTTCATCTTTGTTTTCTATAGCGGTGCACACAAAAAGCCGCGGTGAATTAACTTTTGTTTGTTCCATATTAGGTATTTTTTTTAAACAGTTTTATTAAATAAAAATATAGCAGAGTTCGCCTGCATGGCTATCGTAGGCGAAAAATATACATAAGCAATACAATCACAGATAAAATAATGTATAAGGATATAAGCACGTCGTATATGTGTGCGTGCGTGCAATGACTGTTCCGCCATGTTTGCTGGGAAACTGCAATAGGGATGTACTTATTAAATTATCACAAAAAGTATAATATTATCGATATTCTCAGAAGGCTAGGTTTTATACCTAGCTTGAAACGTCTAAAGTCAAAACATGATACAAAATATTATTCGGACTGATTATTACAATTTTGTATCAATTATAAAGCCCTTCTTGTCCAGAAATTTACAATTTTATCTTTATTATTTTTGTCTTTTCTTTTTAAAATGATATTATAAAAGTAAAATAATATTTATTACTAAGTCATATTACAAAACAACATGCCTATGATCTATAAGTTTAAGGATTATAAGTAGACGAATAATGGCAATACGACAATTTCAAAATTAAGGAAAACAAATGGAATTGTAAATCGTCCTAATTTTTCATTTCAATTAAGATTTTGTTTTATATTTATATATTATTAAAAATGTATTAAAAGTAAGTCTTATTAACAAAAAACGACAATAACCTAAAATTTTATTAAGTTCCTTAACTTTAAATTTTTAATACATTGATGACTTTTAATCTCATTTAAAAAAATATATTTTTTAGATAAATATATAAATTAAAGTCAATTATAATGTCCCAAGTAGAATCTTCATAAAAATTATTCATAACTAATTTTATTTACTTGTTCATAACGTTTTTATTTATGAATTAATGTTTAATTTTAAAAGTAATATATTTAAATGCAATATTCATACATATTATCAGATATATTGAAAATCGTAAAAGTAGTAAAAGTAACTTTTATGAAGTTGCTTAGTTTAGTTATTAAAATTTAGAACATGAATATATTTTTTTTATTGTTACAGTCATTTTTAATTTTATTAATTCTCGGTAATACATCTTGTTTCAATAAATATTTATTATTTTTGAAATTGTTTAACACAGTTACAGACCTTTTTTCCATACATTAACGTAATTACTGAAATGAAAAAACAGTGTAGGCCTTTGTCACTAGATGGCAGAGCTGTAGGATACGAGCATTCTATAAAAAATTAGAGAAAAATATTTTGTTGTAGACTAGGCGCCATTTTGTTCTAGCAATTGTAAGTTCAAGTAAACTGTTTTGGCGCAAATATCTGTTCTTATTGTTGACGTTATTTGATAAATATTTGTAATTTGCTTACTACTGTGGTGAATTTTGCGCATACGGTAATAACCTATTCTATAAATTGTTACACTAAAATACAATAAGACAAATCGATGTCAAACTTGCCGGCAACAAAAGACAATATCATTTGAAATTTTATTACAATAACAATATTTTCTTTGGAATTTATTTCATCAATGTTTGAATTGTGTGCGTATAAAGGTGACTGAAAATGGATAACCAGAGAGAGAAAGAAAGAGACCGGTCTCGACGAGGAGATAGACCATCAAGATTTTCTGATGCCACACGAGATAGATCTAACGATCGAGAAAGGTCCGAAGGGAAACGTTTGTTTGTTTCAAATATACCTTATGAGTTCCGTTGGACTGAATTAAAAGACTTATTTAAAGAAAAGGTATTTTGAACAAATATTGAGAAAAAATGTTGATAATATGTAGACTGGAAGTAATTGATAATGAAAATTCAAATTATTTTAGGTTGGAGATGTTGCATATGTAGAGTTATACAATGATGAAAATGGAAAACCAAGAGGATGTGGTGTAGTTGAATTTACCAATTCGGAAGCTATGAAAAAAGCTCTCTTTGTTATGCACAGATATGAGTTAAATGGGAGGAAACTTGTGTTAAAAGAGGAAACTGGTAATAAAATATACGCTTTTTAATAACATTTATATAAATTATATATAATGTTAGTTTTCCTTAACTACTAAAAATTGAACACAAAGGTTAAAACTACTTTCATGTTTTGCTATTGATTTAAACCATCCCAAGAGCATATAAGTAATTAAATATAAAAAATCTTATCAAATATAATCCAACATAACACTTTTTGTAAAATAAAGGTAACGAAAGAAACCGACTGAATAGTTCAAGATCAGGAGGTGGTGGAAACGGAAGAAATATGAGAGAGGATAAAGATGGGTATGTAAAACTATTAAAATAGAGCTTGAAATATTTAAACTTTGATTTAATTATTCCATTATAGTATTATTTGTTGGCTTAAAATTAACATGTTTAATCTGATTGGGGTGGATGTGCTCCATCATCATGGTTCACTTGGCTTGATCTTAAAAATTGGTCTGCTTGACTATTTTTGTATAACCTGCTACCTTTTGTGGCTTTTGTACCATTATCCTGTGATCATCACCAACTATATTTTTTTTTACTATAAGGTGGGGAGTAAATAAACCAAGAGAACCAGAGAACTTCAATACTTATGGTTTGAGCTTACAGTTTTTGGAATCTATAAATGTGCAGCCACCACTCGTAAAGAAAGTGTTTGTAGCTAATGTAAGCTTTTAATTTTAGTTTCTTTTTATATATTATAGTTTTATCTATGTATAAAAAAGACATTTTATTAATTAATTCTATTAAACAAACTTGAACAAGTATATTTTAATAATATTAATAATATTTATTTATGTATTAGTTAAAATACAAATACATTTATATATACATAACATAAAATACATATAATGATGGTTGTATCTTGCCTTTTTATCTTTTACACTTATGTATTATTATATGTATTAATATATATCTTCAGCTTGACTATAAAGCAGATCATGCAAAAATAAAAGAAGTGTTTAAAATGGCGGGAAAAGTGCGTAACATTGATCTAGCTGTTGATAAGGATGGAAATAGTCGAGGCTTTGCAGTAATTGAATATGATCATCCTGTTGAAGCTGTGCAGGTGAATATTTATTTTTTTGTTCCTTTTTTTACACACACACACACATACATATATATATATACACATATATATATGTATATATATATATATATATATGTATATATATATGTATATATATATATACATAAGTTTTTCTATTTATTTCAGGCAATATCAATGTTTGACAAGCAAATGTTATATGATAGGAGAATGACAGTTCGCATGGACAGAGGCGTAACTGATAAATCTGAAGTAAGGCTACCTGAAGGTCTTAAAAGTATAGGCATTGGCTTAGGACCCAATGGTGTGCCTCTGAGAGACGTAGCTAGAAATCTACCACAAAATTCAGCACCTAATAACTTGAATTTAGCTAATACAGGGACTACAATTGGAGCTGGTGTGTTAGGAGCAGTGCCAACAGCCAGTGTGGCATTAAATGGGCTTGGTACTAGTTTGTCGGCTAATACCTTGGGAACAAATGCTGCATTGAGTGGAAGTTTAGGCTTGCAGGTGAGATGTTACTCTCTTATGTTCTTACCAGTTGTTAATATTAAGTATTTTTTTATTATTAGACATCTCATCATATACTTTATATGGTGGATATGTAAATAGAACTGATAATATATAGCTAAATTACTGTTGCTATATTAGTTACTTATGAGTAGTATAGAAATATACTTTACATTTTTATTATTATTTCAGGCTTTAGGACTTACAGGACTGGGGGCTTTACAAAATCAATTGCTACAACAGGGTTTAACAGCCAATGACTTAGCAACAGTTTTGACTCAAGCTCAAGCTGCTAATGTTAATTCTAATAACCTTGCTTTAAGTACTGCAGATTTAGGCTCAAATGTTTTAGGCAACCCCGGCCTTAGTAATAATGTCATGGGACAAAATTCTACTATGAGCAGTGGACCATTATCAGGTATTTATTTAATATGAGACATCATAATTAAATAAGGCTGTAGAATAATATATGTTTGATTTAAATCAATGAAATTCTAGGCCGGATAAATGTTAATATACCGAAAAAGGGGTGAATAGATATATTTTCGAAGTTCTCTAATGTTTTTCGCATTGTTGGACCATCAATAATGCACTGGTTTAGTGCGTAATTTTCGAGTCTTAAGCAATACTAATGAAATACAGTCAGCCCTCCTATAACACGGTACTCTCAGAACGCCGTTTCCATATAACGCGGAGCTAAAATTGCGACAGCCCTCCTAAAATGCGGTACTCGTACAACGCGGTGTACGTTCAACAACATCCCTTAAATCAACGCCATCTAGTTATTACTATGAACCACATACATAAGTCGCGTACGTAATTTGTTAAACTAAGAGATCAAAATTTGTCAACAAATTACGCTCACTCCCTCTAATACGATAGCAATTAGTTTGCGGAACTACGTTATACATGCGACGCCAATGATGCCAATGTGTGGGGAATTTCTCGAATTGCGGGGAATCGCAAGTCGATCGGGGATTGATGTAAGGATTGGCACTAAGCGGGGAAAACGTGGGGTAAATCATAGCCGCCTACGACATCGGCGACTTATATCTGACAGTGAGGATGAATGTTGACAAATTACATAATTTACAAAAGTCTTTAAGTTTAGTTGTTGTTTCATTTTTTTTTATTAATCCTTATATAACTCTTTTTCGATAAACTCTTTTTCAATAAATGATGAAAATTATTTAAAAAATCAACAAAATCCGATAGATTTCTAGAAACTTCTCATTTGGGGACAAGTCCTGGGGAGGTGGAAAGAAAAATAGTGTAGGAGCTACTACACTACCATTATACTTTATAAATTTATTTTTTTAGAGATTAAATAATATTCCATTTGTTTAATAATGTGTTTATTGAGCTATTTTTATACTTAGTTATTACTTGTATTCATTTTTTTAATTAAAATGTTAAAAAATATGTAATATCCGTACTCTCTGACTACGGATACCCCGCCAGGGATACAGTGTGAAGCTAACAAAAAAAAATGTAAGTAAATGAATTTTATATGTTAAACATTCGGAAAATCTACTTTCGTCTTTTTAATAATATAGTGGCATAATCTGGCCCAGATATATAATTTTTAAAGGATATGTGTAATAACTATATTATATTAATATGATTCACCATAATTCTTAAGTCGTATGTGTCTAGTGGGTAGCCCCAGTTGCTGCATATATTAAAATATTCCACAATGTGTTTTTCCATTTCATAGTCTAACGCGTTTTGAATTATTTCATATTGTACTTGAAATACTGTCAATATCTACATGGTTTATAAATTCGAGACATTTTTATACCTGAAGAATAAAGTAAAAATTTAACAAGTGAAACAAAACAATGAGTATTATTAACTATGACAGCCTCTACACCCGGTTGGTTAGGGGTTCGATCTCATTTAGGGGCTTGTATTTAAATTTATCTGCTCCGATGGACAATGCACTGTAATGAATTCTACCACTTAACAAACACTATCCAAAACATAATGCGGCTATCGTCGTGTTTCGACACTTGGTTTTCTAAAATTAAATAAATAAGCCTGTTAAGAATAATTAGAATATGTGGCAGCCATATGATACTTATATTTAATAACTCCTCACCCGTGTCTATTCACACCTTTGCTGTGTCTACTGACCATATTAGTGTGTCTATTCACCTCTATACCATTCAACCCAAAAAAAATATATAAATTGAGGCTTACAAAATATCAGCAATCAAAAAATAGATATGTACTTACCATAATTTATGTATATATATATATATATATATATATATATATATATATATATATATATATATATATATATATATATATATACACATACATACATACATACATATATGTATATATACACCATTACCCCCGCGATTTTTATTAACCGCGTTTTACGGTATATATAATTTTGAAGCTATAAATCGTAATTGCTATGTGTAATTATTTTAAGTTTATATTTATATGGGAAAAGAATATATTAAATAACAAAGTAGTGGTGTAAAGTGATACATTTACGCAGGTACTAATCGTCAATTAGGTGGCGTTGCGGTCCCCGGACAGGGCTACGGGCGCGAGTCGCAGCAGAGTGGCCGAGAAAAACAGTCTGATATGGTTATTATTACTAATGTAAGTAATTTTATGATTATTATACTTGTGTATCAAACAATTCTAGAAACAAGTCTAGAAAGATGAAATGAAATAATGGATGCGCTTTTTGTATATAAAAGTATTAATAGCTTGTATGATAATCCATTGTTTGTGCAAAACTTCTGTTTCAAGGTGGTTAGGAGCTTACGTAAGCCTTCAAACTTCCTCGAATCACCTTTTCGCAGGTTGACTTTGAGTCATAATTTCCCTATGTTGTATTTTAAAAAAAGGTTCATTTTTAATAACTTTTATTTTTAGCTTCCCGCGACCGTCACGTGGCAATTGATACGTGAAAAGTTTAGCGAATGTGGTGACGTGAAGTTTGCAGAAATGACCGCCCCAGATACTGCAATTGTGAGGTTCCACAAGGAATGGGACGCAGAGAGAGCAGTCAGTATCCTTTAACAATATGAAGCATTATTTAAATCAATTCGTAGGTTAAGTGGCTAATAACTAAAATTGTACGAAAAAAATACAGGCAAAATTATCACCGTGTGCTTAGTTTAATCCTTGTTCAATTTTAATCACTTTTGTATAAAGTTTTTGACTTCAAATGTGTTTACCACTTTGGAACTTTAAAGATTCGTTAAATATGCTCTTACGTTCTATGTATTTGTTATGAGCAACAATGGCTACTCTCACGCTTACATATTATATATATACGTTTTTTTATCTCGTATAGCAGGGTAGACAAAAAATACCCATTGTCGAGGACACTCCGTCTTCGCTTTCCACCGAAACCGAGACATTACGTTAAGACATTTATTAAATCCACCGTGAATAATTTATATAATTTAAAAATGTGTTAACATAATAATTTTATGAGTATTTTACAATTTGTTTAATCTTTATATAATAGGACCTTGCTTCTCGCTGTATATTGAAAGATGACGTTGCGGCACTCTATGCCTGGAATTTCGTACCTCAAATTCTAGTAGAATAGAGTTTACCACAGTGTCAACTACATATTTATTTGGCTTTTGTGGGGAATTTTATTGCACTGCTTTATTCAGAAAAAAACTGCAGCAGAAGCACGCAGAATTCTGGTTGAGACATATGGTGAAAATGCTTTGTCGAATACAACGTGCAGAGACTGGTTTAGGCGCTTCAAAAATAATGATTTTGACTTTCAAGATAAAGAGCGTTCTGGAGCATTGACAAAATTTGAAGACAAAGAATTGGAGGCATTGCTTGAAGAAGATCCATGTCAGACGTTAGTAGAGCTTGGGAAAACGTTACAAGTGGATGCGTCAACAGTTTCAAAACGTTTAAAAGCGTTAGGAATGATCCAAACGCAAGGACGTTGGGTGCCATATGAGTTGAAGCCGAGAGACGTAGAGTGACTTTTTCTCATGTGTGAATTGTTGCTTCAACGACAAAAGAGAAAAGGTTTTCTGCACCGTATCGTCACTGGGGATGAAAAGTGGATTCACTACGACAATCCAAAGCGAAAAAAATCGTGGGGTATGCCGGGTCACGCATCAACATCGTCACCTAAACTAAATATCCATGCCAATCTTCTCTGCATTTGGTGGGATCAGCGGGGCGTAATTTATTATGTGCTGCTTAAACCTAATGAAACTATCACGGCAGCTCGCTATCGACTTCAGTTGATGCGTTTGAGTCGCGCTCTGAAAGAAAAGCGGCCACTATACGAGCAGAGACACGACAAAGTGATTTTATTACATGATAATGCTCGGCCACATGTGGCAAAACCAGTCAAAACTCACCTGGAAACACTTCAATGGGAAGTTCTACCCCACCCACCGTATTCACCGGATATAGCCCCCTCCGATTATCACTTGTTTCGGTCGATGGCGCACGGTTTTAGCGAGCAGCGCTTCCATTCTTTTGATGAAGCCGAAAAATGGCTTGTTCATGGATTGCCTCGAAAGATGAGTCATTTTTCCGACGGGGGATACAATTCCTACCAGAGAGAAGGGAGAAAGTGGTATTTTAAATATTTTTTTTTTGAAAAATAAAACAGCGAGAACTTATTCAAGGTCCTAATTTTTAGCAGCACGCAAGATTATACATTAAAGATTATCTTTGATTCAAAATTTGGAAAGCAAATTTTCCTTATCCATTTCTTCAGAAATGTTTGACAGGACACGTATAGACGGCAGGACTATCGACGTTCGTTTCTTCTGAGAATAAATACTAATCAGGTAATTCATTTATTCAAATATTTGTTGTGTTATAGTTGTTTTAATATAACACGTATATAGTAATAGTTTTTTTGTCGATTTTTTCATAATAGTTAAGTTTTTATGGGCATTTAACCATTGAGTCGTAACGTATAGTTGATATGTGATAGCAAAATTTAAATATGTATATATGTTGAATTGGATATGAGATGTTTCTTTTTCTAAAATGGTTCTCCTTTGGATATATTTGGGTTATTAAAACCCATGATAATTTTCTCTTGCACTCTACTTTGCTTTTTACTTGTCAGAATAAGTGAAATTTATCATTTTTTAATGTAATTATTTTAAACGTAAAAATAATTGATACAATATTAGTTTTAGTGTAGTGGTTTAATATTTTCACTTGAAAATATTATAAAATATTGTAGTTATTAGAAGACTGGCTACTTTTTTTTAAATAGCTCCTGTTGCACAAGCAATAACTGTCTTAACGGACGGACTCTTAACGGATAAGATATCTTGTGATGTTTGTTATAGACGTAAATGTCTTAAATAAACTCTTCTATATAAAAAATGTTTTGCTGAGTGCTTCGAAGAGTTTTATTTTGTGTCCAACTAGGGTATAATAAATCCTGAATTTCCCAAGAGCGTTGGGTAAAATAAAATGTTTTTGTGTTTTCAGGAATATGGTATTGAAGTCGGTCTGTTGGTCGCAAACTGGTTTCATCATCGTCTTGCATACATCGCTACGTGTTCTGGCCACTCGTTAGGTCTTTGACGAAACTTATATTTAGATTAGTTTAGCTTAAGCGTCTCCTCAGAAAAATGAGTTGTATTTAAGTGTAAGGAAAAAAATCTTTGTTGCGTCGAATTGGAGATTTTTTCGGCAACAGTCATATGAAGCTTATGTTCGTAATACTGATAATATAAGGCAGTTTTTGTATTAGGTGATTTCATCGGGAGCAATGACTACGTAATTAATTTTGATCATATCTTTCATTCTGTGACGTCGATTGTAGATTTTGTAGTAGACGCTTTTAAATTGTCATTTTTGTGAAAAATATCTTTAAACTTCAATAAATGAATACCGTTATATTGTTGAATTATTCGTCCTATTTACAGTCTATCAAGCATGTACTGATGATTCGATTTTACCACAGTTTCCAGGACTTCCACGAATTATGTGCGTTTAAAACGAAATTTTATTGTGCCATTTTTTTACAAATGTGTCTTAGCCAAAGAAATATATTTTTACGTCATAAAACTAAAGGATCTTTCAAAAAACTACGTCAAATAGTTTAAATTGATAAAAAATTAAAAGTTAGAAAGAACCCAATTCTGGTGTTTGTTCTCGACTTGATTTTATGACGTAAGATTTTTCAGCACCAGGACTACCTACAAGATTCGACGTTGGAATTGGTACTTTATTTTAGTTCATTATATTATTATTATCTTCTAACATAACATTTTTACATATTGATATACAACTATGGGGTAAATTACTGTTATGTACAATTGATTTTTGTAATGGGAAAGATAATTTCACAATCAAAAATTGGCTTGCTCTATTATTGTATCGTTAGACATGCTTTTAAGGGATAACACAATGGGCACACTTTAACCTTGGTATTACTATGTGACTTGATAGAAATGTGATTGAATTGTGATGTTTTGCTGCTAACAAAAATTCTAAGTAGCTTTTGTTAGTAGTATTTTTTTTAAATGTCTATACGTATGTGAATGCAACACCTCGCGTTTAATACTTTTTTATTGATATATTTTTTATGATTGTAAAGACTCGATTTCGAGAAACAGATTTTAGAAAATATTGAGTTTTGGTAATGGACCAAACATGCGACGTTGTTCATCTCAACATTTCAAAATTCGAAGAAAGAAATCGGGAATACGCTTCGTTTTCGCCCCTTAGCAACCTCTAGGTTACAATGGTAAGTGTGTCATCAAGTCATCGAATTTGGAGTTTTTGTTTGGTTGGGTATGCATGGATCTCCACTTTATTGTTTATTTTCTTGGACAAAATTTGGGCATATCATTGTATTCAATGCTGAAAATTGAAGGATTTACCGTTGGCGTACAAATTGGATTGGTTGGTCTGCGACATTATCGTATTCCTCTCACCAATCTTGGATGATTTTGTCGTAAATATCATTTGAAAGAAGTTTCCATTGACAAGACTGTTTACTAACTCTTTGTCGTAGTTTATATAAACTTTTAATTTGAACTCTATACATTTTTTAGTAAATTTAATTAACGAACAGTTTATTTGAATATTTTTATTTCAATATATGACAGCTTTCAGATGAGCGGATATATTAGAAAGAATATGGTTTATAATGGTATTGAGGATAATGGTCCTAATGAGAGATAGATAAAATAAGGACTGATGATGCAACTGGTTTTCAAGAAGTTCCATCCATGCACTTGGAGCTTGAAATGGTATATTACGTGAAGATTATTTTATGTACAGGATAGAATATTATGCCTTTTTTAATATCGTTATTTTTTCAGAATTATTATGTTGCAGATAGTTGGATTGTTCAAGAGTACAATGAAGTATTAACAAATGGTAAAACGTGAGTGTGCTGTACATGAAACTAAAATAGCCTGTATTTATTATTATATTATACTTTCTATATGTTGTAATTAAAAATATGGCTTAACGTCATTCTAAGTTTAATATGGCAGTCGTCCAAAGTGAGACTTTATGCATTCCGTAGAATTTATATTATTCTAAATTCGGACAGACAAACGTAGGACCGTAGCTGGAGCCTAATTAGAACAACGGTAAGATATGTAAGATCTGCAGCAGTACTACTTTAGCTTTTAAACTGGCTAAATAGATTTTTAGGGATATTCTGCTACATATAACAAAAATAGAATAATTTAAAAGGTTTCTCTCTGCTGTGTGCTATAAACTTAGAAGCTGCTTATTATTTAAAAATTTTAAATGTTTTAGCTGTAATTTTAAACCTTAAAAAAGGGAGCAAAGGATAATTCAAAGTAAATTTCCAGATGGTCCTGCAGCTACGATGAATGTATTGATGAATTATTTTATGCGATATGTTTGTCTCTTATTTGGACGAAGAGTGATAAGAGAAGTATAGTTCATGCCACGAGAAAAATTAAGGGACCACGTACAGACCTCGGCGCAGAGGCCGATTTACTGGTCACTAGCGGTCCTAAGGCATGCGGTAGTAAGCGATGGGACGACTTTAGGCTGCTCTGAAACAGGCGGGAGATAAGCGCATGCGCGATAGTTGTCACCGTCTCCAGTGCAGTGTTTATCTTTTAAAATCTAATCATGCCTCGTGATAAAATGAAAATGTACAAAGTAGGAAAATGATTTATTAGAAGTAAGTAACATGATTTTGAAGACAGCCGATTTAAAAAAATCATATATCATATTAAGACAGTAAGAAAGTATTGTTAAGGAAGCATATTATTTCGAGATACTCAGTTTTCTGTACTCCTTCATAAACTTTTTGATGAATGCTTAATAACATTTTGACAAAGATTTATGACATTGAATTTTAATATAATAATTCCTGTAAAATAAAATGGACTATACAGAATATGCCTATAGTAATCGTTTTAATTCAATTCCTCTTAAATCTTTCTATTTCTATCCTTTCAAAGGATAAATTAAGAATCAACTTGATAATCATAAATTAAATTTTCTTTAAAAATATTCAAATTATTAAAATAAGATTAAAACATACATTAGGTAAGTCATAATATGTGATTAATTAGTGATAAGTTGCTATTAGCGTATTTAAAGATTGACAGCACTTGAAAACTTTCCTAAGTATATAACAGATGCAGATATATAATTTTACGTTATATCACTTAGTTCATGTTTATATTTTGTACACCTTAACATGCCAGTTATCTATCATGTAGTGTTTAGTTAAACCTATTCATTCATCTAGTTTTAATAAATTAATCCAGGATATCGTATATAGATCGTGTGATCTTTCGAAATATAATTTTGTGATATTATTATTGATATGCCAGAATTAGTTTGATATTTTGCCGTATATATATTAGGTAATTTAATTATTTATTTCAATAATTTCATTTTACATGAAATAACTGTACTATTATTATATCCAAATCACGCTAGATAATAGAATAATCAGGTTATTTCATACATATTTGCTTGTACTTTTGATTTCTAAATTTGAAAATACGAGTCATCGTATTATTACATCCTGCATAGCAGGATAGTAAAAGACGACCTATTCTCAAGACAACCTATTGATAAGACAACCTTATGTCAAGACACTATGTCATATGTTAAGGAGTCGACGGAGTTGGTTATAACATAAACAAAGTGGTACTATACATTTTTTAGATTTTATATTAATTTCTTTCAATAGTCAACCATTCTGCTAATAATTTACACAAACAAATACTTAACGACGTCGTTTACGACATGTATGTACATTATGAAAACGTACTTACATAGCCAATAACAATGTGCAATATTTTATTTGCTTTTTTTGCCCTAAGACATTCATCCAATAAGCAATACCTCCTCGCTACTCCGTATCTTCCTTTTTAGTGACAACGGTATAACGTGCGCCGTTGATTTTTCCTTAGGGTTTGATTTTTATCAAAATATGAGTATAAAAATAAATCGAACATCGTGTGTATAGAGACACTTACCAACTACGACAAATGTATATAGTATACAACAAAAAAAAATATAAGTTTTTGTTTGAGATATCATAATGATTCCAATTTATAGTTTACAAATATCTTGTAATTATTGTGCTAGAAAATAAATATAAATCACTGAGAAGAATGTACGTTTAAAAGAGTGCAGCAAAGATAAAAAAAATACTTACAGTACCCTAAAAAGACTTTCATTATGTGATTTGACAATTTTCGATAACGCCCATCGAACTTTGATTTGCTTAGCATTAACATAAACCCACGTGACCTTTTTCAAAGTAAATGTTTCGGATATACAAAGGTTTTACTTGGCGTTAACGTTAATAGGTGATAAGCCCTTCATAATGTGGGAACTACTACCACTAATCCTTTTTGTTGGACACACTTTCGTAATATTACAATAATAAATATGTCTATTATTTGTTTTTATTAATAAAAATTATATAAATAATTAAAAGCGTGGCTCAAATGAAAAACAAGTTGTAGTGTACATCCTGTTTTTATTTGAACTATTTTTGAAATTTATCAATATACTGTTTATATAAATACATATCTATATATGTGTATATATATATATATATACATATATATATATATATATATATATATATATATATATATATATATATATATATATATATATATATATATATACTCTAATTCGAAAAACAACGAGTAAGGATCATTAATTTATGTATCAAGTTCACAAATGAAGTAATAACTCTTATCATTATGTAAATAGAAACTTTTACAACAACTAGGAAGAATTCCATAAGTGATATTATCGAGCTGCCAATACATAAATTTACTACTCCTCCACTTCTTACTGAAACAAATGAACATATGATTAATATGTTTTGTTTATATATTACATATCTAAATTCATTACTGCAATTTCAATCCTGCTACCCCTAACTACTACCAATTCATCCACGTTAACAGGTTGACTGAAGACATCTCTGTTAGAGATAATCGGGTATATACTTTCCTTTCTTGTGTTTTGTATTTTTTTATGTACAATAAAGAATATATGTTTAATCACATGGACTTATTTATTCATTTATCTTTTTCATGGATTTTTAACTTCTATTGCAACTTTTACTTGCTGGAAGTGGGTAACGATTCATACTTTCAAGGTCAAAAATACCTCCTGCATATTATTAATAGCTCTATATTTTGTTAACAATTTTAGTACATTATTATGAGGAAGTAAAAATTTGACTTACGCAAAATATCATAATAGTCAAAAATAATATCCCTAACAACTCTGACTTTTGGAAACGATGTTATTTTTACTATGAGTTTGTTCATTTTAGTTCCAGGAACATAATCTTCGTTATCTTTATAATACAGATCCAGCTCACAAGAATTAAGGCAGCCACAATCACGAGATATTCGTGGTAGATCCTCAGCGTATTTGTATTTGTTAAGAATATCCTCAGATGCTTCTAAAGCTATTATTTCCTTTCTATAATAAAGAACGCATTTTAATTCATAAACATAGCAAGGACGTTCATGTTCTGCAAATGAAGAAAGAAATTTCATAGAATACTTAGATGTTAAAAAATGTAGGTAAGTTTTGTATTGCACTCTTACTTAGTGATCGGTAAAAGTGAGGTACACAACCACACAGCCTTAGAATCATTTTAATCCGGCATTCTAGAACACAATGACTATATGAATAAATAGGGTATCGCTCATCTGTAGGCTCGTCAATAAAACTGAAAATGAATCAATTTTTAATTCTTACGTTTCTATTTTTTTAAATATTATTGTAATTGTGTAGTATTCCAGGTTCAAGAACTGCCCATATTAATCTAGACAAACATTAATTATATCTTTGAACACTAACTATATGCATGCGCACCCGACAATGCTTATTAACCATGAAAAGCTGAAATTTATCATGCAAGTTCCCTGAGGAATGCCGTAAAGCACTAAGAGGATTTCCCGAAATTCCTTCGGGAACGGGAAAAGGACGAGATTTTACTTTTTGCGGAAAATACGGAAGATAGAAATGGAATAGAATGTAACGTAACCGATATTATGGGGAACAATTAGTTTAATGTAAATTACTTTTACATACCGACACCTTCGGAGATGCAAAGATTTATATCGTAATTCTTCGGAGATACGACTACTCCAAACAGATAGTCCAAATGTTATAACACCTTCGACATCAAAGATAAAAGTTGACGTAGTACTAGTCGTGATTTCATCAGGACTATGGATAAATACCTGCAAATATTCTTTTCTTTACTATTAAAATAATTAGTAACAAATTGCTTAATAAAATGTGCTTAAAGAGATAACATCGGATTTTTGGACAGTTTTTTAAGATTTAATGACCAGACACGTATAAATTGGAAAATTGTTGGTACTTCTATATTTTTCTGTTATTTTAAGACTCATGTTTTTTAGGGAAATATTAGTTTACCATTGTTTAGTATTTCACGTATCATCGATTACGTAGGTACATAAGTTATTTTTCTGCGTGCGGATTTGTTGATGTCTTGTCAAAATTTAAAAAAAAATGCAGCTTTACGCATTTCGCTTAAAATAGAGACATTGCTTGTTGAGACTCAACGCGGCGCTTTGTCTTACCAAACGCAAGAAAAGAGAAAAAGCCGGATATTCTGGGATATATGATAATTCCTCATGAATCGATCACGAGAATAGTCCACGATCACAAAATTAATTAAAATACCTTTTTGGCATAGTTTTTAAACTAAATAAAGTATAACCTTGTAAACAGGGGCATAATTTAATAATTCTAAATGGAGGTCAGCTTCGAAGATGGATAGTTCAATATTGTTTTTGAAATAAGCTTGGTCCTTTTCTTTTCTCTTCCTGGAAATACATAAAAAAAAATATTATCATAAAATATATAAATACATTGTAGTTCTTTTATTTTCTAGATTTTGAAATGTACTACATATCTTTTCTCTTTTTAGGTGTAGGTACCGTATATTCCAATGAGAGAAACTTGAGAATAGTTTACAGGAAAAAAGAAGTCTTTACAATTACTTACTAATCTGACAAAGCATAAGGCCCAACACAATTTGCTGGTAGGTCTAAGCTGTTATTCGTGGGTACGCCTCTACCTCACTACGTGGTAAAAAATATGTGTTCAGAGTCCTGTTCATGAAGACCATACCGCCAGTGTTTTCCGAGAGTTGTTCGGGGTCAGCTGAGTAGGTACAATCCTCCCAGAGTGACCCCTCCCTCTTTATACGAGGGTGAATTGATAGTAGCACCCCTCTCCCCCTATTAGTGAAGAAGAAATGAAGTTGGATCTTGGAAGATTCAGGGCCAAAAAGATGGCCTCGAAGCCGATGTGGGCCTGGAATATCTTGACAATAACCCCCGAAAACTTCTTGGCGAATGACTTAAAAGGACAGTCAACAAAGACATGGATGGCAGGAGGAATGTGATTGTTGCATAAGGAGGGTTATGCTATTTTATTTATTTCATGTAGATATCTACATCCGCGTAGTAACATAATGTATAGAAATATATAAATTTTATTACAAAAATAGTTAATGTTTGTAAATTTAATTTTTAAAGAAATATAAAGTCCACAACCTGCATAATTAACACACTGAAACGTAAACGCTGATAATTTATACTGTGTAATTTTGTCTGCATGTTTCATTATTAATATAACATAATGCTTACTCAGGAGTATCGTATTTTGCAACATTGGAATTAAGCACGTGACACATTCCCATTTCCGTCATAGCTGCCTCTACTCCAATCGACCAGTTCATATTAGTGGTCAGAAAGCTGTTTTCAAATTTCCTGAACATCGAAGCCGCCACTGTCGCATAATCTTTCGGATGAATTAGCTATTCATAATAAAAAAATAATTTTAATATAAAGTGTCCTTACATTTCAGAGTAAACTAGTCGATTTTGCCAATGTGCTATTTCGGAACTCATTAATTATAGTTTAGCTGATTTATTATGATCCTTCATCAAATTTTTCAGATATTCAAGTTTTATATGTCACCGGAAAATTCGCGGCGCGATAAATAGTTTTGCAAAGAAGACATGTCTTTACATTATATAATTTGACTAGATTGTTTATATCATCATGACGCTAAAAACTTTTCTTAATTCCTTGTAGTTGAGCTGGCCTGTTACGTTTTGTTATTGTTCAACTATTTAATTTTTACATTAAAAGATGTGTGTGATGAACGAATAAACAAACATATGAATGAAGGTGACCAAACTTATAGATTTATATGTTTTAAAACAAAAAAAAACGTATAAAAAAATTGAACTCTGTGGGATTCTAACCGGCGTCTCATGGATATCGTTCGAGTGTTCTGACCGCTAACCCATGCGTACTGCCAGGATGAGAGTTCGTACGATTGCTTCAATTCTGTTGAATGGTGTTTCAGAAAGGCCGTCAGGTCTCTTCGTAGAATAGACCTTAATGAACCACTTTGGAGTAATCATTATGGCGGCCATACTATCAAAGGCCAAAACAATGACACTTACCGGGAATATAACCTACTTATTACAGATGCAACCTTTTTAAAATGCACAATATTGGCCCAGACCTCGTGACGACCATAAGCCTAGAGCTGATCAGATCGTACAGATGTCTACTGGACATTAAAATTTGGAAAAAGTATATTTAATAGGTATCGAGAAAATACCTTTGCGTTATAACTACATACTTTCAATCGTTAAGGATTGATTGATCGTTAAGTAATAGTTAATCACTAATTATAAAAATATTCTTCTCAGTAAGATTACTAAGATAATTATTTTTATAATTACTAATTAAATATTATTTAACGATACCTGATGTCGTGTTTAGTCACACTTTCTTACGAAAATTACATTGCATATCTACATATAGGCTGTTATTTTGTATGAAATCATTCCTATCTATCACTTAGTTTAAAAATAAATTTGTGAATTATAGATTTCTATTTTTATACGTAAACTGCTTCAAATATTAAGTTAAAAACTATTCTGTATGCACCTCTGTACTATTAGTTATGCCATAGTAAAGTTTATTTAATTATATATATATATATATATATATATATATATATATATATATATATATATATATATATATATATATAACCAATATTACTTACTGCAATTACATCTTCTGGTATTGCTAAGTCCAAGTATTCCAAAGTGTCTAAGGCAGATTGTGATATTGCCCACATATAAGCATCTACTTTCAATCCTGTTTGATTGTTCAAAAAACTGCAGAAAAAATTTACACATTTATTCTGCTAAAATCAAAATCTAAACTGTTTTTAAATCGTCAATTAACATATAAGTGTCAGTATTGTCAGCCTATAAGTACCTCTAGATGCTACTGGCTCGGAAGGCAGTTTTCCTGTAAAGAGCTGGCGAAAACTTAACAGTTGCTCTTTACAAATATAATCCTACAATAGCATTTTACGACTGACATTAGCCTATCGAATGAGCATCAACATCCCTTACATAACTCCACGCATTAACATCTGCGTTTCATTTTTGGATAGAGTAATATACGTTACCCAATAAAATGGTTTTACACTTAAATTCAAATTGTGCAAGTGATAAGTCTGTAAGTATTTGTGGAATTTTATTGTAGGTATACTTTGCGACATAAAATATTTATTTACCTTTTGAAAACTAGTAGAAATCAGCTTATTTTTGCTTCTTGTAATTATACTGTGTTAATCATTCTTTCTTCAATAATTGTGATTTTTTTATTTATAAACAAAACATTTTAAAATGTACAAAGTATATTACTATTATTACTATATTAATATATAGTATATATAATATATAGTAAATAATAATTTGAGAGAGCTAAGAATTTTTCAGTGGTCAGTCTTCATATATATTACTATCTTGAGACATGTTCAAACTCACCTTTATATGATATATCTCTGGGTTTGGCTTTGGCAAGCTGGGCTCAATCCCATACAAAAGATGCATTAGTATCAAGATAAAGGAACATTGATTTGTGTGTCTAACAAAAAATTAAATGCACGAGTTGTTTTAACACTTATTTCAGTGTAATATGACTTACTTAATATACGTTCCAAATTTTTTAACGTCTGGTTTATAAAGTGGACAAAGAGTAATTGCAGGGTAGGAAATGTTCCAATCAAAGTAATTCATCTCAACACTCATTACAGTTGGTGCAGCCTTGTAACAAAATAAAAGTATACAAATATACACTTTTATAAATAAAATAAAAAATATATAAAGACAAAATACATTTTTGAAAGAAACTTAAAAATTAATATACCAAAATTCTATATTAGCTCACCATGAATCTTGAGTATTGTATGTTTAACAAAAGAAAAACGACGACAATACATACTACGAAACTAGTAATCCAAAAAATCCTGTGAATCAGAAGCATTACTTAAGTATGATGTTTATTTATTACTTGTAATTTCAAAATCTTGCCCATATCGTGGAATTTACTATTTTATAAAGTTATTCCATTTTATGAAATGACCAACTATTTCACTGCCTGGTAAATATCACTTTCGACACTTCTATTGTATATATAATTTTAAGATTTAGTTATATAAGTCTACCATTTTATGTAGTATTCCCGAATATAGTTGATTATATCGAGGTATGTTTTACTTGAATTAATCTAGTTGACGCTCGTCATCGTCTCGTCAATAGATAGTAATACATTTTGTTTTTATAACAATTTTTATAAACGATTTATGTAAATGCAGTTCTTTGTTACATAAAATAATCAGTCATTTCCTGAAATTAATAATTTAGCTACGTGGCCATGATATGAAATAAAGGCTCTATGTACATATAAAGGCACTTACTTTTCTAAAATATGAATTTTATTATTAACTGTGTAAGACAAGCCGTGTGTTGTTGAAGTTTCTAATTCTTCACGAAGATATTCCTGTATTTTCATTTTCCCAAATAAAATATTGTATTGTTTCTTTTTTCTTTTCAAATCAGGTTGTTTAGTACTTTTCTTAATATTGGCAAATATTTTTTGATTATGTCTCATGTTTTTTCTTTATTTAGTTTATGTCCTATGGGTTTAAAGTAAAATTTTAAAAAATTCAGATTGAAACAAAGATTCAAAAATAAATTTATTTCAAATATATATATATATATATATATATATATATATATATATATATATATATATATATATATATATATAATAAATAATATAAAGCTTTTTTATAAGTTATAATTTCATAGTTTGTTAAAGTCACGCCATAAGAGATTTCAAAATAAGTTTTTTTTATATTTTTTATTCTAATAATATTTTTAGTTTAAAAACTTACCGAATGTGCAAGTAGAGTTGTAGTTAAGGATGTCCTGCGAGTTATGTTTAATCAATCTATTATATAGTGTCGTGTCGTGTATATTTTGTAAGGGTTATTATCTATTCCATATCATTAAACAATATTTTATATAGCTCCTTTTATGTTTAACAACGTATTCAATAATATCAATACGTAGGTAATAATCTGAATGTGGCTTATGAAATATGTAGAGTATAGATAGATTTGAAATAAATTGGTTAGGATATCATTAGCTATATTTTAAATACAGAAGTATACTTTTGTACAAAATATATAATAGCCTAATAACCTACGATTGCCTATTTTTATATAATTCAAAAAGATATTACAATGAAGCGTCTATTAAATAATATAACCTTTTAATCATTTCTAAGAATAAAAAAAAACTTCAAATATATTAATCATTAAGTACTAATGGCGCTCTCGATTTACTCTTTTGTAACGAAATTATTTCTTGTCATAATTATAAATAAATATATTTCAGACTTCTGCAATCTATGTTCTTAAATTAACATCGTAATGGAATATCAATAGCCTTCATTTAGCTGTAATGATAGGCTGGAAAGAAAAAAAAGATTTTATCATCGTACGTAAAATATAATATCTAATAATTTTCAAATTTAAATATAAGTGTATAATATATAATATATGAAAATAAAATTAGGATACCTACTCAGGTTTTGCAAATCTAAAATCTCTGTTATTTAGTAGGAAATTTCACTTAAAATTAAATAGGAGTTCTATTTAATTTTAAGTTTATGAGAACAATAAATATTACGTATTTAAATATTATAATATCAGTTATGTATAATATTGTATTCAGTAATTAACTAATAAGTAACGCATACAGGCATTTATTGCATTATTAATTAATGTGAACTTAATCCAACTTAATTTTCTAACAATGTAAAAAGTATTTATTACATATAAATCAGCATTTCGTTAGAAGTAGGGAATGGTGTTTAAGTCATTCTTCATTCCAGTCATTCATTTTCCGATTCATTTCATACACAATACGAGGCAAAAAGTATTGAATAGAACAACACTGCGTTATATCTAAAAAGAATGCGAATACACTTAAGTTATCAACAAAAATATTTGTCCACCTAATGACATTCAAATTGACAACCATAGCGCATATTCTCAAAATCATCACGATTTATGGTGGCGTTTATATTAATGTGTTAATAAATTAATTATTAGCACAGTAATTGCTGCACGTAATCTGGTAGCGATCACGAAACGTTCTATCAGTAATCTCCCAAACAAAGTTGTTATCTCGGCGGCTCTCTCGTTTTGTTGAATTAGTAAGAGGGTACAGACAAATGGTTAGTAAGAAACACAGAAACGATCTCCGACTCGCTCAGAAAGCGATAGTGTTCCGCTAGTTACGATAATAAATAGGGGCTTAACGCTACCAAATGGCCGATTAGGGCATTCTTGACTACAACACGGGCATTCGGATAAAGTTAGCGTTTGTTTGCAACGAGTCTCGCGGGTTTTATGGGAAACAAATAGATCGCTCCCCCGCTAAATCACATTTCAATGTTAACTTTAAATATATTTTCAATTTTTTCATTATGAAAAGAAGTATATTAAGGAATAAATTATTGTTCAAGAATTCGTATATTTAAAATAACGGAGTGTCTTGTCGCTAGTTTGTCGTACCTTAATATACGGGATAAATTGTAGTTGTTTACGTTTAACTATATAATGATTACCAAAAATAGCATACCGTTTAATATTATGTGCCAAATTCGAATTTAAGACTGTGTTGAAGTGTTTACTATGCAACATAGTGTCATATAATGTATAGGACGATTTAGTGGAAGCACAAGTTTTAGCGCTACGTTAGTTAACAAGTTTATTCTAAGATTTTTATTTCTAAGAACGGCGTTAATTCTGTCAATCGACACGCAGTGTGCCGAGTTCGTCATCTAAGCTGTTTATACTTGTTAAAACTACTCAATATGAGATAATTTTATTATAAAAATCTCGTAGAATTAATTTTATATATTAATTTCTCTAAGAACAAACAAGTTCAAAGTTAAATCAAGGGTCTGCGATTGTATTTCAGAACTTAATTTTCTTTTTCCCCGTTTGTACTTACACAGTGATCGTGGACGCAAAACTTTGTTCAATTTATTTCGGTTGTATTTTAAATTTCATTTACCATGTTCTGCCATTTTGTTTTTTGTATAATGTCTACTTAACTGAAAACAATACAAAGTAAGATTTATTTCTATACTTTGAAACGTTTTAGATATGATTTTTGACTGAAAGCTTATCATAGCAAATTGAGTTTTGATTTCGGTGAGGTAGTGGGACCAATATATCCTCGGTTCTGCTTTGGTGTTACTTAATATTTAATATTATAGTAATATCTATTTTGTTTTAATTTCAAAATTAATACAAAAACGTCTGAAAACGCAAAAAATGTAAAGAGCTCATTTTTAAATTTGTAATATATTTATATTACGATTAATTAACATAGTGGATTTTTTATTTAAATTATTTTTAAAGTAAGTATATTATATTCGTAACTTGAAATGTTAACTAACTTAATGATATGAAAAAAAAACTTTGCTGGTTGAAGAAATTCTAACTTTTTTTAGCTTTACGCATTTATCCCGCGTAGCAGGGTAGACAGGAAGTACCTAGTGTCAAGACACTCCGTACTTTGCTTTCCACTGAATTCGAGACATTGCGTGTTAAGTGGTGGAACTCAACGCCGCACTTTGTCTTACCTGAGCGAGAAAGTGAAAACAATTTTAAATATAATCACTCCCCCGATTGGGGTCGAACCCATAACCGGTCGCTTTTACAGTCAGACGCTGCGCCACGACCGGCCTCGAATATATTCTATAATAATTTTTTGTATAATAACAAAAAAAAATTATAGAATTTCTTTAAGAATTTTGAAGTGTACGTTCATTATGTATGCTTAATGATTATTATAGTTTAATGTATTATAAAAATATGAATCTACGAAATTTTTATTACAATATGTACCCATATGGCTTTCTGGGAATGGTAGTTACTTGGTTGAAGCTATCTTTGGCAAATTGATAAAGCGATTGAATATTCGTTGCTCAACCTTGTGTCCAAAGAGGTTGAGAGCATAACTAATTTCCTATAACGGTATTTGGCTCAAAGGGTAGCGTAACTTAAACTGCGTTCTTGCATGTTACTATGATCTAAATTCGATAAAATAGTAAAGGCAGTTTGAACAATAGTATTTTGTACACGTTCACACTAAATACTTGACATAAATTGAATACGCTTATATTTTCTATAATTAACAAATCGAAAAGATCGTGTTTACTACCATTTAAAATTGAAACCTGTATAAATATAAGATTTTGAATAAAGATATATTACAAAAAAATAAATAAATAGTCTAATATAAATTTGTTAAAAAGTTAAATAGTCTAATATAAGTTTGAAAAGCACCAAAACTCTTATAGTTGCTAGTATAATAAAAAAATGCAACTATATTTACAATATATATCACGCCTTTTGTAGCAGTTTATTGTATCGCGAATTCGCGATACTACCCAGTCCGTGTTTTGGTTCACGTAACTTTATTTAGATAATATTTTTTTCTATACATACCTACATAGGTGCGTATAATATACAACTGTAAATTTAATCTATACTTATAATAAAGGTGTAAAAGTGTCAGTACTTATAATAAAACTGTGTGAAAAATAAAAAAAGACTGAAGTGCAAGGGGGCGTTACTAGATCAATTTAGTAACACCCCTGATACTTCATTTCGGTATCAATCTCAGTTCAGTATCAATACTGAACCAACATCAACCTCAGTTCAGTATCAATACTGAACAAAATTGTGATTAAACATCAACATCAGTCTCAGTTCAGTATCAATACTGAACCCAAAATTGTGATTAAAAAAGTTTATCTGTCTGTCTGTTTGTTCAACGTGCAAAAACTGCGGGTTTGATTACAATGAAACTTATTATAATTATAATTCAACATCCTGGGCATCACACTAGGTACTTTATTCCCGCTGAAGTAAATACTTTAAAAAATAATTTTATCACGTTATGTTACCGGCAAGAGAAATCACTAACATTACGTTGTCTATGTATGTCGAATTTATTGTATACACATACAGGAGATGCAAGTTAAATCGAATTAATGATAGACCATACGTCTATTATAAAATATTTGAAATATAATATACATACTTTTGGAGGAAAATGAATGTCATCTTTCTCACAACAAATGGAGCGACGTTTTGCGCACAAGTTGCATTTCAAACATTTTTTAATAGGCGTATGTTCTTTTATTAGTACGATTTATTCGCATCGCTTGTATGTATATATAACAAATTCGATATTCAGTGCTACATAAACAACGTAATGTTATCACTTTCTACTTTGTGTATGGTGTATAATGGTGAACGAAGTGTGCTAAAACGTTTTTGCTGCTCAGCAAAGAAAGCAGGCAAAGCCTGCTTATTCTGTTGAGCGGGAAAAACATGAACTTGAAAATAACTGGACATATACATATATGAATTTTTAATATTTTTTTTTCTAACAACATACTTATTAAGATCGGGAGGAAATTTTGCAAATAACCGATATAATTTGACAGTGGCGGTTTTTTATTTTTGCTACAAGACCTACATTGAATATTAAAATAAAATTTTTGTATTTGATAGTTCTAAGCTCTAAAATTCTAAGCATTAAAACTTAAAATTGAACATCACGATAACAACTATCCTATATGTACGTCCAGACTGTAAGTTATTACTATGCCAAAATTCATTCTTTCTATCCAGTAGTTTAAGCGTGATAAGCACAGACAAAAAATAGCACAAGCAAACAGACAGACAAAAGTTCTACTGAGTGCATTACTAACTGCATATATTAACATAACCGAATTAGTTTTTCTACTCTTTTATGATATGTATAGGTTGTAGGTCAGTAAAAATTTTATTTTAAAGTAAGTTGGTGAGTGGATTATTTAAAAGACTTACTACTAGTTTTACAATACGATAGAGTTATAAATTTTGGCAAAGTCTCTGCTTTAAGCGAGAACGCGGATAGGTGAAAGAATAATATATTTAATAGTTGCGATTTTGCACGGGCAAAGCTTCGGGCTATCTATATGTATGTTTAAAAAATATGAAAATTATACTGACCAAGAGGAAGTGTATATTTTTATAAGTGATATCCATATTAGTAACTATACTAATTTCACATAGAGTAGTTCTAAATCGAGAAAGAAATATTGTATAGAGAAAGACGTAAGTATGTGGTGAAATAATAAAATTGATGTATCGCTGCTTCACGGATCACTGGCATCAATGTTATATTTATTAGCTTGCTGAAGACTACTTACTTATTTTATAGATGTGAAACTGTTAGTAGAAATTCATATTTTTCTCAAGAAAGTGGTGAGTTTCTCCACTGAGAGCAGCGGGCATTCGGAAATGGCAAACTTTGAACTAATTTAACTTTAAAATGGCTTTTCCCAGTGCTGCGAAGTGTGTTGACAAACAAATCTCTTATTTTCTTGAAATAATCATATGTTTCTCTACTTGGTGTGTTTAAAAGAATGCTTGTTGCGGTTTGTTACAGATTTTTTGAGTAAATTTGTTGTGCATAAATAATTGTCAAGTTAAAGAATATAAAAAAAATGTTTCTCTAAATAGTTAGTATACAAAGGTATAAATATATTAATTTACACTTAAATAATAAATAAATAATGCACAACTTGTTTTGATTTTCAAGAACTGTATGCGTTGTGCAAAAAGGCTTTTTTTTATTGTAATTTTTTGTATCTACGTTAGGAAATATATTTTGTTTGTTATGCCGGAGAAAAAGCCTAATAACCTGCATTGTTACTACTTACTGTAAATCTAAATACTTACTGTAAATGTAAATATACATATTGGAATGAATGAAACCACAACCCTCACCTTAACTTAGATGTACTTATGGGGGGCTAGGTAAGTAATCTCGTCGTGTACTCGCTTGCTGTCTGTCCCTTTCGAATGCTTGTTACATTTAGGGGGAAAGGCGGCTTTGCAGGCCGGTGCTCCCTGGGCGGTGAGTAATTTAAGTTTAAATTTTCAAGGATTTCTTTCTGAGTATTGTTTTTTCGGTGGCGAATAACCCGAAGCAACGCCTATCCTTCGCGTGTTACTCTGAATAGAAGTGTGAGGTGCGAGGGCGTGCGTGGCGTATATTAACACTACCGACACATAGGTGTAACAATCTACTGGATTTTATGCAGGCGCCGATGATATTGGAACTCCACATAAGGTTGTGGTCATGTCTCGTAATCTCATGTAGAACCGAGGGTCTTGCCTTAATTCGTCGGGCTGCGTGTAGAAAATCTCTACAAAAAATTCTCGAACCTAAGTGGCGACGTAGCGCGAGGAGTGCATGGCTGATGGGAAGTTCACTCGCTACTGCTATTCCTGCCAGGGTACCGGCCGACACCCGTGGCGAGTTACGCTAGGCTTATCTAAGTACAGGGGGCACTGCTTTGACGGACTGTTTTTCCCCTATATTCGTGAGAACAAAAAATGAAAAAAATAAAACTGATAATAATGATGATGTAGGTATTTTTGAGTCCGCTTCGGACTCTGGACTTGAGTAGTGCGATCGGCGTAAGCGGCTGCTAGTCCATAATGAAGGAAAAAAGAAAGATGACTCTTGCTTAGAAACTGATGCAGTGCATAGTACGAAATGCCACACCTCGAGGAGGGGTAGTCCTTTAAAAGCACATGGTGCAGGTCTAGCACGCGCCCAAACAGAGCAGAATCTTCGTGAAGAGATCGCGCATGAGGAATATTTTGAGCGGGATTTGTCTGAGTGGGCAATACAACGAATTAAGTCACAGCTTTGGAAAAGGGCTCTGGTTATGTCGTAGCGATGTGGGGAGATTACGTCATAATAGGCATATATTTCTCACCCATTCACAGCCTAGCTGAGTTTGAGATCTTTCTTGAATCCGTTAGAGCTGTTATTTGTCAACAGTCATCGAGGAAAATTTTAGTCCTAGGTGGAAAATTTTAGTCCTATCCGTCCTAAATGTGCGGATAGCTTTCACTTGCGTACGATACAACGGGTGATCTGTTGTGGACCTCATGTGAAAAACTGGGGAGTAGAGAAGGACATGAGCTACCATTGAGACAGAGTATCGTGTGGATCAGGAAAAGAGCGAATGAAGCCGATCCGGCGATGGAAGGAAGATTTGGGGATCCCGGCAGCAGGTGCAGCGATGGTAGAGGCAGTTCTTGAGTGCTGGGCCAGGAGAAGTATCGGAATCCTGACGTTCAGGTCGGGAGATGTCGCCGGCGTGTAACGAGTGTAATGCGCCCGTGCGCCGATTGTCCTGATTGTGCCCCACACCGCCATGTCTTCATGGCTGTAGTGGGTAGAGATCTCTCACTACCGAGTGTGGTGGGGGCCCATGCTGGATAGTGAGAAGATCTGGTCTACAATGGTCTCCTTCTGCGAGTCAGTTATCTTATTGAAGGAGGCTACGGAGAATGCGCGAGTCCGTACATGAATACCCGCTTTGCTGTCGCATGCCAGGGGGTTGGAGATGGCGATATGCGCATCTCCATTTTCTTTTTCTTTTAGCTTCACACTTCATCCCTGGCGGGGTAGTCAGAGAGGTACAGAGCGCCAAACGCTATGGTCCCTGCATACCTCTTTCGCCTTGTCCACAGTCATTATCCTCTTTGTGCATGCCCTTCGGGAGGTCCTCATACTTTTTACGTGACCTTCCTCCAGTATCTTCGATACTGTGTTTTCGAAGGTCAACCGAGGTCTTCCCCGACTTCTCGTACCCCTCACCTTGGGTTCATAAATCTTTCTTACCATTCTTTCATCGCTCATTATTTCAACGTTTCCAAACCACCTGAGCACGTTCTTTTTCATTCTTACTGTGACATTCACGCTTACACCTGCCATTCTGCGTATCTCCTCGCTGTATATATGGTCAGCTAAGCTGACTCCGATATCTGACGAAGAGATCTCATCTCTACTGCATTCATCTTTCTTTCATTCTTCTTTTGACACACCCACGTTTCACTGCCGTATAACAACGTCGGTATCAGTACTGCATTGTGAACAGCAACACGTGCAGGTACGATGACGTTTTACCGTCGCATCAATGCAGCAAGAGCACCGTTAACCCTGTTACCGGCAGCAATACGCCTTTCCACATCCATTTTGTACCTTCCATCTCTACTAAACATACTCACCTCATTCACTTATTCTAATATCTTTCTATCTACCATAATCTTGCATTCCGTTCTTTCTTCTTCTCTTTCAATTACAAGAATCTTAGTTTTACTCGCATTCAGGTTTAGACCATTACTTTCACACCCTTCTTTCAGAGTGGTAACCAATGAATGTAACTCGCATTCTGATAATGCAATTAGCACTGCATTATCTGCGTACAATAGACAGTTTACTGTCGTATCACCAACTTTTACTCCTATGCCACTATCTTTCACTCCTTGGAGACAACTATCCAAATACAAATTGAACAGCCACGCTGACATGGTGCAGCCCTGTTTGACACCCGATTGAATATCAAATTGAGGCGACATGAAAGCTCTTACTCGTACACAGGCTGAGTGATCTCGATAAAGAGATTTTACAGCCTGCAACAAGGGTCTGCTCATATTGACTGGGGCAGTATCTCCCATAACTTCTTTCTTACAACCCTGTCAAATGCTTTTTCTAAATCCACAAAAGCACAGAAAATTTTCTGGTTTACAGGCACAAACTTTTCCGTGATCATGTGGAGAAAAAAGACCTGATCCATGCACCCTCTTCCAGATCTAACTCCTCCTTGGGTCTCCCATAAAAGCCTTTCGGATCTCTCTTGCATTCTTTTTGCTAAAATTGTAGCATAAATTTTACTGCCCAAGCTATTCAAACTGATAGCCCTATAGCTTGCACAGTCTATCTGTGAACCTTTGCCTTTTTCCAGCATAAATTGCATAGAAAAAAGAACAAGTACAAGATGCGCGGCCCACCATATTTGATCATCTCTGCAGTAACTCCATCGCTCCCGCTGCCTTACCACATTTCAGACTTCGTATAGCATTCTCTATTTCTTTTATATCGATTTTGCCATCTGCTACATCAAGACTCAGCATATTGCTGTCGCTCGAGACAGAGGCGTCATCACATTCATACATTTTCTTATAGCATTCCGCCCATCGTTGCAAAACGTGTGTTCTTTCCGTAAGTATTTCACCGTCCTCGGAAAGCACCCCATTCATTTTACAGGTTGGCGAACAACGCCGAGAATCACTACCTTCTCGCCAGAAAAGCTTCGTGTTTTCCTGGAAATTGTTTGTCAATCTGTCGTCTCTTTCACGCTCTGACTTTTCACGCTTCATCTTTATCAGTGCTTTCGTTAGGTGCTTTTGCAACTTATATTCTTTCTTTTTAATCTCTCTCATACTTTTATTCTCAATTTTCCATCGACAAAAAATAAACATAAAAGATGTATATATTTAAACTACGCCTCGATAGCGTTAAATCATTTAATCAGTATCTAAATTAGTTAAAGCCAAAGATAATCCAATTCACGAGGAGATTCCACTAATTAGGAGATTTCAACGTAGACTTTATTCTTTTTTTATGATTAAGATGAAAATTCTATTTTATTTTAGAAAAGATCGTCTTGTTTAAAGACTATTCAAGCGATTAAGTGGGTGGCGATACTGAATCTTAAAAATTAGCTTAATACATAAATATATATTTAATTTAATTATTCAAATCATATTATTTTATTGATAATATTTTTTAATAATTTTAGTAATTAAGCTGTTTTAATTTGCAAATTTGTTTTGTCGTATAAAATTTTTCATATTAAGCTTTTCCGTTCTAACATATTTTATAATGGTTTCATAGACAAATGTCATGTGAAAGGCGGAGAGATCATACTAACCATAAGTAACGAGTATTTCAATTCATTCACTATCATCAAACTTCATCGTTGCCTTTCAGAGTCCTCTTGTTTTGTATTAATAAAGGTATAATTTTTTTCTTAATTTTCTAATGAAGTTAAATTTAGTTATCTTTGAAATATTAGAAATGTTTTTTCGAGTTTATAAATGCTTAACTATATTAAATAAGTTTAATTGTTATTTATAATAGAGATAATATTTCTATTATAAAATCTATGTAAAACATGAAAAGTAATTGAACACTGAGAGTATTATTTAAGACTTGCAAACTAAGAACTTATGGCCATTAATTTACAGGTAGTTAACTAGTTATTCCGGTAGACGATTGGGAATATGTCGGTATAAGTAACGATAGTTGGCTCGATTCCAAAATATAGAGTGACCGTTTGCAATATTGAGATGGCTTCCATGCCCCTTAATGGAAGTATATGTGTCGTTAAATTGTACACAATGCAGTCTACTTTAGTTAATCGGTGTTGGAAACCTAATCAAAACTTACTAAAAAGTAAAGAAAAATATAATCCTTAATGTAACTTTTAATATTTTGTTTATAATATTTAGTCAATATTATAAACTACATTTAGATGTTAGGTATATTCGAGATTGACTTGAATTGATTGTTTATTTTTCTTACTTATTTACTTGATTCAAATGCTCTCTAATCTTCATTACTACTGATTAAAGTTTTCAGTTCAATTCAATTCTTTAATTATGGCGCTCCGAACGAAGTAGTAGAGCACAAATTAGTTGCTTAAAGTTTTACGTAAGTTTTAAGAATTAGTTATGGAAAATAATATATTTAATAATTAAGCGATCAAAATATTATTTATTACAATTACAATTATTTTTATATATAAAAAAATAAGGGAATGTTAATTATATTTTATTTCTACATTTTTACGATAAATGATAAAATAAAATATATTTATTTATGAAATTGAAGTAACTTTCTGCCGATCAACTTTTAACTCTCGGAATTGCAGTAGCAAGTAATAGCTATTCGCTATTACCGCCAAATGGGTAATATTTGTGTTAAATGAGTTTATCTTGTGAAATGTTAAAGTTACCTTCTCGAAAATACTTCGTTGGTTAAATCTATTTCATAGTTGTTGGTTACTTATGTATTAGTTTAGATATTTATACTTTAATATTAAGAGTTTAGCAAAGTTGTTCTTGTAATTACATAATTTACTAAGATATAATCAAACATGATGTCAAATGAATATAGCTATAGCGTAATGAGAATTATGATTAATAACCTTAAGTATTGCGTATACACTAATCCTCTTAAGCATAATAATTGTAAGTGCAGTGTATCGAAGCGTGTATTTCCTTTTGAATGGACAGCGACGTCATGCTAATGGATACGCAACTATATTGTTTGATACCTGTTCATGATACGCACCAGATAATAGTATATACTACTTTAAATGGAAAATACCCATCCAAAATACTTCTCTTTATTTCAATTTTCAGTATTCTTATACTATCAAAGCCAGTGGTAGGCAAAGTACGGCTCGCTTTAGCATGTTATACTACTCGTGGTCCTTGGAAATTAGTGGAATGTAGCTCGTGATAAATACATTTTGTCGATTCAGTACGAGAGTTATGCAGAATAATAGATGCATTAAAACCAGTGTAAAGGAATTAAAACCAGTCGCGTACTAGTTCATTTTATGCTGTTTGTGAGTTACAGAGTGCGATAGGGACTAAGTAATATATATAATAGCGTATTATTAAAAGTTTCAATATAAAGTGATTTTTTTCTTAAATTTTTTGGCCTTATATTAAAACATTTCTGCCCGCCAAGGACCTAAGCATAAAACTATAGTAGTTTAAAATAAAAGAAATAAATATTAAGTAAAAATAAATTGTAATATTTTTCTTTATCCTTTAATTTGTATTGCAAAGATTCAAATACATTTGAAATCGTTTCGGAAGTCATAAGTTATACTTATGGTAAAATTTCATTGTATTTAGTGTTCTAATCACTAATACGATGTACATAGGTACTTCAAACTTTTTGTATCGTCAGACACGTTATCGCACTTTGAGAAATTTGTTGAAATAATGCCTCTGTAAGGAATAGGGTATAAAGTTTTCCTCTCAAAGTGAGAGGTAATGTTGGGTTCGTCGAAAAACAATTCTCGTACGTGACCCGTGCCGTTCATCCCGTGGGAGCTTCACACAGATATATTGTTATAGGTGTGTATTGGAAAAAGATGTGAAACCTTTTTGACATTAGGTTTATAACTTCAATATTATTTAGCAATTCTAACTGCTATAATGTACTAAAGTAACTTTATTGATTTTCGTGTAATGTTAGACCAATGGACAGAATAAAGCGAGCCATTAACGTACACGTCCGGAATTTCGAAAGAAAACCACTTTAGCGCCAAATAGATTATTTAATACTCTACCGCAGAACAAGGTTCACACGAATTCTCGTATCGGCATCATGATTTTTTCATTAACCTGACGCCCATAATATTACCTTCTGAAAATAAATTTATATATCATTCTTACATTAAGGCACCTGTATCATTGTAGGTCAATACTTATAGGCGACCTACTGTGAACAAAATAAGTACTTTAAAACATACATTTCTTCTTTAAATAAAATTTCTATATGGAGCTCTTCGTTATATTTTATGGAGGGAAAGATCGTGCTGAGAAGCTGGAAAACATTTTTGACACATGTTTATATGGGATCACATGAAGCATAATTTTTTGAATTTCATTCCGAAAAAATCTGATTAAAGCACATATTATATTAGATTCCTTTAATATTAGTTAAAAAAAGGTGATGAGAATTTTAGTTAAAATGTTGATTTATTATCTAACTTAATATAGGAGATTTTTTGGAGTTTCTATAGCTGGAGTATGTGATTAGGCCCACCCGTAGATTGTTTTAATAATTTGCAATACATACATTCTAAAGGTTTATCTCACCGAAATTCTTTGCATTCTTTTTTCTTTCTATGTAGATGATTATACTTAATCGAATTATGGCTCATTATTTTTTAAATTAAATTAAGATATAGATTTCCTATATACTCGTACGTTATATGTAATATAACATATATTACTTAAGTTTACGAATATGAGGCGTAAGATTCTTTGCCATTAATTAAAACGGTTAATTAACCTCAGTGTATACATATTCCACGAAACTTTCCCAATTATTATCAGTTGAACAATAATACGAGTATCAATAATAAATTACTTAATATGTGGTACAGAAACAAAACTTCAAAGTTCGTTATAATAACTCACTCAACAGTATTCATTAACAGTAAATTGTTAATTAGGGGAAGTTTCTGGTGCTTTATAACTTTTATTAAAAGAACGCTTGACTTTTACATTTTATTATAATGCGCTAAGTTGTCGGCTGGGATAGAAATATAATAGAGAATTATAGCCATTCGTCTTGATTAAAATATCCAAAATGCCGCCCAGCACTAAGAGCTTGCTGAAATTTTTTTGCAAGTATGTCTATTATACGGGAGCTGGCGATTTTTGGTATAACGATGAAGTGGTGGAAAGTATAATTTATAGAATGTATACTGTAATCTCATTTAGCGTTTATTTTATTATGATTTTTCTCGAAAATCTAGCCGCCTTATTTGGAGATTTTCCAGAAGTGGAAGGGAAGTCTGCGGTCATGTTTTCTGCTATTCACGATATTATTTTAATTAAAATGTTTCTTATATTTTATTATAAGCCTGCTATAATAAAATTAAATAATGAAATGGCGTTAGTTATGAACGATATCGAAGAGGATAGTGTTATGAAGAAGCAACAGAGCAAAGTTCTGTGGGGTATTACATTATATGTGGTAACTGTATATTTATCTTTAATCTCATATGGAATTGAAAGTTTAAGAAAAGTTATTGTCGAAGGTGACTGAATTTTATAATATGATTTTTTACATGTATTTATAATGTTGTTACAAATTATTTTTATTATCTTATTTATTTTCATTTTCATAAAAGAATAGTAATATAATATCAAACTAGATTCCTTTAATAAATAGACAGATTGATGTCCTCAATCAGTTACTAGCGTTTGCGCGATAATTAATTTTATCTTTTATTTCACAATAAGTAATTTTTTTACAAGCCACATCAAATCACATGGCTGAAAGTACATATTGCATACAATTCTTATTCTTTCAGGGACGCCTTTTTACACTGTCGTCACTTACTATCCATCTTATTACGACGATTCCTTCATGGCAAGTACGTTTCGTATTTTCTTTTATATAACTTGGTTATACATGATGCTTCCTATGATTGCAGCTGACTGTATGCCTATCATACATCTCATTGTGATGGCGTACAAATTTGTTACACTTTGCAATTATTACGATAAAATAAGAGAAACATTTTATAATAATTTACAAAGTAAGAACAATGAGCCTGCAGCAAAAATATTGAGAATGCAATGTTTACGTGGAATTCATATGCATCAAAAGTTAATGTTGTGAGTATTTAAGAAAATATTTTTATGATAAGTATCTGTTTGTATAGTTTTATTTAAATAAATTTCTGTTTTATTATTTATTTTCCTTTTAGTTTAGCGGAGGAAATACATCGCGTTTTCGGAATCATAATGTCGCTGCAAGTTTGTGAGAGTTCGGCAGTCGCAGTTTTGCTTCTGCTCCGTCTAGCGGTAAGCATAAACTTTTAAAACAAAGAATTAAAGTTATTTGTGAAACTGAAATATCTTGCCAACTTTCAGCTTTCCCCTCATATGAACTTGACGAACGCTTTCATGACTTATACGTTTGTTGGCTCACTTTTCTTTTTGCTAGCATTGAATCTTTGGAATGCAGGAGAAATCACTCATCAGGTACGTGCACATTCCTGACTTTTTGTCCTGACATTTTTCCAGTTTTTATTTATATCCAATATAGTATCTGAATATTGTGTTTCTTTTTAAATGCTTCACGGTTAGCCTGCTTAAAAGGGTAGTCAGAATCAACCTAGTATGAAGAATCTCCGTTAACTGCTATCTGTCAGAAATCGAGACACTGCGTCTCGAATAAGGTTTTTTAACACCGCACTGCCTGTTATCGGGGCGAAGAAATAATAGTAATTTGGAATATAATCACTCTCCCGAAACCACATGGGGAAATCTAAGTTACATAAAATAGCGTTTACATTCAGACGCAGTCCAACGTTGTTCACCACGATTGCCAATTATGTTTATTTTTGCTTTGCAAATTTTTTTTTTTTTTCAAAATTTTTTTAGCAGAGTAGACGGAAGGTGCAGTAATACTATATTTCACGCCAAATTTCGTGATATTGTAAGTAAAGTAATGGAACCAACACTGTTTATTGTCTTACCAGCGCGTAGAAATGAGAGCAATTGAAATATAACGCAGAAATATAAATAATACAATATATTTTGAGGTTTAATATTTTCTATTCTCCACCTACAGGCATCACTGCTATCAAATGCAATGTTTTATTGTGGCTGGCATGTATGTGAGATGGGAAAACCTACTCATAATGATATAAGATGCATGATTCTTATTGGATGTGCACAAGCTCAGAAACCTCTCATACTCAAGGCTTTTGGAATACAAGATTTATCATATTCTACGTTTGTGTCTGTGAGTACTTATAACTTATTTTTTAAGACATTATAATGATAATAATTATTAATTAATTAATATAGCTTACTTTTGAAACTTTATTTGAAATATAAAAATTAATGATTCATTTAAATGGTCTGTTGAAAAGTAATACGACTAGAATTCTCCATATGGTGAAAATAGCAAAATTTTTATTATTATTATTTATATTAATTATCAAATAGCGAATGAGGTGGTATATCTGGGAAGTATGTTTAGTAGAGTTGGAAGATAAGAGATATAACGGTGTTCTAGCTGCAATAAAGTGATGGCAAAACGTCAGCCAAGCTGCGCCTATTTAATTCATAATGCAGTACTGTTTTCGACGCTGTTCAATTACAACGAAACGTGGGTATGTCAAAGAAAAATGAAAGAGAGATGAATGCTGTAGAAATGCACTCTCTTTGCCGGATATGCGAAATCAGGTTAGCTAATATGACTGATGAGAGAAAGAGACTAAGATAATTTATATTAGATGCAGCGAGGAGATTTCCAGAATGGCGGGCGTAAGCATGAAGCTGGTATGAGTGGTCGGGGGAGACCTCGTTTGACCTTCGAAAAGACAGTATTAATGATACTGGAGGAGAATCCAGTATGAAGGAAAGAAATGAAGGAGTAAAAAGCACGAGGACGTCTCGAGGAGTATGTATGAAGAGGTTAATGACTGTGGACGAGGCGAAAGGAGTTTGTAGGGACAGTAGCATTTGGCGCTCCAACCTTTCTCACTACCCCGCAAGGCGTAAAAAAGGGGGAGAAAATTTGAAAATAAAGCAATTGAAATTTAATTCTATTATAATTTTTATTTGGCAGGTGGCGAGAATGACGTATTCAGTCTTTGCTGTGTTTTATCAACGACGTAATTAAGTTAAATTATATATTATGTATTTTTAAAGTGAAGGTAAAGTTTTTATATGCTGTAATAATAATATATAGTCATAAATAGTTACCAATCTGCTTGTGTTTAATATGTAAATAATGTACCTATGTAAGAATATAACAATTTTAATTAGATAGTAGGCCAGCTGCAATGAGAATCAACTAGAAATATGTTCAAAATAAGTGATTTTGGCGCAAATTCAAATACTAGTGATCGTGTACAGTGTTATGATGATTCGATACAGTTATTGAGCGACAAATGTATCAATGATGATAAACGAAATATGTCTATTTGTGTTAGTTTTGATGTGCTCCTGTCATTTTTTTTGGTTAGGTATATTCTTTACAGATTATATATTTTTTGTAACTTTAAATAAAAAAATTAAACTTAAGGCAAGGAAATTAGCACGGCAACGAAACTCCTAATTTATATATAATAAGTATATTTAAATGTTAATATATATTTTTCAAGTCATTGTAGAATACTAGTTTAGACACAATGTCTCGTAATGTAAAAATAGCCACGCTCATTTTCGATTTTCTTTTTAATTTAATCAGTGTACAATTTTATAAAAAAAATTAATTTTTAGAGGCGAGTAGAAAGAGCTGTCACCAAAAGTTTTTTTATATACTTCATTTGTTTATTTGTATACTTAATTCGGAAAAAATGTATTCATAAATATAATTTAACTTGATAAGAGATTAAATGTAAGGTATACAATTAAACATACAAATCCGGAATTTCTATTAAAGAATAAAATAGAATTCAGATCGTCGTTTAGACGACGTCCATACGCTATGCCGTCGATATCTTCGTCGACCATTTGCATAGGAATGTAATCTGTTGAACCTCCCTTTTATGTACAGTAATTCAAATCAATAAGTGAATATTGTGTATGTTTATATATAACTTTATATAATTGGTATCTATGATTGTTTATTTTATAAAACCTGAATTTTAAAACCTTATTTTTATTTAAGAAATAAATTAAAGACATCTCACAAAATTAATTCGGGAACAGATTATTTCAACATTTAATTGGATATGGATTACTATAGCTGTTTAATATTTACTTATATATATTTGTGAAAAATTATACTGCGATGAAGTAAATATTATTAGATTATATTAGATTGTGAAAAGTACATTCAACATTGCATTTGAACCTAGGTACCTTTTCAAATCAAGTCTTCAAAAATAAAAATTCTTATCCTAATTGCGTGTTGTGATGGTATGTTATTATTATGTACATAGATAAAATATTAATATATTTAATATTGAAATCAGATATATGTATCTATTTAATGTGTGTACATTACATAACAATATTGTATTAAAACATCAACTATAATAAAATGACAAAATATTTCATATTGTATGTAATAGGCAGATTGTCTTTGTGTATAGAGGAAATCGTAGTTGTGCACGTAATATGGCGGTCGAGCTCGTCGACGTCGACGACATCGTGTTTCATCGTGCCGAGCTCGTCTTAGAGATTTTTACTCAACGCTAAAGAGATTTTAGGTTGCACCATCCTAAGTGTAAAACTGTTGCGTGACATATATAAGGAGGCAGCATGTGGCGGTCGAGTCATCGCCCGGATTTTAAGCACCACAGGCAAAATCTATGAGCGTTTCATACTTACTCGTCTTCAGGCTATCGTTGAGGCCAAAAACATCAGTCTTCCCGAACAGTTTGGCGTTCGAGCCCAGTATTCAAGCGTTCATCAAGTGCACCGCCTCACGGAGAACTTGTTATTTAAATCCAAATGAATGTCTTTAGCGGCCATATTCTTAGATATCCAAGGCCTTCGATAAGGTCTGGTACAATGTGGCCTAATCGATAAACTGCTATAAGCACAGCTCCCGGACAGGCTAGTGCACATCCTACGAGATTATCTCGCAAACCGCTTATTTCGTTATCGGGTCGAAGGTACCCTCTCCACTAAACGTATAAGCGGGATTCCCTCCAGGCTCCATCCTATCTCCGTTTCTGAACATGTTGTGCACTCACGATATACCCAAGCGCCCATCTAGCCCTATTTGCGGACGATACCGCAATCTTCGCTAGTGGCCACGATACGGTCAATATAGCAAAACGCCTCTAGACTGTGACAAAAAGTCTGGGACAATGGCTCACCAAATAGCACACAGAGGTCAACCCCGACAAAGAACACTATCGCAAACTTTTCATTAGCTACTTTGAATGAGCAGCTACTCATCCAAACCCGTTGGTGATAAGCGCCTGCGATCAAGATACGGCCCGACAATTATTGGGACCCCGCAGGCCCCGACACGTTTTATCAGAAAAACCTGACGCCATTACGTTCGCTTAGTATTATCTACTTTAATGATATTTTATGAAAGTCTTTAGTTACGTAAATACATATCAAAACGAACTTCATAAAATATATAAAATATAAAAGAACCATAAAATACATTTCTACTTCCTACTAATTCTAAGTAAATTAATCTAGCCCACACAGTATAATTATATAGCAAAATAATAATATGAATATAAATTAGCACAAATTGAATTTTATCTTGCATTTTTCTTTCAATATAACTATTTTTCTTAGAAGCCAAGCCGCTCTCAGAAGCTTAGAAAATAATTTATGTCAAAATAAAGTACACAATTTTTATTTAAAATCTCTACTCCTAATGTACTCGGGAATTTTGAGTTTCCAATAAAAATAAATGAGTTATTCAGCAAACTGAAACTACGGCTGAAACTAGATTTTTTGATTGGAACTGGTCGACACCGAAATCAAAACCGAAACCGAACTCGAATCTGGTCGGCCACTAATTATTTGTTTTGTGTGGAAATGCAAAACGCGTTGTATTGTATATAGGTACCTATATAGATAATGTACATCTGTACAAAGAAGCTGGAATGCAGGACCTGATCAAGCTAATCTTTGTTCGAGTAAAATCTGCTACATCGATCCTCCTCGTCCATATTAATGTAGATACAAGCATTCATACATATATAAACAGAAAAAACTTAAAAGCTGTCTAAACATTTTATATTTTAAATTTGAAAAAAATAATTGAAAACAACAGAAACATTTTTCTAAAAGGAGTTTTAATGGACATTTCTTTGGAGTATTTAAATGAATTGATAATAAAGTTGTAGGAGTACTCTTTTAGATTTCTTAAACGAATAGTTTTCTGTATACAAAGTAGCACAGTATAAAGGCTTACGTAAAAAACACTTTAGTACTGACTTTTTGAAATGTGTTTTATTATTTACTATTTTTATTGAAATATTTTCTCAGATAAAATGTTACCTGGGAAATATTCTGTTATAAAAAAAAGAAAATACTGTAGCAAATTGGTGGCATTTAATTTGTAAATCATAAAGTAACGTAAAAATCCTCAGATAATATAAATATCGATAAGTTTTTGTTACCATTATTATTAGTATAAAACAGATAATTACATTTTAAATTGAACTGTTAAAATGCATTATGGTGTATTTAATTCGTTCACACGGTAATATTGTTGGAACTGAAAGGAAAAACAATAAATTAGCATTTTATATACCAAAAGTATTATGTCGATTTCAATTAAACATTTGTGGTAAAAGAGTGTACTCTTTTAAAAGACCATTTTATATTATAAATAGATTTTTGAACTATTATGAGTAAAAATTTTTATTTATTATTGTATAAGAAATACAATTATCCATATTTTAAATAATTTAAAAGACCCTTTTGTATTGTATTTTGTAAAATGCTGTTGTGCTTTCATACACAATACGACACCGATGACAGATCTGTATGACCAAGGCCTTTCAAGCAGTAAGTAGAGAGACACATCAAGAAACAGTATCATAAAACTTTGTAAATATCTGCGGTTCAGTACTGTAACGATACGTACTGTATATAAATGTACAAATAATTTAATAATAACATTAAATATTATTTTATATAGTATTTACAGGCAGGTAGTAATAACATAATTGATAATTTTATTTTTATTAAATATAATTTTGGCTGAATGAATTACTGGCAGTCTAGAATGATACAATGGATTTTGGAAAAAAAGAAAAGATGGAGGATTGGCAGGAGCGTCGTGTGGGGAAAAGGACGCTTGAGAATATTGTTAATATTTAATTTGGAACAATAGAAATATAATACATTAGAAGTGAATATAATAACAATATTTAATATCGGAAATACATAGCAATATGATTATTATTGTTTTTATGGTATTCGTGGTCGGTAAGATTTACATTCCTATAATATGAAGAATTTGTTGGTAAGTTCTTTTTCCATTATTAGTAGAAAAGTGTCAATAAATGAATATAATATTATTGTTAATATAGTAAAATAATTATATTATACATATTAGACGTTTAGAATGTACATTTTAAGAGATATATGAAATTTGTAATATAAATATACCAAAGCGTCTGCCGCCATCTTTGAATAGTGTTGTATGAACATATTATTATATGCATTTACTGAGTATTATAAAATATTTTTAATATTTTACTAAGCTCTGCAAACAATAACTAATAAATCATAATTAATATAATATCATGTATTGAACGAATTAAGCATTTTATGGTTATATTTATATAATATTCTTAAACATATAGGAGATCCGTCATGTACTCGCGTTACGCGACTGTCGGGGTTCGGTGAGCGTTACAGCTTACTGATAACTGATGTCGATGGCGCAACCCAACGTTGCCAGGCGTAACTGAGGCTGCTATGGTTTACTTTGGTGAGCTTCTATGGCGATGTTGGTTGGTGGTATCGAGTCTGCTGCTGACTCGCGTTGCGCGCGCGATGCTTGTACGGCGTCGGACGTTGATGTAGCTTGCGACACGTGACCGTCGGGGTTCGGTGAGTGTTACAACTTATTGATAACTGATGTCGGTGGAGCAATCCAATGTTGCTTGATGCCACTGAGGCTGCTATAGTCGGCTTAGGTGAACCGCTATGGCGATGTTGGTTGGTTGTATCGAATCTGTTGCTGTCTCGCGTTGCGTAAGCGATGCTTGTATGGCGTTGGATGTTGATATTACTTGTGACATGCGACTGTAGGGGTTTGGTGAGCTTTATAGCTTACTGATAACTGATGTCGATGGCGCGACTTGTATCTTCTCTGATGCTGTCTTGCGTTGTACATGCGATACCTGTACGGCGACGGACATAGATTCAACTGTTTCTATGTTGTTTTACACCCCTGGTGTAGGATGAATGGTTATGTGACGCTATTGTGCTACGCTATGTCTCGTGCGTTTCGAAGTATATTTTAGTTGCCTCCTTACGGGGAGAGCTATACTATTATGTCACGAAATGCTGTAGTACTTAATGGTGTTCGATTGTTTGTCTAGCGCCTTGTTTGGTGGTAGAACGCATAACTGAGTTCAATTGTTGGTTATGACAAACGACTGCTACGTATGTGCTGTGCGTTAATATAAAACAAACGGCCGTCTAGCGGTTGTGCGTCTGAACTGATATGCGAACCGGAAAGTAATATTGGTCTGGCAGGCCAATCGACGTATCATCATCATGTATTGGTCTCACAAACCAATCCACGGCTTATATTGGTCTCACAAACCAATTTACGACATATAACGAACTAAAGAACCAATCTACGATATATAATGGTCTAAAGAACCAACCTACGATATATAATGGTTTAAAGAACCAACCTACGACATTTAATGGTCTAAAGAACCAACCTACGACATATATTGGTCTATAAAACCAATCTACGACATATAATGGTCTAAAGAACCAATCTACGATACATAATGGTCTAAAGAACCAATTTACGACATGTAATGGTCTCACAAACCAATCAACGATATACAATGGTCTAAAGAACCAATCTATGATATACTATAGTCTAAAGAACTAATCTACGACATATAATGGTCTCGCAAACCAATTCAAATATATAATTATAACATAGTTTTAATATATTTTTAACGTAAAAAGTACGTAAAGAAATATCGTAAGCAATTTTAAGTATCGAGATATGTATTTAAAAATGTATTAAGCGTATTAGCCTCATTGAGGGATCCTTACACGGACGGAACAAATAACTAATAATTGTTCGTTTGCAAAGGCATTGTAAGTAACATATACGTTCGATGTTCCGTTCCGTCTCGGAGGGTTCACTCTGAGGTCGGTCGGGTCCGCCGATCGGTCGAAATTCACGGCATATGGCGTGGTGGGGACATTAAGCTATTTACCCTTCTGCTGTGACTATCAGCAAAGGATACTTATAATAGAGGGTTAAATAAGACGCATCTTCGGCTTTTCTTGGAAAAGCTGGAGGTGGTTACAACGCAATGTCTAACGTACTAAAATCTCTTACTATAATGTCTTCTGAAAGTTTTATATCCTTTTTAAGATAATAGGTAGTTATTAACATTTCTTAACACTGTTGCCTCTGAATCTCTAAAAGTTCTTGAGTTATTGCGAACATGACGATATTGGGTCCTAACCGCGAGACGTATCATGAGCCAAGGCATGTTTTTATAATTATAGTATTTATATATATTATATATGGGGGGGAGATGAACGTTACAGTACGTTCAATTATTTCATATTTTAGGATAGGAATAAAGTTCATTATATACATAAAAAATAATTACAAAAACAAACGTACACACAACAAGTAATGATATGATCTTATATATTAACACCACCTTATAGGTAAATAATACATTATATATTACAAAAACTTACTATAACTTAATAAGTAATAAAATATATTTTTTGCTAAAATATTATTAGTTGCATGGAGCATATGCTTCACTTCCGGGTAGAATTCAAAAATATTTACATAAAATATTAAAATATCTTTTTTAGTCTACCCTGTAGTTATTGGCTTTAACCTGTTTAACTAATTACCTTATACAGCTTCAAAATTAATAGCAAGATAGCTTTTTTATTTATAAACTGCTTAAAATAATAAATACGATTTAAAATAAAGTAAACAATACGAAAATTTTAAAATTATATTTTTTTTACATTCTTGGACGCTCCTCTTAGTCATCGATCCTTAGCTGACGTTCACGAAGCTATATGATATTATTATCTCACTTTTTAGCTGCACGCCTCCCGTGTAGCGGCATAGACGGAAAGTATATTGTTAAGACACTTCTTACTTCGCTTTCCACCGAATACGAGACTTTGCGTGTTAAATGGTGGAACTCAACTCAACTCAACTCAACTCTACTAGAGCGAGGAAGTGAAAATATAATCACTCCCCCCCGTTGGGATCGAACCGTTTACATTCAGACAATGTCCCACCGCGTCACGACCGGCTTCTCTCACTTGTTTCACTAATTATTTTATAGAACTATTTGCCCAAAATTGGGCCTATCAAGAACTATTGCTACGGAAGTACCAAACTATTGGTACTATTCTACGCCATCTGTCTACAGACAGATTTTTATATTACAATTTTTGATATTTCGATACATAGTATATTTAAACATCGTTAAAACTTTTATTCCTATCTGCGATTTCGTGTATCGTTGTGGTGTCTAACAAAAAGGCAGACTTCGTATATATGACGAGGCACATTTATATTGCATTTTACTTACTTTTTTATTATTGAACTTCGCAAATGATTGCTATCATAATAACTATGTCGGTACCAACACTGAATTCACATTAATGCGTAAATTGAATTAAGATTATAATGAGTATATTTTTTAATACGAAAACATATTTTCTAATACTTTATAGTAGTCCTTGTGACCCCCGGTTATTACGTATGATTAATACGTTTACATTTTTATCTTACTAAAAATTAAGTTTATATCAATAATACGTAAAAGATATCTAAGACTGCAGTATATGTAGCATACATATAAAGGATTCCTATTTCAAAGTGAAAAAGATCTTACGACGGGCGACAACAAATTCGACAATTGACGACGGTCGAAGTGGATAGATTATCACACTATTGTATAGAAATGGATCCAAAGGCATACCGGTAGAAAAATAAATTAGAGGTCTTACGTAGTCTAGACGTAGTATGGAATAATGGTGGTAAAAATATCGATGTATTAGCAAATATTATCAAATAGTAAAAAAGTATCCAACAGTGATGCTCTATATAACGAAAAATATGAAAAAGGCCTTTTTTGCAAGATCTAATAAAAAAAGTAATACATATTTTAAAGGAGATACTTATGTCTCATTGAATATCTCAATGAATAAACTCCTAACGTTATATATATATATATATATATATATATATATATATATATATATATATATATATATATATACAGTGTTTCCTAATAGGGATGATAGGATTTTGATAGCTCACAGCCGCCATCTAGGTTGTTTAACATTTGATATTTGTGTTGTTTTGTGTTCAGTAATGTTTACCATTTAATCATGAACAATTTCACGTTACCACAACCTTTGAAAATTGTCCAAATTTTCTATCAAAATTCGAAAAGTATTGTCTCTAGTCAAAGAGCATTTCGTGCTAAACGTCATGGTGCACCGTCTGAGCTCGCTATACGTCGCATAGTCCAAAAACTGGAAAGTGAATATTCTTTGCACGATAGTAAACCACCAACACGACAGCGGACAGGCCGTAGTGAAGAAAATATTGCCGCCGTATCAGCCAGTGTCGAAGAAAATCAAAATGTGTCCGTTCCACGACGTGCACAAGAATTGGGCTTATCCAGAATGACAACCTGGCGAATTTTACGTATGGATCTTGGCCTACATCCATACAAGATTGTGTTGGCACAAGAACTCAAGCCAGCAGACCATCGATTACGTCGTGAATTTGCTGATTGGGCGCTTGAAATGATGGAAACGGACACCGAATTTCATAGGAAAATCATCTTTTCAGATGAGGCTCACTTTTGGCTCAATGGTTATGTGAACAAACAGAATTGTCGTTACTAGAGTGAGTCAATCCAAGAGTGGTTCATGACACCATTACATCCTGAAAAATTGACTGTTTGGTGTGGATTAAGGTACTTTTTCAAAAACCACGAAGGCCGTACTGTTACTGTCAATGGCGACCGTTATCGTGACATGTTGAACGATTTTTTTTCCTGAAGTGTATGAAATCGATGCGGACGACATTTATTTTCAACAAGATGGTGCATCATGCCACACTGCAACCGTCACAATGGATTTATTGCGTGATAAGTTTGGTGAGTCGGTTATTTATTGCAACGGTCCTCAAAATTGGCCACCAAGATGATGCGATTTAACACCGTTGGACTATTTTTTGCGGGGGTATGTTAAATCTCAAGTGTATGCCAATAAACCAGATAGATACCATTCAAGACCTTGAACGAAACATTCGAGCGACTATAGCGGCCATACCAGACGAAATGCTGCACCGAGTCATTGAAAATTGGACCGATCGTATTTACCAGAGCAAAAAAAGTCGTGGCGGTCATTTGAACGATATTTTATTTAAATCATAAATAGCATAAAATCCTATCAAATAAAGCCATTGAGCATAAAATTCGAATATATATTACATGTTTTATTTCAACTTCAAAACATATCGTTCTTATTGGGAAACCCCATATATATATATATATATATATATATATATATATATATATATATATATATATATAATCTAGTAGCTGATACAAAGCTGATACAAACATGAGGTGTCCAAATTTGGAGGCAAATAATGCAGAAAAAACTGAAAGCTTCAAGATCCACCGATTAGAGAGAAATATGAAGAAAGAGTTTTGAGAGTATTTTTGAAAAAACGTATAAAAATCTGAACGCAGCGGGATTCGAACCCGCGCCTCTTGGATACCGTCCAAGCGCTCTGACCGCTAAGCCATGCGTTCTACTACCAGCTGCGTCTAAATTCTTATACGTTTTGTTACAACTTATTTATGTTGTTTAGCATCTCTGTAGAGAGATTTTTACAAATTTCTACTACTTAAAGATTATTAAGAATAATCGTTTAACAACAGAGATTGCTATTTTATTTTAATATTTACTATTTTTAAAGTGTTATTCCACACTTAGGATTATAAAACATTTTTGAAAAAACGTATAAAAATTTGAACGCAGCGGGATTCGAACCCGCGCCTCTTGGATACCGTCCAAGCGCTCTGACCGCTAAGCCATGCGTTCTACTACCAGCTGCGTCGAAATTCTTATACGTTTTGTTACAACTTATTTATGTTGTTTAGCATATCTGTAGAGAGATTTTTACAAATTTCTACTACTTAAAGATTATTAAGAAATAATCGTTTAACAAGAGAGATTGCATTCTGAAAGATTGGAGATAAAGATTCTAATATTCAAAAGAGATGAAGAAAGAACGGAATGTAAGATTAGTGTAGATAGAAAGATATTAGAACAAGTGAATGAGGTGGTATATCTGATACTAAAAGGATGTGGAAAGGTGTAGTGTTACCGGTAGCAAGGTTAACGGTGCTCTTGCTGCATTGATGCGACGGCAAAACGTCAGCGTACCTGCACGTCTTGCCGTTCACAATGTAGTACTGATACCGACGTTGCTATATGGTAGCCAAACATGGGTGTGTCAAAAGAAGAATGAAAGAAAGATGAATGCAGTAGAGATGCGATCTCATCGTTGGATATGTGGAGTGTGTTTAGCTGACCTGAGAGTGATGAAAGAATGGTAAAAAAGATTTATGAAGCCAAGGTGAGCGGTACAAGAGGTCGAGGGAGACCTCGGTTGACCTTTAAAAACAGTATCGAAGATACTGGAGGAAGGTCAAGTAAAAAACATGAAGATCTACCGAAGAGCATGTATGAAGAGGATAATAACTGTATGGACGAGGCGAAAGAGACATGCTGGGATCGTAGCGTAGCGTAGGTCAAGTAAAAAGCATGAAGATCCCCCTAAGGGCATGTATGAAGAGGATAATGACTGTATGGACGAGGTGAAAGAGTTATGCATGGACCGTAGCGATTGGCGCTAGGTTGTCTCTGACTACCCCGCAAGTATTAAATGAATTTTGACTAATAATAGCGTAGGTAGAAAATAGTTTTTATCTTAATATTTAAAGCATGAAGATCTACCGAAGAGCATGTATGAAGAGGATAATGACTGTATGGACGAGGCGAAAGAGTTATGCATGGACCGTAGCGATTGGCGCTAGGTTGTCTCTGACTACCCCGCAAGTATTAAATGAATTTTGACTAATAATAGCGTAGGTAGAAAATAGTTTTTATCTTAATATTCAAAGCATGAAGATCTACCGAAGAGCATGTATGAAGAGGATAATGACTGTATGGGCGAGGCGAAAGAGACATGCAGGGACCGTAGCGTAGCGTAGATCAAGTAAAAAGCATGAAGATCCCCCTAGGGGCATGTATGAAGAGGATAATGACTGTATGGACGAGGCGAAAGAGTTATGCATGGACCGTAGCGATTGGCGCTAGGTTGTCTCTGACTACCCCGCAAGTATTAAATGAATTTTGACTAATAATAGCGTAGGTAGAAAATAGTTTTTATCTTAATATTCAAAGCATGAAGATCTACCGAAGAGCATGTATGAAGAGGATAATGACTGTATGGGCGAGGCGAAAGAGACATGCAGGGACCGTAGCGTAGCGTAGATCAAGTAAAAAGCATGAAGATCCCCCTAGGGGCATGTATGAAGAGGATAATGACTGTATGGATGAGGCGAAAGAGTTATGCATGGACCGTAGCGATTGGCGCTAGGTTGTCTCTGACTACCCTGCAAGTATTAAATGAATTTTGACTAATAATAGCGTAGGTAGAAAATAGTTTTTATCTTAATATTTAAATTAGTTTTCGTTTAAAAAATAAAAAACTAAAATTTATAAATGTATTTTTATACCGAGAACTAAGGAATTGATAGGAATTATTATTTGTATGGTATTTGCTAATTTCATTCTGATATTCAATGTAATTCCTATAGAAAAAATAAACAACCACATCCGTCAAATTACGTAGATAACTTGTAAAATCTTTTCAATCTCACTTAGTAATGTAGTTGATGCAAAAAAATAATTATTATTATGTAAATTGATTTCATAAGTCATTAATCCATAGATTAAGTACCATCGACACTATATTACCAAAACTTACCCACGTCTGAAAATAAAACAATATTTTAAGTGTTTTTGTTCATTAGGTATTGTGTTTCAATATGTTTTAAACAAATTTGGTTTCCTAAATGTTCACAGAGTATATTCATAAAGTGGGATACAGCACGATATCAGGTATTATAAAGTAATATTTAATTAGTAATAACAAAAATAGTTTTCTTACTAAGTTAATCAATCCTTAATGTTCATGCGGTTACAACGTAACGTCTGTATTAATTAAGCTGAAAGGATACAGAATAGGTTTTAAAAAATGCGTTTAAATAAATCGATTTTACCACATTTATATTGCTTTTCATCTGAAATAGAGAAGTCTGATCTGAAGTGTACTTCATGGTGTCCTTAACAAATATTATGAGGCACGAAAGTTATGAGAGTTACAATACTAAACGAAAGAGTTTCGATACCTATTAAAGATATCTTTATAAAATTTAAACTGCAAATTTGTGTGCATAAGCTATATATTTCTTCAGAATTAGTGAAACATAATTGAAAAAAAAACAACTGTGTCAATACAGGTACTTGCATAATGTCTTATTAACGTTTTGTTTTTCATATTTTTTTCCAATATTTGTTGTCTTTCATTTTATCAACTAATTATAACTTAGATAGTATTCATTTTAATTTATGATTTACTCAGTATTAATTGTATTTTTATAATCAATAATGTAGGTATGTTATAGATATCATTAGACGACATTAGGTCGGACGAATTTCAAATTAGTTTAATAAACTTATACTATGTAATCTTACAATGTATATCATAGAATGACAATTTTGTGTAGAATTGCTATAAGAATAGTACGTGGATTTCGTACTATAACCTCTGAGGCTGATGCTATCTTTCCGCCTTTAGAAATTCTGGCAAATATGTTTGTAGGGATATTCGATCGGAGGACACAGATGGTGTAACGATACCTACTATACATAAATATATATGTAAATATATATTTTGTACAAATAATTTAATTATAACGTTAAATATTATTTTATATAATATTTTTAGGTAGTAATAACATAATTAATAATTTTATTTTAATTAAATATAATTCTGGCTGAATGAATTACTGGCAGTCTAGAATGATGCAATCGATTTTTAAAAAAGAACAAGGATTGGCGTCGGCGTCATGAGCGGAAAAGGACACTTGAGAATGTTGTTGATATTTTATTTGGAATAATAGATATATAATGCACTGGAAGTGAATGTAATAACAATATTTAATATCGGAAATACATATGATTATTATAGTATTCATGGTCGGTAAGATTTGCTTTTGTATAATATGAAGAATTTGTTGGTAAGTTCTTTTTCCATTATTAATATAAAAGTTCCATTATATGAATATAATAATATTATCAATAAAGTAAAATAATTATATTATAAATTTATTATTCAATAATTATATTAGATATTAGACTTACATTCTAAGAGATATAGGAAATTTGTAACGTGTGTAAATATACCAAAGGGTCTGCCGTATGAACATATTATTATATGCATTTACTGAGTATTATAAAATATTTTAATATTATTCTAATGTGGTTAATTACTGGGTTTGAAAAGAAACGTCTATCTAGCTTCAAGTCATATTTAATACCAATAGAAGATTTTAACATACACAAAGAAAGCTTAGGCCAATGGGTGGCCCACCATATTTGGATGGATACATGAGATGTTTTTATAAAGGTGACATTACACTAGATTTAATTCTATAATATAGCATACACACTAACACATTATATTTATTAGACTTCACCTCCGGGGGTGAAAGCTTAACATTTTTTTTTGTATGTAGTATACATACAAAATTATAATATATTAACAAAAAGTTTGGTTCTATTCTTATGAACTATGTCTATTTTATTATCTTTAATTATTTTAACATTTGATCCATATCTTCTAATACGGTAAACGGTACATTAAACAGTTCATCTAATTTTCCAATTGTTTCTGATTTTACTAAAATTAAATCATCTTTATAGTAAACAACAGGATTAACATACTTATCATATTTAGTTTTTTCTATAATATTTGCTATGTAACGAATTATTTCGGGCATCTAAGCAACTTGCAACCTTTATTTAAGCTCACTACAATAACTTTTTGAATTATACATAGGTTCTACTGTATTACATAATCTATTAGGGATATTACATTGTCTACCAAATACAAGTTCAAATGGTTGGTATTTTGTTTCAATATGGACAGTAGCATTAAAACTAAAACACCAGTATGGTAACCAATAAGACCAAGATTGCTTGTTTTTGTCGCAATAAATTCGTAAAAATGCGCCTAAATTTTTATGAGCATTATCCAACGAACCTATTGACTAATGATGGTAGGCTGTTGATGTAATATTATCTATGTTTAATAATTTACATACCTGTTTCATGGTGGCAGAAGTAAACTCAGTTCCTCGGTCAGTTGCTATTATTTTAGGGATGCCGAATCTTAAAATAAAATTATTAACTAACACCCTAACGACACTAACGGAATCCTTATTCTTTAGTGGATAAGCATTCATAAACTCGCTTAACTCACACTGAATGGTTAATATATACACATTTTCATCGTAATCTTTAGGCAGAGGGCCTACTATATCCATATATATCTTTTCGAATGCATATGACGCAGTTGTTGTTATCATCATAGGCTCTTTTATGTATTTACAATGTTTAGATTTTTGGCATTTAGAACATTTTCTAATGAAATCTCTAACATCAGTTTCGAGATTTGGCCAGTAAAATCGTCTCTGGATAGTATTGATCATTCTACGTACACCAGCATGGCCACTTGTGGGTAGTAGATGAAAATCATTTAATATGAATGATTTTTCTTCATCATTCTCTATCCTAGTTACATTCTTTAATATATGAATGCATAGTCCGGACCAATTTGTAGTCGACTTTATCTCAACACTTAAATCTTTTATAAAATTTTCATTATTTTTATCTCTTATTATACATATCTCTTCGACACAAAGCTATTTACAAAAATCACTCAACATGGTCATAAATTCGGCTCGCGAGAATTTCGCCTTAAAGTTGAGGTTAATATATAACATTTGTCTACTCGGACAATAAGAAAAACATTTATAATATTTACTAAACCCTTCGTATCTCCCTTTCGTAATTTATCTAACGCAGATGCCTCTATCAACTTAATTTCAACTGAATCACATGGCTTTGTTAATAACTCCACAACTCGAGGGTGAACAGTTCTTTCGTCTTCAGAGTTAATAAGAAAGGGTGTATCCTTTTCTACATTGCTCTCTCTATCTTCTTGGATTTCTTTCTTTTGCTTTCTAGTTAATACTGCCATAACTTGCTCATTCATGCCTTTTAAATCATTAGATGTAATATTAATTCTTGACAAAGCATCAGCTCCTACGTTTTCTTTACCTTTTATATACACAATTTTCAAATCATATTCCTCTAACACCAATCTAAATTTCATTAAACGACTGGATGGATCTCTCATACCGAATAAATATAATAAGGGTTTATATATTTTTTTATTCTTCATAGTGAAATGTCTACCATATAAATACGGTCTGAAGTATTTTACGCTCCTAACTGTAGCTAAAAGCTCTTTTTCTATTGTTGGATACTTCAATTCTGCACTATTTAACTCATTTTGTGGTGAAAAGTCAGGATATTTTAAAATAGGGGGAGAGATCAAAGCTGCTTTAAGAGTACTAAATGATTTTTGACATTCGTTAGTCCAAATAAATTTGCATTTTATGTAAGCTTATTGAGAGGAATTGTTATATTAGCAAATGAGGGAATAAATTTTCTGTAATAATTACAAAATGCTACGAAACGTCGCATGTCATCAGCGTTCTTAGGGATGGGATAATTTTGTAAAACCGATTTTTTTTCAGGATCAGGCAATATTCCTTCTGGAGAAATTACATGACCAAAATATAAAATTTTATTTTTAAGAAATTGGCATTTTGTTGGATTTAATTTTAAATTTACTTTTCTAAGTCTCTCAAATATATAAATTAAATTTCTGTTATGGATATCTAATTTTCCACCAAAAACAATTAAATCATGTAAATATATAAAACATTTTTCAAACGTAAGTCCAGACAGAGCTACTGACATAACTCTACTAAATGCACTTAGTGAAATTTTGAGACCCATAGGAAGTCACTTCACTTTTAGATTTTTCATTATATCGTCTTTAAGCATATTTTCAATTTGTTTTTGAACTTCATCTTTCAAAGATTGCGGCATTCTATAGGGTTTTATATAGACTGGGCAAGTATTGGGCTTTAATGTAATTTTCTGTTCATAAATGTCTGTCGTTGTTAGTCGGTCATCTGGCAAATGTTTAATTGCTAACTTTTCGTTTAATGATTTTAAAATGCTATAATGTGAAGGGTCTCCGTCTGCTTGAGATATTGTCAAATCTGTGAAAAGCTTTTCTATTTCAGTTCCATATTCATCTACCGATCTCCAACCCTGAGTAGTCTGTTGAAGATGTGCTTGAATAGCCGTAAATGATTTTTTCGTTAAAAGATGAACTTTCATATCACTGACAATATCTTTAACAGAAGTATAATCTATCGACATGCGCAATTTAGCATTTCGGATAATCTACTCTTTAAAATAAATTTAATTAATAACGGGATATCCGAATCTTTAAGAATATCCGCATTCATTTCGATACCATCAATTAACCTTTTTGTGGTCTCTTCCACACCGTCTATGACTGGCAACAAACTAAAAGCCGTTTATAAATCGAAATCCATTTTTGTGGAATTATTTTCTGGCTTAACACACAATTTTTTAATTTATAAATATAGTATATTAATATTTTCATATATCTCAATAGCTTTATTCACTACATCCGACTTTTCACTACACTTAATATTTACCAGAATTAAATTACTACTTAACACAAGCTTTTCACACTCGTTTAATTTATTTTCTATAATATTCCCAGTAACTGACTTTATTAAGTATTTTTTTATTTCAATTAAAGAGTTATATATCGTACATAACTGATTTGTCATACTAAATTCTAATAATTATAAAAGAAAACATTTGTTCTAAAAATAGCACAATTAATTAGTTTATAGTAATTATACACCTAAGAATGTCGCCACGTAACATGATCTGTGCGGAATGTTACATCTTTCCTTTTTGGGCGGCGAGTATCATATTCGTGAGTGTCTGAGCAGAGATAACGAAGATATATTATTATACTACATTAACATATTAAAATAATGATTAAGATTTTAAAAATTGTTCATTTTGTCTGGTATACCACTTTGGTGACACGCGTAGCGTCTTTAATTGTGCAGTGAAACTTACGCACTTTCTTTATTCTTCACCTTCATTGGTTGATTTTTGACTGCGCCCGCACCGGTACAGACTCGCAGCTCGTTTACTTCTTTTTGGATCCATCGTTTATGGCATCGCTTGTAAATCTTGAAAACTCCGATGATCGTGGCCAGCAATATAACGAAGAATAGAATTTCCATAAGAATATTTGTTGTTCTGATGCTCGTTTTCAGTTTTTCAATATAAGCTTGTCTACTGGAGCCCGAGGCATTTTGTGCAATAATTATATCTTCTTTCGATTGCGATGTTTGGCACATACTTGAATTATTGTAATTCCAAAATAATATTGCTATTATATATTGAAAACTGAGCAGAAAACAGAAACTACTGGCAGGGTCGCCATCTAATGTGGTTAATTACTGGGTTTGAAAAAAACGTCTTTCTAGCTTCAAGTCATATTTAATACCAATAGAAGATTTTAACATAACACAATGTCCACCATATTTGGATGGATACATGAGATGTTTTTATAAAGGTGACTTTACACTAGACTTAATTCTATAATATAGCATACACACTAACACACTATATTTGTTACACTTCATTGTACTAAGCTCTGCAAACAATAACTAACAAATCATAATTAATATAATATCATGTATTGAACGAATTAAGCATTTTATGGTTATATTTATATAATATTCTTAAACATATAGGAGATCCGTCATGTACTCGCGTATGTATGTGCTGTGCGTTAATATAAAACAATTGGCCTACCTATCGGTTGTGCGTCTGAACTGATATGCGAACTGGCGAGTAATATTGGTCTGGCAGGCCAATCGACGTATTTTCAATTTATATTGGTCTCACATACCAATAGACGAAATATATTTGTCTCACAAACCAATCTACGACATATAATGGTCTCACAAACTAATCTACGATGTACCTTGTTCTAACGAACCAATATACGATATATAATGGTATCATAAACCAATCTGCGACATATAATGGTCTAAAGAACCAATCTATGATATACAATGGTCTAAAGAACCAATCTACGATATATAATTATCTCAGAAACCAATTGACGGCATAATATATTGGTCTCACAAACCAATTCAAATATATAATTATAACATATTCTTAATTCTAATAAGCGTAAAAAGTACGTAAAAAAATATCGGAAGTAATTTTAAGTATCGAGCTATATATTTTAAAGCGTATTAACTTCATTGAGGGATCCTTACACGGACGGAACAAATAACTAATTGTTCGTTTGCAAAGGCATTGTAAGTAACATATACGTTCGAAAGATGAAGGAGACTGCTAAGAACGGAATATAGTAGACCTTGCTCGCCAGGGGCAACAGAGCCGAAGCCGTGGTATCGCTTTAGGTTTTTTTATCTCACTGGCAAAAATTTGGGGCCTAAATTGATTTTCGGTTTTGACCATGGGTTTTGACCGTTAGAAGTAACCGTCTTGCGTGAACCCTGTGCCACACTTTGCCTTGCCAAAGCGGAGAAAAGAAAATTATTTTAAATATAATCATTCCTCCGAGTGGAAATCGAATCTTGCATTGTGAATACTGTAAGTTAGTACCTCTGTATATTATACAAATGAGATAGTGATATGATTTACAAAAAATTTTCATAAACACATAAAAATAATAACGTATTTATTACTTGTTTCACTAGGCGAAAGCTTTCTATTTAGGCCGTGTGAGAACGTGTCGATATATCGATGTCTTGAGTTTGACCTGTTTCTACATTCGTAATTTATTGTACTACATTGTATAGGTGCCCGATCTGATATTGGCATTGCAAAGTTCCGAATAAAAATCTACTTTCGATACATACTATTCTATTTGGTTTTATACAAAGCATTCTTTGTCTCATTGTTTTATACTTAATTGCTATTTTTGTTAGATCTTTTCCTTTTAAAAGTTTGTTTATATTGTGTTGGTCTATAAGGTATTTACCTGTACGTCTTGAACAAAATAGATTTATAATATATCAGAATTAAGGATTTAATCTTTCTTGTAGTAAAACTATGTTTTTTATAAATATATGTAACAATGTTTAAAAATTATTAAAAATATTTTTTTCTTTAAAAATCGGATAATCGTGTAATAATGGCAAGAATGCTAGCTGCTGAGTGTTTGGATTATAACCCGTATGATTGTTTATTTAATTCCACTTCCATATATTGTTCCTTCTTCTTCTTCTTCCTAGCATTTATTCCATTCCTAGCTAGGGTCTGCCTTCCTACATAATTTATTTCATTTTGTATCTTGCATCCTCATTGGTAAGTCCACTAGCTCTCATATCCTATTTCACAACATCCAGCCATTACTTTCTTGGACGTCCGGAGGGAGGGTCTTACTCCAGGAACTCGTATATTAAACATATTCTTCCGACATATTTCTCAGGCCGGCGCGCAACGTGTCCATACTTTCTCAAGTGCTTTTGAGAGCTTTTTCGCTACGTCACCGACTCTATGACCTCTCCCTCGAATAAACGCCTGGCACTGAGACAGGCTCCGCTTGCTGCGCCATGCTTCAATTTTTATTCCAGGCATATGCAACAGCTTCTCAATGCTGTATATGTCTGGCAGGATATTAGCGGTATTGGCCAAGATCGACAGAAAAATGTATCCTGGACGACCCTGGCACACTCTAATGGCCCGGACGTATTCCGGCTGGTAACCCATTTTCATAAAAGCCTCTTTAATTTCTTCAGGGGTTGTGATGACGGGTTAACGCTCCACTCTGAGGGGAATGTAGGAGAACCAGGAAATTTTCTCCTTTTTCTCCAGCTCGGAGAGGTATATTTGGACAATCCTGTATTCCATCTCGGATTCTGGGATGAACCTCACGCCTCCTAACGGGCGTGCGTTTGGAGTGTGGCACAGCTGTTCCCTCAGCGCCCGGAAATGGGCGGCCCAGTTAGGTAGTACCTCTACTAACAACGAAGGATAGCGTCGGGCTCGCGCTAAGTTTGTTGCCGCTGAGGCGGATAAGTGGCAAGACGAATATACATAGTTTTGTTTTCTATTTTTTATATGTAAAAAGAATATAGATTTACGGGTAATTTTAAATATTATGTAGTTAATTATGTTGTGTCAAAATGACTGTAACCTATAGTACGGCAGGTAGAGGCGAGTTAGTCTTAACAAGGCTCTCCGTTGACTCCGTTTATAAATGTTAATCGAGGCTGTAAACTAGGTAGTTCTAAAAAAAGAAAAAAATGCAGATATAACTTATTTAAATTTTAAATGCAAGTATATGTTTTAAAAACTGGCAATTCAAGTATGTTATACTGGCAGTGGCCAGCATAGCATACTTGAATATGAGAATGTTTGAAAAATAAGGATTAAAATAGATAGTGACAAAAGAATTCTAAAAAAATATGTTGTTGTATTGTACAGATGAGAACTCTTCAATTTCTTATAGAATATAGAATATTTTTTATAAAAAATACCTACATTCCATTTACATCTTCAGTCGTCGCCAGTAAAGGTTTTAGCGTAACCGGTCTACTGAGGATCTTCTAGCGTACTGCACTATATGAAGTGAGGCTATTGAAAGATGTGGCAATTGACAGATATTGGAACGAGAACTATATTAGTTAGCTGCCAGCGTGGGGCATGCTCGTTGAATTATGTAATTGGTTAGCGGAATTGATAAAAGAAAGAGCCATAGAAATGGTAAATGGCTGCTTGTGAGATATAATAGTCATAAATGAATCCGATATAATGGGATATAATGGGTCCAAAGTTCCTCAGCGGCCGGTTATTTCTGCTACATTCTTCCTGTTTTACATAAATGATATGCTTAAGCCAGATATTTTTTGATACGCAGACGACAGCATTATTGTAGAGAGCTACATAGATAAAAGTACTACTAGCGGCCTCGGGAAACAATCTTTTAGGGAAAACATGGTTAAACGCTTAAATTTGAACGTTAAGGAGGTCTTTGATTGGAGTAACAGCAATGTGGCTAAATTTAATGCCTCTTAAACCTGGACGTGTCTATTCACCGCAAAGAAAAGGCTATTTATTCTGACTCTCTGTTTCAGAAATTTACTGATCTCGATTAAAAACAGACAAACAGCCTTTTTAATATAACTCTTTTATCGACTCTTAACTTTGGTCCTTATATTGTATCCAAAATCCAATTAGCCGCCAAGAAACTGGGTGTCCTCATAATATGAGCCTCCTTGACACCTTCTTACACTGTACAAAGTGTAAATTAGACAGTGTTTGTTATATTACACTCACTAATCTACCAAGAATTGAATACAAGCGCTGGTAACGATCAAGTAACGTGCCATGAGGATAATCAGTATCAGCTGCAGAGTCTTGGTAGTAGTTGTAATGATATTCAAGTATGCTCTGCTGGCAGTTCTTATAGAGTTCTAGTTTTGGTTTGTGGTTTTTGTTAATGATTAGTCTATATTGTATAAAAAATTGAAGAGTTTTCGTCTGTAAAATAAGAACATTTTTTAGAATTCTTCTCTTATTATCTATGTTAAACCTTATTTTTCGAACATTCTCATATTTAAGTATGCTCTGCTGGCAGTTTTTTCAGATTTTTAGGCTTAGATAATATTTTTTTGTTAAAGATTAGTCTATATTCTATTAGAAATTGAATAATTTTCATATGTAGAATACAAGATCATATTTTTTTAGACTTTTTTCTTAGGATGTACGTTAACACAATTATCCTAAGAAAAAAAAAAATTATTGATGATTTACTTACTCTGATATATTCATGTCAAGATTAATCACTTAAAAATTGTAGATCAAAATGTTGTTTATATTTATTAATATATCGAAGACTTTTATAGTGTGAAATTCATCTGTAATATCTATTTGAATATTTATTAATTCAATGAGATTTTTAATTCAAATTTGTCGTGATTTTCGTTTCCAACTAAAATTTTTTAATCAAATACGGTACGAGAGGTCGGAGGAGACCTCGGTTGACCTTCGAAAACACGGTATCGAAGATACTGGAGGAAGGTCACGTATAAAGTATGAGGACCTCCCGAAGGGCATGCATGAAGAGGATAACGACTGTGGACGAGGTGAACGAGGTATGCAGGGACCGTAGCGTTTGGCGCTCCGTGCTCTCTGACTACCCCGCCAGGGATAAAGCATGAAGCTAAAAAAAATCACGAGAACTATCAGTAAAAAACTATCAGGAACTATAAAACTAATATGCATGCGTGTATATCCCGCTTTATTTGCAGAAAAATGATCTGCTACGGGAAGTTAGCGGATCATTATATTAAGTTATTTTTTTTTTCGGGTAAAAACGGCAGAACTATCTTTATAATGTATCAGAAACTATAGAACTCACCTGCATGTGAAGAGAACTCCATTTTTTTGATCTGCTGGCTAATAATCTGCTAAGTTCATGGACATCACTTTGATCTATTAAAAATTTATTATGAAACTATGCAATGCACCTTTGAGCTTATGCTTTCATGGTTTTTCCTATAGTTGCTTATTAAAAATTGTTAAAAATATTTGAAAAAAAATACTATAACCAATTATTACGGAAGATCAATTGATCTTAACCATTAAATTTGACTATGACAATGCAACGTAATATAACACTAATGAACTTCCTCTTTACGTTTGAACATGTTATTAGTCAGTCTTGTAGTGATCGATTGAAATATATATACTTAGAAGTTATGTCAGTCAAATTAATACATCAGAGGCTCTATTGTGATAATGATTAGATCTAAATTTAACGAGATAACAATATTTAATTTCTTTTTTTTATAATTTTTGACATTATTGATGTCAAAAATTATATTCCTCAAGCTTAATCTAATAATCTTTTTATTGTATAAAAATATTATTCGTGTAGGCAAATGATTTCTTTGTATTAAAGAGTTTATGTGAATTTTTTAATGTTTTCAAATAAAGCACGGTTTGGCAAGTGGGAGTGAGAACCAAGGATTGGTGAGTGTAATACTTACACATATGTAAACATACTAATTTAAATATAGAAAGTTATTTTTATTTTTATTTTATAGTTAAATGTATATATATATATATATATATATATATATATATATATATATATATATATATATATATATTTAAATATTTAAAATACTGAGAACCTAACATAGAATACTAAGGATCGCAGACTATAGTGAATGGTTTATGTAACCAGGCTGGATGCTCCAGAAACAGCTTGCAAAGTGGGGATACTTCTTTTTATTTTGCGACTATGGTGGCAATTCACAAACCATGATTCACTTGCATGCCTGCCCTAGCTGTCTATTCAAATAATCTGATGAATATCTGATAAGGGTAAAGGATGATGCGGTCAACGAGGTTATGCGCTGTCAAAACATTATTTGAGCATTTCAGTTTCATTGATACAAAGAAGAAGAAGAAAACAGTAAAGTAATGTAATTAAAACATATTCTTATTAATTTATATTTATTATTTTTAAAATTGTTCCGATGCATTTATCAAAAAATATTATTCCGCATTCATTTTTATTGAGGATATTTGCATTTTTGTAATTGCAAAGCTATATAAATAAGCTACTATAAAAATTAAATAAAATATACTGTATAATTATAAACAAAGGTGAGTAAAAAGAACAAAGTGATTTGATACTAGGCTCTCTCTGGCTACTATACAAAAAAAGTAAAGCTGAATTTATATTCAGCTAAAAGCTAAAGCTTAAAGGCCAGCTGTCGTTTTACCATTTGTCGATTTGCCTTTTTAATTGAAAATAAAAATTTCAAACAAAAATTACATATTTTCTTAAAAACATGTATTGTTTATTAATTAATAATTAATAATGACAACAGTGAAGTTAATAAAGGACGCTGTAAGCAGAATCAATGTGTATTATTGCAATATATTGCAGATCATAATAATTTATGATTATGATGCATTTATCAGCTAATAACAAGGGCTTGCATTAGATAATTCACACGTGCATTTTGTATTGTGCTGAATTAACATAAACGCCTAATTAATCATTATGATATTTCATTACGTACATACGCTTAGCGTTTGTACCCGCAGGCTTATTGTTGTAACTAAATATTTGACATTGATATAATAATACTATATATGTCGAGTAAAAAGCTTTAGCTTTATGCTTATATTGGGATAGGTCAAAGATATCTAGTGATTTTTTTCTCTATCTCTCTAATATTAGAAATAATATTTAGAAATAATATTTAAACGAGTTTTTTTTTAAATTAACTTAATTGCACATACGTCTATGTATGTATAGTATTAAGGCACGCTCGTTTCCATTTTCTGTCTACTACAGTGACATTGCGTGTTGAGTTCCTTGGTTTCTATATTTATATACCTAAGTAAGGAATAAACCCACATTCAATGCGTATACAGGCACTGTCAAAAAGTTCAAATATCTTTAAAATATTTCATTAAATCTATTATTTTATTACGTAGTTTTTAGATTAATAAATAGTAATATAGATTTTTGTTCAATTATTATTAATGACAAATAAATACCATATGTATAAAAGTTTTACACATAACCTTTTTCGTATTAAACAGAAAGTTCGAACATTTATTATGAAAGTAATTTGATAGATTGTAAATCATCGAAATTTGAATTGTATAACTTTTCCATAGCGGTTTTGGGTTAGTCGCCTTCAGCTAACTTTAACACAAATTGATGCTTAATTGTTCTTACCTTGTCATAAATTTCTGTCAAAAAATTAAATATCTACTTGTTGTTTATTTCCTTTTATGTTTCCTAGAGATAATACTTGTTGATATTATTTTGCACGATCTCAATAAATAAAAGATTCGTTCCTCAATAATAAATAAGTAAATATCATTGTTACTATAGCAAATTTGTTTGTGAACTGCGTTGTCTAATTGAGTTTTAATTGAATGTTTTTTAAATTAAATTATATGAACATTTGTATACATAAGTAGAATAAGAACAATTTCAATAATAGTTTATTATTTTTATATATAGGTAGTATGTCAATACATATTAATATGATATAAGTAAAGTAAGACAAGCTCCGATCTCTTGTTTAGAGAGTGTAATCGGTAACTTAGAAATAAAAAATAGAATTAGAGACAAGACAAGACAAGTTCACTTAACTTAATACTTTGATTTGAATATTAATGAGAAGAATATAGTAGCAACTTATTTGTAACAAAGTCTATTGAGGTGAATTTTGTAGGAGGCGACTAATACTAATTAGGTAATGCCAGGCCCCGGCGCCCAAACTCTTCCCCTTCTCCCCAAAATGAAAGCAGTTCTAGAAGAAATTTTACCCCAGGAGGGTACCAGCATCGTTGATGGTGGAGAATCCCTCCCTGAGTGTTTGAACTCAGGTCGCCCTTCGAACACTGGGGAGGGCAAAGCATCGCGCAAGAGATAAGGCAAATGAGGCGTAAGCTCCACGGCAGCCCCTTCCACACTTAACGTGGATTTTTGTAACATTAGGGGTCTACTTTCCAACCTGAATGCCGTCCATCACCATCTTGAGACGACACGGCCGGCCTTATTATTTCTGACAGAGACTCAAATTGCCCAACCAAGCGATATAGCTTATCTCCAATACCCCGGCTACAAAATAGAGCATAATTTTGTGCGTCACGCCAGGGTCGCTGTGTTCGTGAGGGAGGATCTGAGTTTTCGTCGCCTTGCCAATTTTGAAGATCGGTAATGAAGGAACGGATCAACTTTTGGAGCCCATATTATCGACTATTGTCGATATGCTACCCTCTGCCGAGGTCGTGATACTTGGTGATATATAATGCGCACCTAGCCGATTGGCTTACATAATTACTACCGACTACGCAGGGTAAATGGACTGTCCCAATTGGCTAATTCGCCTATGTAAGTCACAGATGTGGACAGCCACAACGCCTCCTTACTGGACCTTCTGCTGACTTCACATCTAGAACAGTATCAGGTTAAGTTCATTGCCCCTTTGTGATCTTCTGAGCACTGCATGATACGGAGTATAGTGCCTATTAAACGTGGTAGTTACAGAACACCCGCAGCCCGTCGCGTTTGGCACTAAAAGTCAGCGAATTTGGATGCGTTGCAAACCTGAGCTGAGGCACTAGTCCCTAATTATCCAATGGTGAAAGCCTTAAAGAGAAAGTATAAGCTTGCCTCAAGCTACTTTAAGAGGCAAATTGCTAATGCAAAGTTGGAGCATATAGCTAAATTCCGTGAGAAGCTTTAGAGATACCCGTCCGGAACACGTCAGTTTTGGCCGCTCTAGAAGGCTGCACTTGACAATTTCAGCCAATCCACATCCACAAGTCTTGTGGGCCGGATGGCATTTCTCCCTTAGTGCTCCGTGTATGTGCTTCTGAGTTGTCACCGGAGCTAATGCGTTCATTTTGGCACTCCTATTCACTCGGCCTAATCCACCCGATCCCGAAAAAAGACGATAGTTCCGATCCAACTAACTACAGGCCTATCGCTATCATCTCCCTGCTCTCCAAAGAAACGGAGAGCATAATAAACAGCCAAATCCTGGTGTATTTGGAAGATCAACGGTTGCTCAGTGAATGTCAATATGACTATTGAAAGCAAGGGAGAGGGCCTGGCAGTTAGTCTGGACATGGCGAAGGCCTTCGATCGAGTGTAGCACAGGGCGCTCCTTGCTAAACTTCCATCGTATGGGCTTTCCGAAAAATTATTCAAGTGGGTCGCCAGCTTCCTCACTGGGCGTAGCATAAAGGCTATCGACAGTTATTGCTCTAAATTAATGCACGTGAACGCTGGCGTCCCCCAGGGCTGTGTCCTGTCCCCAACACTGTTCCTTCTGCATATCAATGATTTGTTAGAGGATCCTAGCATTCATTGTTATGCAGACGACAGGTCAGTGGACGCCGTCTACACCGGCACTGGAAAACGTCGACAAGTGCCGAATAAAACTTGTTTCTTCCATCGATGCCTTCATCGAGGCCATCGATCCCTTGAGAATGTCTATTCCTGGGGTGAAGGTTGAGTTCAACCCCCTGAATACACAAGTTTGCGCGTTAACCACTAAAAAAACCGCATTTGTCGTATCACCAGTTTTCGAGAACACCTCATAAAGCCGCGCCCGATATCAGTATATTGCGCCTGAGAGTTTCGGGCGACTGTCAGTATCGCGATCACCTGGAAAGCAAGACCAAGTTAGCCTCGAAAGACTTGATGCCATCAGCAGAGCGTCACGGTACTTCACGCTCATACACCGTTTGGCCCTTTATAAGGTTTGGCCCAGGTTTGGCCTCATATAGATTACTGTTCTCATCTCTGAGGAGAGACCATTCGGATCGTTGGGGACCCAATTATCTGTGACAGGCTTGCTACTTTGGCGATGCATAGATGCTACGTTTCATCGTTATGCGTTCTCTATCGCATATATCACGGGGAGTGTTCTGGAGAACTGTTTGACCTGGTTCCCGACGCTGAATTTTCCAACTGCACACTACCTAATAGACTAAAATACCAGCCCTTCCATCTGGATACGTGGCGATCTACTAATGTGCGGTTTTGTAGGAATTTCCTTACACGTGCCACACAACTGTAAACGGCCTTTCCAGGTCGTTACGACATTAACACCTTCAAAAAGCGCGCTTATCTCCACCCTAAAGGCCGGCAACGCTCTGGTGTTACACGGGCCGTGGGCGGCGGTATTCACTTACCATCACGTGACCCGCACGCTCGTTTGCCTTGCCTGTCCTATAAAAAAAGATCAAGAGGTGAGGGCGATGGTCTTACTAGCAAAACCTCAAATTTCATTTGCAGGCATTCGTATCTATTCATGACTTACATAAATATATTATACGTAAAACTGCAATACTATATTACAAGCAACAAAAAACTAAGTGTATACATATAATACGTATGATAGAAAATACTTAGTATTCTATTCCATTTACATTAGCTTCAAAGTAAGGAAATTGGACCACAATGGCTTATCATGGCATGTGATTGCAAACCTCTAAATGTATTTTCAATCGGTTTTCAATTCCTAAACGCCATTGCTTTCTAGTAATATTTAGTCTGGGCTATTGAATTTATTGATTTCCATTGAATCGAGTCAAACAACTGTCAGTGTGGATTGCTTTTCAACCCGACATGCAAGGTTGCGGTCTGCCTGATGCGTTCAAATTTGCACACTGATATCAATTTTTATCTTTTTTTATTTGAAACTAGACAAAGAATAATATATTATTTTACCTGTTTATTGTATATTCATAATTATAAAATTATACTAGCGACCCGCTCGCGGCTTTGCCGCTTATACGTGGGTATCAATAAAATAATGTTTAAAAAATAGTTTAAAAAATAGCTTTTTAAATGAACAAATACTGTGCTAAGTCTCAAAGCTCTATACATTCAATAATATTATTTTCAGTTGCATCCATTGCGTAGGGACCTATATCACAGATATCGATGCCCCTTTGTCCCAAAGCCTCATTATTTTATTTAGATTAAGATTTTATTAGTAGTAAGTAAAAAAATATTTAATATTTAATAGAATAAGGATTAATACAGAGGTATAAATGGTATCATTTGGCAACTACGTGTAGATGCGATTTTCTTTTTCGCGTCATAGTTATTTTGTGAACTTTTATTTAAGTCACAGAAAATAATAAGTAATGGTAGAGGTTAGGAAAGGTGGTTCTAAAAAAACATTTGATAGATACCTGCTTAAGTTAAATATTTATAAATAATAAATAAAAATAGATTAATAAAATACAAGAATGTATGAATATAATAATAAAACCTAAATAAAAAAATATAATATATAAAAAAATATAAATAGAATATAGAAGATAGCTCGAAGCTCAAAACATTCAACTGCGGTCACGGAGCCGCAGTACGTAAGGAGTCGCGCCTACCTATATTACAGATATCGACGCCCCTACCCCCGCAGACCGTACACGCTGCATTATTTTACTACTACATTAATTTAGTTCTTTAGATCGCCATTTTTAAATTCATTCTATAGATTTATAAAAGTATTTTACAGATATTGAGATGATCTTTATTTAAATAATTTTAAGAGGGTAAAGATTAATATAGATAAATGAATAATATCATTTGATTCCTGTAGTCTTTTTTCAACTTTTAAAAATATACAAAAGTAGGTATAGTGGCATAGCTAGAGTAGTTAGACATATGGTATCGCGGACCTTTTCGTAGATATTATTGCGATCTATAATACTGTACAATATTTTTTTGTTCTATCATTAATAATGTTTGCAGCGCGCGTGATGATAGACTTTTTATAAGTACTTTTTTTACACTTTGACTTACATTATTGCATTTTTGTTAGGGATACCTTTATTTGAAAATATCAGCCTATGTTCTAAGGAACATATCATCTCCACCATCAAAGGGCTGTATCTTTACTAAGGTAAAGATACAGCTTTTTGATGATGAAAGAATAATTGAAATCAGTCTAGTTATTTTTTGCGTGAAAACGCTATAAATATACAAATATTTCCACATTATATTATAAACTCTAAAATAACAGCTGGTCGTACTACGCTAATATATTTGTAACAAGAATGATTTATTCCTTGATGCACGATAAATTTCGCGAACTTGACAAGTTATAACAATACATACGTGTGCTTACCATTGAAATAAATATTGCTACGAGCAACGAATTACCCCTAAGTTTGTGTGTGGTAATTTATGAGGTGTGGGTACAACTGTTACGTAGTTCTTATTTGAAAAACTAACGTAGGTACTTTTGATAGTGCGTCAAAATGTCATTTAAAAATGAAGTGTCTGGAATATAGTTTACAGTTTTTTTATCAACAATTCTTTAATTACTTATATTTTAGCTTAATAAATTAATTTGATGAAATTAAAAGTGGAGTTTAGAGTGTCTTAATATTAAGTATTTCCTATTTACCCTGTTAATTAGGATAAAAGCGTGAAGCTAAAAAAATGTTAAATTTGATTATATATAAAAATTGTTAATTTTAAAAATTATTTTGGCAAATTTATGGCTCACTGCAGACGCATCTGACTACATTGTCGTGGTTTAAGTTCGATCACCAATCGAGAAAGTGTGCATATTTATAATTATTTATGCTCCTTTAACTTATTTATATAACTTCAGTTTTTTTTTTCAAAGTTAAAAGAGATTTATATTTCATGAAGTTCTTAAAAATAATCCCCGATGACTGCGTATCGACTGCGAATTGTCCGAAGACTTGGAGTATCTGTATAAAATGTTATTTTGATATCTTAATAAATTTATTATAACAATAGCTAAATTTATTATAACAATATTAGGTAAAGAAATGATTCGCAAAGTGTATATATATTTGTACGTGACCCACGCCATATATCCTGTGGGAGATTATCGTTCACATATTACTCAGTGTGTGTATTGGAAAAAGATGCAAGAGATTTTTTTCTTACATAGAATAAATTTATAAATATATTAAAATTATGTACATTGTGGTCTATGATTATATTTTGTTTTTAATTTATATCTATGCACTTTTCTTCTAAAAATCATATTTTCGTTTATCAGCTTCACGCTTTATCCCGCATAGCAAAGTAATTAAAGAATCTAAGTTTATAAGCGTTAAGACACTCCATTGACTGCTTTTAGTATGAAATCGAGATATTGCGTAATCGGTGGTAAGCTCGACGCAGCGATTCTTACCAGAGCGGAGGAATAAAAATAAATTTAAAAATGTCATTCCCCCTCGTGAAAATCGAACCCAAAACTATTCTTCAGTTAGACGCTGATCCATAACGTTACAATTTCCTCATAAAAACAGAGTTGTTAAACGATTTTTCGTCCTGGTGTTTGTCCGTGTCATATTCGATATGTATTCAAACTAATTTATTTCTTGCTTGATTTGATTGTAATTTTGTGGAAACACGAATAAAATTATGTTATAGAAACATTTTTTCGCTTTAGTCCGTTCGTGTACAATAAATAAAAAAAAACAATAATGTGTATATATCAATGAACAAAGAATAAATAAAGAAAAAAAGTCAAAATAAACGAGTAAACCTGTTAAATTAATCATTAATTGGCTGCATTACAAGCGTACATACTGTTACAAACTTTTCCAATTATCAGCGGAACATTGTTAAAACATCTATTAATAATAAATGATTTGCCTTATAAACCAAACCAACAGAGTTCATAGATATTACAATAACTTAATATGTTAATTGGATTTACCTACTTCTAAACAATTGACTATAAAAAGTTAATATTTAAGAAAATATATTTCAATTTCCTGTACGCATAGGTTATACACACTTCGTTCATGCAGCCATTTTCAATTTTCTTTTATAAACAAATTTATAATTATACTAAAATTATAAATAAGATAGTGTGTTTGCTTGTTCATTGACCTTTTTAAACCCGCTATTTCGTTGATATGATTTTTTTGAGTGCAGGTAGTAAGGAAGTTGGAGAATTAAATAAGCTATTTTACCGCGGCAAAACATCTCATGGAGTTATCATAGTATATACATGGGTATGTAAGACGATAATAAAACCTGGGCAGATTTTTTTATCGTCTTCATTTTGCTCTCTTGGCGTATAGAAGAGTTTTGAATTTAGGTACAAAACTATATTTTAAAATTATATTAAAATATTACGTATAATAGAACTATATTAAGACACAACAATTCTATTCTTAAAAAAATAAAAATGTAAAACTGCAAAGTATAAATTTCAATATAGGAATCAAATGTCAATATATGTTAGTTGAAATTTTGCAACCTGGTATTAGTAAAACAAAGTTTTGTTAAATAAAAGAATATCTACTGGAGTCAAAAACTATAGCATTTGCCTAACATTTACCTTTTTCGGCATTTTGCGCAGAATATATGTGAATTTGTGCTATAATTTTATGTTTATATTTTTTTCTGCAAGTCATATTGTCTTCTTTCCTCTGTATGTATGTAGTCTGTATTTAGAAGACGAATACGTTGCAAATTTAAATTTTGGAAATCTCTTGTGTTATTAAAAAAATCTTCAAATATGAATAGAACACACAATCTTCGCATTAACTTATTCACGGTCTTATAATTAATTTACTTATTATTTATATAGTAAATTAGTAATTAATTAATAATAAAGCTTTAACACATATAGGCTTCTTAATTAGTTTTTTCTCGCATCCGCCATCGTTAGACATAGATTTAATTTTTTTTGTAGCTTAACGCATAATCATGCATGCGCAAGGTACTCAGAGACAGTCTAATGTCAAGACTATCCGTTAACTCTTTTCTATCAGAAATTTAAACATTGCGTGATGATTCGCGAACTTAATGCTGCGCTTTGTTTTACCAAAGTGGAGAAGTGAAAATATCTCTAGAATCGTTCCTCTGAGTAGGAATCGAACTCACAACTAATTAAATTGACAGTCAAATGTTGTCCCATTGCGCCGCGACAACGACGTTTATATTGTCTTATAATAATTAATTTAAGCCGTATTAGTACTTAGAAGACTCATAAATCCGTTTTAATTTTATATCAATTTATTCCTGCTATAATATTACTCAAAAGTAATTTAAAATAATATGGGACATAAGTATTACCAGAGACATATATTGCTTATCACACAAAAATTAATTGCCTGCTGTACATAAATCAAGATGTTGGTTGCGACAAACGTGCTCGTAATGGCTTGTTAATATATTAATGTCTGATTTAATCATACACAAGCAGTACATACGCGCATAACTTGTATTAGATTATCGAAATTATAATCCTATTACGAGAATCAAATGATCATATATATCAATTACATAACTATACACGATGGTCGGAAGTTTGATTCCATTTGACTATGCTTCAAAATTTCGTCGTGCTGAGTTCTGCAGAGTTCCTCAATACTTATTAAAAATACAGTCAGCTCATTCTGCAAGAATCTAGGGCTACTGCCCTATACTGCGCGAGGCAATTAAGAAACAGATGGCGGTAGATTGATATATTTAATTTTTGAATTAACCGACAGACAATGCCAGCTCAGTCTACTTATGACCACGGACTACTGTAAAGCGTTTGAAACGTCATGTTTCCAAAAATGTATTTTCGAATGCCATAGTATGCGCGATAAATCTGCTTAAAATAGTTTCATTTCGTTTCAAAATGTGTAAAAATAGCGATAAACAAATCTCTACCTTCCCTGCAGTGCGGGAAAAACAGCGAAGCTTAATATTTTTGTATTGTGAACGAAAAAAATCATCTCCTATGTTATTACCTGGTTATATTGTGTTAATCTTAGAGAATATAACCTAATTCTATTAGAGAATATAACCTAATACATATACACTAAATCGAACTAACGTAGCGATTAAGTAATTTTGTGGTGCTTTGTTCAATCAAGAGGGAATAATTTCGTTAGAAAATTTCCTCGGCATATTGAAATTGTTGCATAACTTTATTAATCTTGTAACAAACATAGTGAGATAATAGTTCAATATTTTCATACAGATTTTACGATAGAAACCAACAACACGTGCAAGGTATGACCGTGTGTGGTAGGTTCAAAATTCACGAAGATATCTTGGCATATATCCAAGTTGTCTGCATGTACTCGTATAAAACTATATGTAAATTGTTGATATCACCTATATCCGACTCTATACATGTGAATTAATATAAAGTTGACATTCAATTTATTATATTACATTCTCAATTCTCTATATACATACAGTATATAGAGAATTGAGAATACCTATTGACATAGTATATGCAATAAGTAAAAAAAATATGTGTGAACGACGCCTGGGCATAATATCTAATGATATTCTTGATATTATAACCGCGTTGGACGTCTTTAAATCCAGAGAAAAAGAAACTTGGTCTCTCAAAATTTTTAAATCTCTTTGGAAGATTAAAATGTCAATCGAGATACTTATCAAAGAATCATTTAGTGTGATGGTATAATACAAATAAAATATGAATCTACGATATTTAAAATTTGTTTGTCTGTTCGTCTATATGCACACGCTAAATATAATAATTATTTTTTGTTAATATTAATATGTTTTTTTATGTATTTGTATAAATTATAATATATGATTTATATAGGTGAATGATCTTTCAAGTGAAATCCTTTTAGCCGATAAAACACTACAGAATTGGCGCGAACAAATATGAAAATGGTACTTTAGGAAAACATGTTTAGCTTGATGACTATTTTGTGTCGATGTATATAATTTAAGAATTTAGGATGTACAATGTAGTTCTAAGGAATTAAGCCCAATCAACCCGTCAGATAAACACTTGGCGTTTTAAGAAACCTTAAAGGGCTTGATAAACATTTTCAGTTGACATAGTATTTAGGAAAGAAAGCTAAAGCGTAAGATGTATGAAAAAAGTGCCATAAGGTAAACTTATGGGTGTGCATTTTCTGTTGATTCAAAAAGTCAAAGGTATAGATCAAAACTACGGACCATCCGATTAGAGATATTCATAGACAGAATAACATAAACAGCGAATATCTTTAAGTGGTGAAGGCGAAAACAGTTTAAGGATTAATTTTTATTTTATAGAGTGGTTTCTTTTAATCTTCTAATTATATAAAGTAAACATGGCTTTTTTGGTTAAAATTCCTATGAATATATCTATCAAATCAAATCAAAAGTTAATCAAAAGTAGTCAAATACCTTTGGGCTTATGTTGTTTTTGGTGTGATTTCGGTGTATAATACGAGTATTTTATTTCATTTTATCTACAGGAAAAAAGCATTTCCTTATGTATTAGGGGATTGATCTATAATATATAAGGAAATGCTACGTGATAGACATTTTCCGATGATGTATGACAATCTCAGTATTAAAAACATGAAGAAAAACCATAATATAGTCAGTTAAATTAAAAGAAATAAATATATAGGACATTGGCAAAAGTTGCTTAGTATTGTTTAATGAACGTGGCGTAATGAAACAGCGTTTGATCGTTCACGGTGGTTGTAGATCCAATCTTCACTTGGAAGAAAGTGCTTTTTAAATTGTTTTTATTATTTCCGATTCGGTTATTCAAAATCCAGTGTTATATATTAGTTTCATCACTCTGGATTCAGGTGAAAAGCTGAAAATAAAGTATTTTGATACTCGAGTTGCCTACCTTACTAGTCAAATTATAAGCTTTAAAAGATGCTGTCGTGCTAGCAAAATAGAATATTTTTTAAGTGTACCAGCAGTGTTTGTGGACTTGATCCCCGATCTATTCACTCGTTCAGAATAGTTCACGCTAGCCCACAAGTTTGCATGAATTTTATGATTTTTACGATATCTATCCGCTATTTATTTTACCATGTCATATATACTTTAAACCATTAAATATATTGAATAGGTACCTCGGTACAAAAATTGTAAAAATAAAATATCCCCCAGAGATGTTAAAAACAAAAATTGGTTTTGATATGCGAAAAGGGACGTCTTATCGAGCAATGTTTACTACGTAGCAACGTTCAATGGATTGCTTGGATCAGGAAGGTTAGCTTAATTGGCTTTCACGCTAAAATAGCTTCCTGGAGGAGTAGAATTTAAATTCTGCTACAGTGAAATTGTTGTAGATTTCTAAAATTTTTAGCAACTCGTCCAGTAGTCGAAGCACTAAAATTTTCAGCTTCGGCTATCTAGCGACGGCCGAGGTAGCGGCTCATGATTTGGTAGGAGGGATAAGGTCTAGTGGAAGCTTGCTTCTCTTCGGCGGTCTGGAGTGGCACAGAGATCTCTATACAGAGGTCTCTCTATCAGGAGCCCTCCAAAATGATGACTTGCGTCTTGATCGCGTTGAAGGACAGTCTCCAGTTGGCCAACCAAGCCAGCATGAGAGTGTAGGGCTCTTGTAGTTTCCGGGCTGCGTGGGACGAGTTCGTCGATGTTTTGACTAGCGCGATGTCATCAGTAAAAAGTTCCAACTTCGCAGCTGGATGTCGGAGAACGTTGTCCGTGTAGGTGGTGCGGAGGCTCTCTCCTCTGCCTCATAGCTCAAGAGGCCGTCGGACTCATATAGATAGATAATCTGGTGGTTTCCTCCTGGTAGGCTTCTGCATATTTTGTGGAGTGACGGATAATCCATAAAGACCTCCTCTCTCTCTCTCCTTCGAACAATAAGCTCGGAGATGCGTTTTGGTGTGAGTCGGAGACGACGAAACTTAGTGGGCAGAGCCGCATCCTTCTGCGCAGTCTTTATGGCTGAAGTGAGCACCTGTTTCAAGTGTTCTATGGAATCAGGCCTGTCTAGAGGTTCGACCGTCCCAGGCGTCTGCTTATCAACGAAAGTCTCGAAGTGGGTCTAATCGATGTGTCTCTTTGTTGCGAGTCCGTGAGCTCTAGCGAGGGCACCTGATACTGTGGCCAGCACGGGGATGTAATGCGAGCCGAAGGCATCTGGTAGCTCCTCCAGGATTAAGAAATCCGGTCCCCTCTGCACTACCAAGTTGATGGTAGCGGGTGCGTACTGGGTGTTGTACGAGTAATAAGTCAGTTCATCAGGACCTATTACCGTATTAGCATCTTTGTGTAGGCATTTTCCAGTATTGCACACAGTGAAAGACTCCCACAGCTATTGTGGCAGCAGAGTTATTAAGCAATAATGAAATGACGATAATGCAATGACGAAACTCACATTTTAACCACACACTAGAAATGAAAAAAACACGAATATGAAATATAATAAGTAGTAATTTAGAACTTAAAGATCTCTTTAGCTATGTTATCCTAATTAAATATTAAACATATCTGGCTAAATCAATTTATTTATTCAGCAAATATTAGACAAAATATCCAACAAATATTAAGTGGGAATGTGTCCTGGATAAGTAATATTGGCTCGAATCCAAAATGTCGAGTGACAGTTAGCAATTTGGAATATCGACAGAGCATGACTGCGTATACAGTTATTTTTTTAAATAATTTTAAGTACTATATGTACGAGTCGTTTATTTATATTTTTTATTATATTCATATATTAATAAATAATTTATTAGTCTTTAATTTTTACTTATTATGCGAATATACATTATTGTAAGAGGCCATTGTGGCTCAATGAGTGAAAACTGCAATTACACAATTGATTAATTGTAGGTTTATTTCCTACTTCGAAGAATATTATATATAAAATTTATTTTCATTTTTCTCTCTGGTAAGACAAAGCGTGAAATCGAGTTCGCCGTTTAACATTCAATGCCTATGGGGCGTAAAACAATTAACAGAGTGTCTTGACACTAAGTTTGTGTCTGCTATACGAGATAAAGCATGTAGTTGTCTTTTTGGTGCAAATTACAATATTATCACTAACCTATATACGTATTTGTATAAAATATTAATTTGCGTTCAACATAAATATGAACGGCTCAGTCCAAATTACAGAAAAAACAGCCGCTGTTATATCTACAATTACATTTATACAAAGATAAATTAAGGAATTTTTATTAAAAAATGAAACGAGATTTATATTGATGTTCAGGCGTCTATACGCCATGCTTTCGGTTCCGTCAATTTACATAGGAACGTAATCAGATATTTCCCTTTTGTATCTGAAATTCAGTGATTTATATTCACTGCTATTTTTACTTTTCAATTTTCACCAGAAAAAATATTTTCTTGAATCGAGTCAATTATTAGTTACATACATAATAAATTTTATTAGCAGAAAGTCAAATGACTGAACATGCTTAGGTGCTGAATAAAGTGTTTATTTATAATATTATCAATTTAACAATATTTATTTTGATTAAATGTACTTGTACAAAAAAACCATTTTAAATGAAAATATTTTTAACGGATTAATCGCCTATATTTTGACATTTGAAAACATATTCTTGGAAACCCGACGTTTTGATCACTTTACAGTAAGTAGTCCGTGGTCACAGGTAGACTTGTGTACCATTAGTTTGTCAGTCGATATAAAGGTTAATTAAATTGATCTACCGCGAACAGTTTTTAGTTACCTCGCTTACAGCCCGGGATTTGACTGTACTGTATTTTATTTTTTTTAGATGTGGGTCCCAGGTGGTAAAAAGTTTCAAACCATATTCTGTAACGAAATTAGGATTCTGCAAGAATCCAGGGCAGTACGTGTAGTAGTCCAGTTTTATTGTAAGTACAATTAAAGTTCTTTATCGAATTTATTTTGCATTTTGTTGCAAAATCTCACTAAAATATACGTTATATTATTTATGTTTACATCACTTCGTATATTTCTTCAGCATGTTTTTTGTTTTTTTTAGTTATCTGCAATTGGATTGTAGTGTTATAATGTATCAAACAATTAAAGCTCATTAAAATTCTAATAATATTATAAATATGAAAAAATACACATTAATAGAGAATTAAATCCTTTATATAATATAACGATAATTATACAGTGCAAGGTTGCAGTTTATATCATTTTAAAAATTAAAATTAAGATGGATAGGCTTAAATTACTAGTATTCATTATAGGCAACTGTCATTCCCGGTCTGTTAGGCAATCATTTGACAAGATAATGTCAGCTGTCGATCATTTGATGCCACATTAGCGATCCGTTATATTGAAGTCTCTTGGGCGACACATGCCGCAATGATGATGATGTATGAATTATTTTTACAATGTTCACAAACTTCCAATTCATTCATTCGATTTTGCGTTCCTTTAATTTAATTTGTTTAGGTATTTGTAATATTTGAGGTCAATAATTAGATAAACCTTTACATGAAAATAATTTAAATTTAATTTTATATCGTCATTTTTCTATATCGTGGGAGTAAGCCTAAACTGTTAAACTTATTTGGATTTAAGTTATTTGAAAATCTTAGAAATAAAAATATAAATTGATTAAAGTTTTGTAGAAAAATAAAATTCTATTTTATGCAATTTATTTGAAATTTGTGCTTGTGCTTACATTATGGTGTGGAACATCAAATACGCTTTCCATACAAAAAGGCTTTTAGAACCGTATATAAGTAAATGGATATGCCCAGTAGTTGATAGAGTAACAGAAGACTAGCGCAAATGAAAATACATGAACTTTTATGCTCTCAGTTTTGTTTGGCGTTTTATTACTAAAATATGCATTACATTCACCAATACAGACATTACGTGTTGCAAGGCGGAAACCCAGTCCTCGGTTTATATATTCTGGCCAGGGAATAAAAAATATTATAAGCATTGTGAGATTCTTACTGAGAGACATAAGATGAGGTGCAAGACATATCAGAAATACGATATAATGTTAAGACACCTACTCGATTAATTGTTGAAAATTAATAAACATTTCATTAACAAACAAATATTATATTAATAGATATATTTAAGTATTAAATTAAATGTGTATACGCGTTTGTTCTTGGTTGGATAAGTACTTTATTGTCATTTTCTTAGTCTTTAAAATGTCAATAGTGTCAATATTGACTGATGTAAATAGTAAATAATTAAAAAAAAATAGTCGCCAAGCGTGTTCCGGTGTAGTCACCGAGTTGAAATAGCTTAAGATGGACGCAAAACGATAAATAAAGCGTCTCACGACATAACTCGGCCTACTTTTCCGAAAACAGGAGATGCGTGAATGATAAGAAAAAAAAATAAAATCATAGTTAGCTAGCTTTTTAAGTTTACATTTAAGTGCTCAGAGCTTAACCGTCATAAGCAAGTGAGCATCAAGTTCAAAATAAAAACGATCGTTTGAACTCTTAATGGTCTGTTACTTGGCTAACAAGAAGTACATTTAAAAGATTAATTGTTAGCGTAACAACTGTGTAACAATAATGAGATAACGAAAGTACCTACTTTAATAAAAAATAAGTATTTATTTAATTTAATCATCATATATGTAACACTTAGTAGGGATTGTTCATTTTTGTTTTAAATATATTTGAAGTCCAACAGCTCTTTACGTATCTTAAGTAGATTTCATTATAGATAGGGGATAATCTAATATATATTATATTTTTTTGTGTTGAAACTGTTTTATGGGTTTTCACTCGATTGGGGAGTTCGACGAGTTATGTGAGCGTATATACCGGCAGATGAAGGAAGGTCGAAAAAACTTACGGTGCTCCTTCTTTCTCATCACTAGCCGACCACAACGGCGGTAGCAGTACATACTATGCAACAAACTCTTTACGCGACTAATTAGTCGCTCGTTAATTATTAATACTATTTACACAAATTAAATATCTTTTTACATAAGTTTCTAAAGAGCTTTTTCTACAAAAAAAAGTTTAAATAAACTTTAAAATAGTAAAATAACTAACTATATATACATGAGAATAACATTTAAATGTATATTTGTAGAATAAATGATGAAGTAAACTACTTTATACATTTTGAAATATAGAGTTGTAGTTGTCTAAATATATAAGGGTAGTGACCGTGTTCGCGAGACCGCCCATGTCGTCATTAGTGCTAGCCGACAACCGTCACTAACTAATTACTGAAGATTGATGTTGCCCGTTCTGCACGCGTTTTACTTCGCACGCCTTATTTACTAGGGGTGTGAATATTCTAATAGGTATTAATAAAACATTCGCTATTACTAAATATTTAAGATTTTGATAATTAAGATTACTTTTATGGCTAACAATTATAAAATAATAACAAAGGAAGGCATACGTAGATGCTACATACATGTAATGTTTATAATCCAGAAGATTTCGTGCATAGTTGTTATAGAGGCTTAATAAAGCTCGCAGACCTGTTGACGTTTAAATTTCGAACGTAATAATATATTATGCAAAAGTGTATATCAAACACATGTTAATCTGTACAAAATTTATTTTAATAACATTTTTTTTCATTATTAACATTTGCTTGCACCGAAAATTAGTTTTCTTAGAAAGGGGTCCAAAATTTTATCAATGTATTAAATTATACGATAGATAGATGTGTCTTGCGCATACGAATATTGAATTATAATTAATTAGTTATACGTGTTGTTACTAACGGCTGATTTTTTTACGCTTTTATGTCACATAACAGGGAGACATAACACTCAATACTCCGGTTTCCGTTGAACTCGCGATATTGCGTGTTCAGCGGGGGAACTGAACTCTGCACTTTGTTTTACCAGAGCGAGTAAATGAAAATAATTTAAATGATTATATTGGGAGTGATTACACTCCCCTGAGTGAGAGTCGAATCCACAACCGATAGCGTTTGCCCTCAGTACATTTTAAAGGAAAGCAGTTATATTTTTCAAAAATAAAGTCATGTCTATAGTTTTTGTTATTATACTATTATATTTTTATTGTATTGCTTTCTATTTTTGCTGTGCCACGGCCCCATTGAAATGTAGGTGGCAGAGTAAAAATTGTGATCGATGGACTGAACCTAGCATAATGGAGTGGTGATGTTAGAATATTTTCTGTTCCATTACTTGAGGAAATAACATATTTCACTGTGATACACATCGTTGCAACTTATTTAATTTTTACAACTACTATTATAAAAAACTTTATTCAGATTAAATTACGTTCTTTGCTTAAAATGTCAAAATTAGTAATAATATCTTGTGGATTCCTCGTAAAAGATGCCTATCCTGGCTAGCAATCGCCTCCGCCTATGTGTGCACTACGGGCATGCCCATAAACATTATTTTTTAGCTTCACGCTTTTATCCCGCATAGCAGGTTAGACAGAAAGCACCTAATGTCAAGACACTTCGTACTTCATAACATTTTTCATTACTCCGAAGTACGGAGTAAAAAACTTTTTGTTTTAGGATATCAGAGATTTGGTCGTTTTTGGCACAACTAAACGATTTATAGATATGCTGGTGGTATTGTTATCTATAGTCGCTGATATTACCTTATCGTATAAACAACAATGGCTGAAACGAAAATTGACAGTAACCTTTTATAAGATAATATATTTAATATTTTTTACAAGACTAAGTTAAAAAAATGGCTTTATGTATGTCCTAAAGCAGTTTGAAAGTTATTGCATCTGCAATAGCCCATTGATAAAGAGCATTTTAACAATATTCGAATAATTCTAAGAAAAACAATATTTAGAAATGATTTGTTCTAACTATTTATTTATAACAAAACATTTTTTCTCTTTTAAACAGTCAATTCGAGGCAAAAATGCGTGGGTGGTCAAAAAATTTCATTCTGTTTGAGTTTTATTTTAATAACTCACAAAATCGGTATCTTTTCCAGCTCCCACACTCCTAGCAAAGTTTGGGCCGGTACATCGAAATAATCGTATTCCGTTCTCAATATGCTGCTGGCAGAGGACTGGACGAATCCCTGGAACACACTCTCTCTTTAATTGTCGTCCCATCATCAAAACAAGCTTATTATCTATGTTACGTACGTAACCAACAGCCGTCTCGCCGAAATTATAAGCAAAATAAAAATTAGTACTAGTGGGATTTTGGCGATAACAGAAAGTAATTATTTACATTTACTAGTGATGCAAGAGTTACGTTAGCTGCATTCGAAAGGTCGAAAAAAAACCAAAAAACTACTTTAAACTTATTTAATTAAAAGAAACTACAATAAAACTTATTTCCTAATTAGCATGTCTAACCTACTCGATGTAAGTAATTAGAATGACATAAAATAGTAATTAAATTATAAAGTCACATTTGCAATGTTACACCTAGTTTGGTTCTCACGATGAAGGAATTCGCTGCATCATCAGTCCTCTTGATGTGTGTATACGTAACTCCTCCACCCTCAGATCAGCAACTATTTTAGAACATTGAGATAAAATGTTGCTGGCGTCTTCTTCATTGATTCTGATGTTCCAGCTTCATCCAATTGCTCACTAGCGTTATCTTTCGAAGTGGAGATCTTTATTTCACTAAGGTTCTTCTTTCTTGCAAACTTGTAACGATAGCAAATCATTGCTATGATAAATGCTCGTGTACTTGACATGAAGATGTATAGGGGAATTGTAGTATGATAGAGAGTATCCAGTTGTGGTTTATCGAGTTGTAATATTCCCTCTTGAATGATTTTATCTTGAGCACTGTGAAGCTCCTGTAGATTAATTGAGTTGAGGTTGAGATGAGTCTGAACATCTTGAGTGGTTGCACTGGATGTTATTTGCAATAACTTCAGCGGCTGGCCTTTTATTTCATCGTTGTCGTTCATGATGGTGAATTCTTCTGTTTTCATGTGGCAATTCACGGGGATGGTAATTAGGTAGGTGCCCTGGAGCGAAGTGAATTCTTCTCTATTGCAGACTAACTGTACTTTCGTAATATGAGGAAAAAAAAGTACATAATGTTGATCATCCAGCTTCTCCATTGCTTCTCTTGCTAGAGTTACGGTTGTGTAACGACAATATTCCTTCAGGACCTGATGAACAATGAGTTGTTGCACGCAGTCTGGTTCTGTACGGATGCGTTGATTTACTTCCTTTTCACAAAGATACCAGTTGTTGACCTTCGGACTTTCTGTCTCTTTGTAGATGATAGATTTCTCGTTAATTGCTATGAAGGGATATGGAGGTATAAGGACAGTTTGGACTTTATTAGGTACAATGGAAAGTTTATAGAGATCATAGATATCCGAGGAAATTATTGGAAATTTAAAAATGATTACTATTTGTTTCTCCGTATAATAATATCCCGGTTCTATAATATTATAGTATTCCCTTAATTCTAAGTCTATAATTTGATTCTTATTATATAACTTTGTTAACTTGTCTATCATTAATTTGAAAACATGTATATCTAACATGGAATGGTGAGTGCTAGCAACACGAATAAAAGCTAACATATTTTCTATTCTAATTAATTCAGTCATCAGGTCTTCTACATTTTCTCCTATTATTACCAAAAGTTGAGCAAGTTTCGCATACTTAAGTAAACTATTATCTTTATAGACATTTGAATTTAAAATAAGCTGTAAAGTATTGTTAATTTTAATTTGGTTTTCAACTAGTTCGTTAAGTACATCATTATGTTTCAGCATCCATTCCTTACTTAAACTAACATGATTATTAAACTCGGATACTATTCTAACTTGATTACTTTCTAATAATTTAATAGCATTATTATAATTTAATGCGTCTCGATAATCTAGGTTGCCTGTAATACTTTTAATTACGGAACCTAAGCTGTCTACAAGACCTTTTTTAACGCGATTTGGTTCCAAAGACCTTAATTGATCAGAGACTTTTTGAAGCCTTTCAGTAAGACAATTTATTTGAAGTACGTAGAGTAAGTACGTATCATTATTAAGAAGGTTTTGAAGATTATTTAATTGAGTCGTTAAAAGTTCTATTTTATTTTCTATATTGTCTAACTTAATATACTGTAGAAATGTATGGTGGTGGGTAGTAAGTCTTATCGGTCCAAGTTTATACGGTAATAATCCAGGTCCATCGTCCAAGTTTTCAAGTTTTATCTCGCGAGAGTCTGTCATGTGAATGGTCAGCACGAGTAGCACGATCCTGTAATAAGTTACCTCCTTTAGAGACTCGTTTTAATCTAGATTTTGCTACAGGACCACGTTTTTTAGAGGTATAGATGTGGATAGGCAAGTCAGCTAGAACTGTATCTTGTGTAAATCGTGATGCTGTTTTCTGACGACTAGCAAGAGGATTCCTAATGAAGACTTGTTGTTGGGGTGCATACTTAACTTCTGGTTCTCGAGTCCTATTTCTATTTTCAATTAAGGCTCTACGGTTCTCAAGAGAAGTACTGTTTATAATGTTATACACTTCTTTCATTCTTTCTTTATGATTTAATGAGTATTGTTGCAATAAGTGTTGAGTGAAATCTATGTCAACGCAGTCTCTCAGGTCAAAATGTCCGTTTAGTAAGTCAAAGGGTCTACATCTAGTAAAGCTATGTATCGAACTATTATAAGCAATAATGGCATATGGCATGAGGTTGATTATGGGCTCATCTTTATGTTTTAACTTCAGGATACGAAGGTGCTCTAATATTGTCGAGTGAAACCGTTCAATGTTACCATTATCGTCAGGAGAGTGAGCTAAAATTTTATGATGGTTGATTTTGTGTAATCGTGTAAATTCTGAAAATAATTGATTAGTAAATTCTGTTCCGTTATCGGTAACTATAGTTATAGGTACACCATGATGGGTACAAAACTTTAATAAAGCTTGTAAAATGCTTAAGGCTGTTCCATCACGTAAATGGTACGCTTGACCATATTTGGTAAAAACGTCTACGAAGGTTATATATTTTTCATTATATACAGTGAATAAGTCTATGTGCATAATTTCAAAAGGTTTACTAGCTGGGGGTACTACGTTGAATTGAGGTCTGATTGGATTCTTATCATACTTAGCTTGTCCGCATATTGTGCATTCGTTTATGAATTTTGAAATATGTTCCTTCATTTTCGGCCAATAGTATTTTCGAGATAGGGCAAGGTAGCATTCATTTACTCCGCGATGGTTTGTCTTTCCATTATGATAATGAGAAATTACTTCCTGTTGTCGTAAGTATTCTTTTATTTTCAACTTCAAATTTCGTCAAAACGAGGTTCATCGATGAACTTTTAAACTTTCCTTGAATTATAGGAACTATAGAATACATTCCGAGAGGCGGATTTATAAGTATACCGGTTTAATTTTAGGATTAACGAATTCTTTTATGGCGTCAACTACTTCTTCTTCTAAATTGGATTCTAATAATTGTATGGAGGTTCGCGTGTGGTTATCGAATGGTTTCGTCACTGTTGGTTTTCTTTTAACGTCATTAACTATTGTAAAACATATTTGCCTACTAAATCTGTTAAGAGGGTCGTCTGTAATGGGTATATTTAATATAGGATTTTCTTTATCAGAATGTACAGTATCGGTCGAGGAGTTTGAAGGTGACAGTACATGTTCAGGGGAGTTTTGTATTATTTCAGAAGGATTTACTATTAGAGATACATTTTCAGATGGATTTTGTTCTGGAGGTACATTGTCAGGGGGATCTCTCACAGCAGAGGATATAAAATCGGAGGGGTTACCTAGTAAAGAGTTCAGTTCATCAATTTCGTCTATTAAAGTCTTGGTTTCTCCAGTATGTATTTCAATTCGTGAGAGTGCGTCAGCGTTAGTATTCATTTTTCCTTTTTTATATACCACTGTAAAATCATATTCACTTAATTTTAGTCGCCATCGTGTGAGACGAGAATTTGGTTCTTTCAAATTCATCATCCACTGTAGAGGTTTGTGGTCTGTCAGTATTTTGAATTTTCGTCCAAATAAATATGGTCTGAAGTATTTGGTCGCCCAAACTATAGCGAGAAGTTCCTTTTCGATGGTGCTATAATTAATTTCACTATCATTCAATGTTCGGGATGCATAGCATACAGGTCTGTCAGCTCCTACTGGTCCTTGGGATAGTATGGCTCCAGTGGCTAAGTTAGAAGCATCAGTCGTCAAATTAAACTCTTTGGTAAAATCGGGGTATTGTAAAATAGGCTCGTTGGTTAACAATGTTTTACATTTTTCAAAGCTATTAATATATTCAGGGTCAAAAGTAATCTTTTTACCTTTTTTCAAACATTGTGTTAGGGGTTTAGTAATTCGAGCAAAGTCGGGGATAAATTTCCGGTAGTAACCTAAGAGTCCTAAAAACTGCTTTATTTCTTTTGCTGTTTTTGGAATGGGATATTTCTTAATTGCTGCCATTTTATCGGGATTAGGCTTTATACCATCCTTACTTATGATATGTCCAAGGTAAGCTGTTTCGAGTTTGAGGAACTATGATTTATTCATTTGAATTTTAAAATTCGATTCCCTAAGTCTTTGAAATACTTTTTCCAAATTATTCATATGTTCCTGTAACGACATGCTAAAGATTATAATATCATCTAAGTATACGAGACATATTTCGTTTTGTAAACCTCGTAAAACGTTATCCATAACGCGTTGGTAAGTAGAGGGGGCGTTCTTCAGTCCCATGGGCATACGAAGAAATTCAAAATGTCCATGCTCTACATTAAAAGCTGTTTTCGAAATGTCCTGAGGGTCCATCTCTACCTGATAAAACCCGTAAGTTAAGTTAAGAGTAGTGAAATAATTACATTTACCTAATTTGTCAAGGACGTCGTTGATATTTGGAATAGGGTATTTGCTTCTATAGTTTTTTCATTTAATTTACGATAATCTATTACGAGTCGCCATTTTTGTTTACCAGAACTGTCACTCTTTTTCGGCACCACCCAGATTGGTGAGCTCCAAGCAGAGTCAGATTTTCTAATTATTCCTTGCTCTAACATTTTAGTCATTTGGTCCCTAACTTCCTGCCTATGTATAAATGGATAGAAGTAGTTTTTCGCATGCACGGGTATTTCGTCAGTGGTTCTAATTCTGTGTTTAATTTTGTTAGTAAATGTTAACGGTTCGCCTTCGATGTAAAAAACGTCCGCATATTTAGAACAAAGAGCTATTAGATTACTTTTTTCTTCGTAATTTAAATGATCCGTTCTCAAACGTGATAGCACTTCTTGTCTGCGTGTCGTATATCGGGTGCATGTGTACTCAATATTAAACAACTCAGCACTCGCCGGCCGGTCTAAAGATAATATAATGTCGTTAGATGTTGGGTTCTCTTCCTCTAAATAACCACGGCTATTATTTACTGTGGTAAGACATTCATGGATAATACAATTGCAAATTAATTGCTCTTTAACAAAAACTTCTCCATCCGGGGAGTTAATAGGAATGCGAATTAATTTTGAAGTTCCGGCTGGGATAATGTCCTCGTATAGATTAACATTGCGAGAGTTATACATGCTAATTGGATTTGAAGAAGTGCGAGTAATTAAGTATTCATCTTTTAAGTCAATTTTAGCCTCCCATTTCGTTAACAAGTATAGTCCTATCAGTTCTTCGAAATAGGCATGGAATTTATAAATGAATAATTTAATGTCTTGAGGATCCCTAAATTCGTCAAAGCACGGTAATGTATTAGAATACTCATTCCTACTTATCGTATACACATTAGTCACTTCAAATGGATCGTAGTTTAATAAATAATTTGAAAAATACTTTTCTACAGCGTGAGGGCTAATGAAAGATTGGTTTGCACCGGTATCTATTAAAAGTTAAAGCGGAGGGTTTTTAATTTGAATATACGGTAATTGTCTTTGCGTCTGTAAGTTTAATTCTATTTTGGTTTGGGTGATTTCTGGTCTGAATGAAAATCCTGATCGGTACAAATAGCTTCTGACTGTGGTTCGACTTCATTTAATAAACGGTCATTATTCGTATCGTAATAAGCAATAGCATTATCGTAATAGTCGGGTCTGTAATTAGTATGTAATTAGTATTCAGGTCCGTAATTTGTAGGTGGTGGGTTACCCGATTTACGCCAGTCATGTCCAGTCATTAGGGTTTGAGGTAAAAGTCTGGGATTAAAATTCTGAATTCCACTCATAGGCTTTGGCATTGAATTTTGAGGGGAATTATTTCTAGGTGACAATCGAAAAACGTTACTGTGTGGATTATAATTAGGCAGTGGTGCACTAAACATCTGTTGTGTTTTTGTATGCATATTATGCGGAGGTTAATTTCGATTAAAATTAAATTTAAAAGGCTGTGGTTGTTGTATAGGACGTTGTCCGATAGGGGTTTGCCAATTAAATACCGGTGGTTGAAAGTTTTGAGAACGAGATTGTGAGAATGGAATGGGTTGCATTTTAGGGGTCGACTACTGTTTTAGTCCGTCTGTCCGTCCGTCTGTTGTTGTACATATGTAACATTTAATTCCTCTTGAACATATTCAAGAGCTTTTTCTATGGTTTCGGGTCGCATACACCGAATTCGTGAACCCAAAGGTTCTTTTAAGCCGAGAATAAATGCCTGCACAGTAACTTTTCTTTAAAGATCGCGTTTGGCGTCGATCGTAGTCGGTAAAGCCTTGAGAAGTGTAACGTAAGTCATTATCGTACTGAATAGCGTTTGGCAATGGCTATAAAATTCCTGAGGAGTCTTATTTCCTTGTACGGCTAACGAGAGGTCGTTGTATAAAGCTGTTTCGTCCCGTTGGTCAGAAAAATTATTAATTAGTGAAGTTCTGATACCAAGCCAACTATCTGGTATGCCATTAGAATTAATAGTATTTTATTTAGTATCCCGTTTAATAGACACAAGTTAAATAATTCGCTACCAGGCGCGGTGTTTCAATATTGCATTACAATTTGGTCGCAAATATTAATAAACCTCGTAAGTACATTAGGGTTTCCGTCAAAATCGGGCACAATCCTAAGGATTTTATAAATGGTGTCCGGATCTTGAGACATATTAGAATTCATATTCTCTAAACCTATTAACTTAGAATTAAGTTCTAAATTCAAATTTCTGATACAATCTAAACTACGACGTCGGGCCTGCTGCGATGCAGATTCCCGATATCTATGAACTCTAGGGTGAAAAATTTTGGATTGGAAATACAACTAGGATAAGAGCAACACGAGAAAAGTTCAAATGTACTCACATATACTTCATTTCTGGTTTCTCCTCGTGAATCGAAGTCTGGATTCGCCTTCCGGTTTTACAGCTGGTCCGTAGATTCTGGATACTAGTGATGACCTAACTGTCCCTATCTAGTATCCTACCGACTGCGCCAGTTACGTTAGCTGCAGTCGAAAGGTCGAAAAAAACCCAAAAACTACTTTAAACTTATTTAATTAAAAGAAACTACAATAAAACTTATTTCCTAATTAGCATGTCTAACCTACTCGATGTAAGTAATTAGAATGACATAAAATAGTAATTAAATTATAAAATCACATTTGCAATGTTACACCTAGTTTGGTTCTCACGATGAAGGAATTCGCTGCATCATCAGTCCTCTTGATGTGTGTATACGTGATGCAAGAATAGTTGGGTTTTATTCAGATATTTATAAATTCGAAAATAATTGTAAAACCGTCATGATTCGCAATATATATTATAATCACGCTATATGTACAGTAGCCTTCTGTTGCAAATGTAATTGTTGGAATTTATTATCAAGATGCCATAAAGATAACTTAATGTTTTTATACTCACATTTGGTTTGACTGGTACCAATTATGTATTTATTTAATTTAGCTGCTAGCGTTCCACATTAGATGTTTTACATTTTTTTAAAGATTTTTTTTTTAATATAAAATTTATTCCTTGTTGTTTTATTTTTGCATTTGCACATAATTATGATTGGCTTTTCAGACCTTTTGAAATAAATGATTGTTTTCCCAAATTCGCTTGGTAGTTTTATCTTATAAGATAAACGTTCCCATGATCTAGGGCAGTTGACCAAACTTTAAAGTGTTTATAATCATAACATTTTTTGCGCCCTGTGCTCCTGGTAGCAAGTGTTATATAATTTACATTGTGCTATACATAGTTACATAGTTAAATTATATTTAATAGTCATAGAAACTTCATAATATTCTGATCTTCCTGGCATCGACCTCAGATTTATGATAACAATACTAATATATATAAATAAGGCTATCGCGGAACAACGCGCAACGACATTGAGTTTTGCCACTTATCACGAATTATCTCTAATTTGAGTGAAAAATGGAGAACAGAGTGTTTTGAAATTGAGTTCTCTCCCGGGAGAGTGCGGGATAAAATGTAAAGTTAAAAATTTTTTAGAGGAAATCAGAGTCAAAAATTGAATTAATTAGCGATATAAAATCTACTTACATTGATTTATTGATAAATATTTTAATAAAAGTAATAGAACATTATTTTTTTCTAGATAAATATATACAGGCTGTATTTTCAATATTTTCTAAATCTTAGATTTATGTGTGTGTAAAACAAAATGTCTAACTCCATATGTAAAATTATTTTATTCTATAGGATTATACATTATAGAATAAAAAACCTTAAGATATGGATATATTTATACTTCTTGATTATTTATAAATTTGTGTATAAAAGATAAGGGTAAGAGGGTGTGATGAAGGAGTGAGGTCATTAATCTTCATTAACGGACGACGCACTCGACGCGACCACCCTCTAGATTTGTATGTGAGAGCGGAAGCTCATAAATTATATAACGAATTTTCAGCACTTGAGGTACACACGGTGGGGTATATATGAGTCCATAAATGTGTTTATATATATATATATATATATATATATATATATATATATATATATATATATATATATATGAGTCCATAAATGTGTTTAAGAAAAGCAGAAAGCTGGACCAGTCTAGTCATAGTGATTTACTTAAAAATCTGTATACGTGTCGAAATCCAGTCGGTACAATATATTCATAATATTAATCTAATATCTTTATCATTTGTTCAAAATAAATTGTTATTGTAATCAGTGACAAAATACCTAAAAAAGATGCAACTATTACCTAAAGATGCAACTATTACCTAAAAAAGATGCAACATTAAGTTAATTTGCACTTTATTACATACAACGCATCAAAACCAGCGCACATTCTTAAAATGGCATTTTTTAGTGCAAATCTGAACAAAGAGCCGCTCTACAAGATTTATCACGGGTAACGCAAACAACGGAAAAGTTTCGAGCAAACGTCGAGAACAACTGTTACGATACCACTATACTGTTACTTTTTAATACTAAACTTAATTCAACGCCCAACATTTATCCGTTGCAACAATTTTTGTAGGAATGTTCAGTCTTACGCTAAACTAGACGTCAGTTGGAGCCTTCCGAGGGATTTAATAGAAACGGATATTATACGATCCATAACGATATTATGCACAAAAGCTTTATTGTTTAGAGCTAGTTATTATTATATGTTTATATTATTCAATATGTATGTAAAATAACAAAAGGTTTATTGATTAATTAAAAGTTTAAATTTTTTACCTATTATGTGCGTATTCTTTATTATTTACAATACATTTCATATTACAATTATATTTCAAAAAAAAAAAATAAATGTGAATAATGTACGATACACTTTTCTAGATTTAGAGCGGACTGCGGATTGCGCCATTGCGTTGTTTGTGACTTTTATTCAATGCAGGGCTATTAAAAATTGGTACGTATATTTAACAGAGATATTTTTTTAGTTAAACTTACTGTAAAGTTATAACTGCTGGTGAAGACAACGTGTGATTGTCAATGACTAAATCTTGATCGATGATTCTGGGTTCGATCCCCGTTTGGGACAAGAGTAGTTTATATGTCCTCGTTCTGTTAAGATAACCAATTGGTAACAAGAAATGTATGAATAAAGTCCATGCAAACTAAATTGTGAGCGACAACAAGGGAACAATTAGAGTAGTAGTATTTTATAAAATCTAGATTTTTAGACTCCGTACATATAATTAAATCTAAATTTAATTATATGTACATTGCAAAATTTTACTACGTACGCAGGCCGGTCATGGCGCGGTGGGGAAGCGTCTGATTGTGGGTTCGATCCCCACTCGGGAGAGTGATTATATTTTAATTATTTTCACTTCCTCTCTCTATTAAGACAAAGTGCGGCGTTGAGTTCCGTCACTCAACACGCAATGTCTCAAATTCGATGGAAAGCAAAGTACGGAGTGTCTTGACACTAGGTACTTTCTATCTATGATATGCGGGAAGCGTGAAGCTAAAAAAAAATAGCTGAACTTAATAAGGTTTATTTTAGCAGATTTGTTTACAGTCTATACTGTCTCACTGACCAAATTCACCACATTTTTTGTAATTATGAGTTTCTCTAATTTTATGTGCTAATAAGAATGACATTTATACAAATAAATAAAATAAATTAGACTATCTGTTTATAATATTAAACTAATAGCTTTATGTTAATTGAATATATCTACCGCAGCGTTTGGCGCTCCGTCCTTTCTGACTACTCCGCAAAGGATAAAGCGTAAATCTAAAAAAATAACATATCTATAGGTTACATATACCAAAACAAACGTTTTGGTTAATCTCTGGAACGATTGGAGTAATTTTGACGGGATTTTTAGTGGATAATATTTGGAATAAAGTGTAATCGATTCGACTACTTATTTTACAATTATCAAATAAAGATCCAGAGGTATTAAATTCCACGCGGACGAAGTCGCGGTTACAGCTAGTCAGTAACAAGTTACTTCGTTTTCTATATTTTGCCTATTTTAGTTTGTCTGACGTGTTAAATTTTTAGTCTAATCACACTAGCAGAAATGTTCTAGTAGCTTTAGCTAGCTAGCTAAATATTTATATAACAATTGGGTTATACTCAGAAAGGATTGCCTTGGTCTTCGATTATTGCTTTTAATTTTGTTAGTTTATTTTTTTTATGTACATTAAACACAAAGTTCTTGTTAAAAATTATTTGTCGTTCGATAATATAATAGTAGTGAAAGTTTTTTGTTTTATTTTAAAAAACTATAACTGCACCTTTAAATATATCTTTTGTACAACTAATTCTTAAATTTCTTTTTTGTGTCTAACTTAAATTAAATATTTAAAGATCAAATTTTAAATTTCTTTACTTAATATTGTTTTCAATGGAAAGTAATTATAGAGCCGACAAAATTAATTCTTTCTTTCGATCTTGCTCAGTACAGTTAAACATTAATTTTGTCAAACTTGTAAACTTTTGAAAGAAGTTAATGAAAATTTACTTCAATCGAGACAAAATGCCTCAAGATTGCTTTAGATGTGCCCACATACTTGTTGAAATTAGTTATTTCTTCGTAAAAAAATGCTTCTTTACTAAATATGTTTCATTAATTTATTACAGGTTTTTCTTAGATACGGATTTTGACACGCATATTGATTTGGATTCTTCAATTTTTGCATATGTTAATAGCTTGTTTCAATAGTTCTATTTCTATAAAAATACGATACTACCAGTTTATACTCGTCAGTTTATGTAAAAATATTAGTATTATCAGTCCTAATAATGCAAATGTCGCACTTTTAAAGGATAATTTTGCAATGATAAATTTATTGTAAAATGATCCTTTAAAAGTGCGATAAGTATTCTTACACGATTGGGCGTATGAATCTAAGCAAATACATGGAACCTTAAAAATTATGTACTTATATTTTTAAAGGAACGAGAAAAAAAGAGTTTTTACGTTTTATTCTTCTAACTACGGTGGATCTACGGAGGAGAAGGTCTGACAAATCAATCTATGCAACTGGACTCACAGGCAGTTTCTATTAAATCTAATCACATGTTCATTTAAAATACACAGTGAAAAGTAATAGTGATTTAATTTTACTAACATTTTTTTTAGCTTCACGCTTTTATCTCGCAAAGCAGGGTAGACAGAACGTATCTAGTGTCAAGACACTCCGTACTTCGCTTTCCACCGAATTCGAGACATTGCGTGTTGAGTGGTGGAACTCAACACTGCATTTTATCTTTTTTTACCAAGCAAGGAAGTGAAAATAATTTAATCACTCCCAAGAGTGGGGACCGAATCCACAACCGATCGCGTTTACAATTAGAGGTCACTGCGCCACGATTGGCCGGATCTTTACTAACATATACTGTCAAAATTTGTAAATATATCTATAGTAAAGCTAATTCTAAATAGCTAATTCATAAACAATGTCTCGCCAATTGAGTTTTTTGGTTTCACTCCCTAGTAAGATACAGGTTTTAAGCAACAGTAATACTTACAATAGTAAAATCTTATTTGACGTGCGATATCATTTATTTATGACCCATGAGATAAGTACTCTTTGAACTTTATTTTCAAATATTATCTTTTTGAATGACAAAATATAATATCTCTACATGACCAAGTTACTAGATGCGTCATATGGCTAGTTAATTTTTTTTCTTTTAACATTTTATATAATAAATGACTAGCACTATTTAACGTGATCTAAGCCTGAATGTAAATATCCATTATAAACAGACTTAACAGTTTATCACCCTTACTAGTTTAAATAAAGTAAATTTATTAAATAGCAAACAAGATTGTTGGAAAGTTCCTTGAATATTCAGTTCTTTTGTGATTCTAGGAAAGTTGGCTCAACTTCTTAAGGACAAATCCCTTGAAATAAAATCAATTATCATGGAACTTTTACTATCATAATGAATTCTGTAGACAACATTCTTAGCTGCCTTGGAAAATTGTATATTATGATTATATTAAGTTAAAAACAGAAAAAACACAATTTATATAACTAATAAAACCTTTGATTTTCGTGATTTTTACATATTTTAAATGTTTCATTTAATAAGATTAATATAATGATATATAGATGCAATAGTACGAAATGAATTTAAATTGGGGCTACGTGTAAGAGACAAAAGTTGTTTAGGTGAAGTGAGGTAAGTGTTTTACATTGTAAGCGTCAAAGTATGAGATAAACCGAACACCCTTGAATCGGATCTATTTCTACAACAGTGATTTATTGTACTACAATGAATAGGCTCTCGATCTGCAGAATATGTTGGAATTGCTGAAACTTGGAATTGAAATTCTCTTTCGACACCGATTCGAACGCAATAACCTTTGCGCTTCGTGAAACAAGGTCTGTCTTATCGACCTTGTTTCTTATTGTATGCTATTTACATTTGCAATGTATTTCTATCTTTACTTATTTCATTGAATTGCAATCATCTAAACTTACACGATAAAGCTTGATATAATTTTACTTCAACATCCTGGGCATCACACTGGGTTCTTTTTATCCTGGAAAATACATTATATGTTATATAAATAAAAAAAACAAACTTAATTTCCTAACCTAATCGCAAATAGTAAGTTCACTCGAATTTACTAACGTTACGCTGTAATCTGTAATATTTATTATTATTATTATTTTTTAAATTTATTAAAAATATAAATTTTGGCAATTTTTATCTTATGTGTGAAAGCGGGCAGGTGAATGAACGGAATAACTATCTATAGCCGTGAGTTGACACGGGCGAAGCCACGAGCCGCGAATAATAAATAAACGTATCTGTTTAGTACATGTAACGCTTAAAATTGTGTTTGGGCATACTGTGATATCATATCTTACTAAATTTAAGTATTTATATTACTTATAATCATAAGTATTGAAAAAACTATAAAAATTCTATAAAGCAAATGTTTCAAAGGATAAATTATTCTTTAGACTGAACATAAATATTTAAAAGACAAGTCTTATCATCGTCCATTTACTTATACTTTCGCAAACGGTAAATTTAATAAGCATTCAAAGAAATTTAAATACAGATGTTTTAAAGAAATCTGAGTAATAATAATTTGTTATTTGCAAGTAAAAGCAAAGTGCAAGCGGAGTAGCTGAAGCTTGCAAACAATGCAGGTAAAATCACTTATCGTGCCCGTTAAGATTGTTTATCAAGCTAAAGAAGGATTAAAGAGATGATTAATAGCATGGCGTTCAAAACATAAGGTAATCATAAACAACATTGTTGGTGTTTTACAAATTTAGTTGTTTAATTTCTCAAATTTTTAATTATTACATTTCGAACAGTTACGTTAAAGGTTGTCTTTTTGTATTTGCACAAATATATTTAAATTACATACTTTGTGTGTGAAATAAATGTCAGAATTTTAAATATTTAATAGTTGATACGGATATTTAAGTACCTATACGGGTTACCTATATAGGCACAAGCGTGTTGTCGAAAGATTGAATATATTAATGTGTTAAAGTATTGAATTTGAGAACGCACAAATCACAACCAATACGACGCATGCATAGATTATTGCAATCTGTTTTTTTTTGGATTTAGCATATGGAATAATAGCTCCTGAAATATTCGATTACTATTATTAGAGACGACACTAAACAATGGTATTATCAACCAAAGCTTATTGATTTAGAGGGAAAGTAACTCTGAATAACTCGATCTAAAGCAGTTTTCAATGAGAGTTATCTATTGCAAAACTTTAACGTAAAATTAAATCTTTCCAGACGATATTAAATTTCTGTTGTCTTTGAAAATTTATGATGGCCTTTCGAGAAGCTATTGACAATTTTACATGCTTCGCGATTTATGAATTTTACTCTAATTATAAATTTACAGAAATGGATCTACAATTTATTATTACTTAGAAAATATTTACACAGAATTTCAATAACTTTGAAATATTAGAATTTATCTAGATAGATATTACATTTTCAATATTTTTAGTGTTATTCTTCACTTAGGATTTTTTTAAATGTTTAGATATTAATTTATTGTTTATTAGCGAAATGTTTTAATTGTCAAGTCTATAGTCTTTTGTTTAATTGTCAAGTCTATAGTTGTTATGGTTAATTGTGCATAATGTGTATGTAATGTGACAGTCCTCATTTGCAACCAGGTTTAGTTTGTTCTTTCTTTTGTTGCCTTAAACACTTTCAAATGATTTAATAATAATATTTGTTTTATTAATAAGTATAATCTATTATTACTAATATATTCTACATAAGTATCAACATAATAAGATTATCTGTCTGTAACATGATGGTTGTAGGTTCGATTTACACCCGAGCTGATCGGACTAAGTGTGACATTGAGACTATTCACTCCACCCGATGTCACGATTTCGGACGAAAAGTGCGGAATAGAGTGTCTTGACATTTTTTTTGTGTCTATATGGCTACGTAAACGTGTTCTGTGTTTTTTAATTATTAATAAATCAAGCATGTTATGGCCAGTGACTTACATTTATTACAAACTTACCAATAGCTACATCAAAGATACAGTATAAATTATATTTCGCGTAATTTCCCTTCCTGATATTGCTATGATCACATAGCAATTTACAATTATCTGACGTTTATTAGCTGATAGCATGTTAAAATATATAAATCAATAAAGTCTTTATTTTGTATAAACTAAGAGTCTAGTGTTTTGCAATTTGAAATAATTATTATAAATAAATAGTATAGATAAAGTTTTTATGAAAATACCGATATACGTTTTTTTTACTTTTTAAATTCTGACACAATTTTTTCTAAAACATACACTCATTTGTACTTGTACGGCATACCATTGACGAATATACTTAGTCCATCGCCTTATCATATCCATAAAAAGAGAAATTATAATGTGTTAGAAAAAAAGATTCTTATACATGTATGTAGGTATCTAAATTTACTTACGAATATTTATAGCTGAAGCCCTTATCTAAATTATGACCGAAAATCAACCACAATCAATAGGCAAATCATGTGCCTTCGAAGTAATTAGTACATTTATGGCTAATGTTGCTAGCATATAATCCTTAGCTGTAATTACAAGCAGCTGTAATACAGTATGGGATGTGCAATATTGAAATGGAATTGAAATATGTTTAGTCTTATGTGTTAAAATTTTTATGGAATCAGTATCGATACTTCAGAAATTAATAGAACTATCTCGTATTTTGTACTGAAATAAATGTTTCATTAACAAGAAGATAAGAAAAACTTTACTGTACATTAAATATCAAGTTTTATTTTTCTTGTAGTTGTTTTTTTATAGTCCTTTATATTATGAATTTATGATTTCAATATATTATGATTTCTAACTGTACAAAATTAATACTTGTTAAGTGTATCTGAGGAAAGCCTCAAAACAAATAAAGTTTTGTAATCGATATATTTTTTCTATTTATATATATACAGATATTGAAGATGAAACAATTACGATACAGACACATTACTTGCGTTTCAATTAAGATTCAAAGAATTAACTACTTCTTTTTTGTTAAAGTTAGCATGAACTTGCTAGATTTTAAAATAATACTCCAAAATCACGTACATGCAGTTGTTGTCTTAATAAATAAATGTACCAGGATAGTGTAACCGGTAGGCTGCAGTTGGCTAGCGGCCAGACGTAATGGCCCGATTCGGCCGCTTGCCTACGATTATTTATTTCAACTAGATATCATTTTACGCTTCTTAAATACAAAGAAGCTTTCACAAATTATGATGATTTATTAAGTTATAAATAATTTTAATGCTTTTATATTTAATAATAATAAGTTGAGAATTTATTTTGGATATACAGATTTAAGACTGTAAAATATATATAGACCTTATCTATTTGTGTTAGTACTTTTCATATTTATACTTTGTCAGCTATAGTCTTGAATACGGCTGGCCATGATCAAAATAAAATCAAATTTCCTGCTGCAAACTTATGTAACTCTTCCATAGTATAGAGTATTTTGTAACTACCAAACTGCTGATGATTGTATATAAAGAAATAAAACTAAGAAAAGGCAAGAAGCTTGTAACAAACCTAATACAAACAATTTGTAAACGATTCCTAAGCTTTACTCAGATCTCAAAAAAATCTAAGATCAATTTACAGTTGTAACCTTCTCAAGATAAGGAGGTATATGACATGCATATTGATATAATATGCAACTAATGTTATAAATATCTTCACAATCCAAATCATAATCTAATCTTCATAATACCAAAATATTACAAGTATTGCAATTCAAACACCATGGATAATTTTGTTACAAACATTGAGTGATGGCCACGTATGTATAAATTTATATTTGCATTAATTATCCAGCTTAATGATTTTTGAATTGAAAGCAATATGTGTTTATTAATAGCTGTTTCGCGGTACTATTCTAAATTAGTTTGGGAACACCATTCATTTCATCAAAGTTTTACAGTTTGACACATTCATTAAAGTTGAGTTACATAACGCCAGGATGATTTAGTGCCCTTATAGCTTAAATGTTTCATACATTTTATTATGTATAATTCGAAACTTTCACGTGAGTGATATTTTGTTATATTTTCTATTTAAATCTGAAATCCATCATATTTTTGTCAATTAAAATTTTGTAAAACAGCTATTTAGAGAATAAGTACATACATATTATACGTTTACTTTTTACAATTAATAAGGTTTACTAATACAGAGGATATTTTAATGTCCTATGAAAATATGACAATAAAATTCAATTGCATTTTACTCAGTATGAATTGTTTACTTCTATAGGTATGTAGAAATATATTTCTTTCCATATGTATTACGGCACAGTTGAAATATGCCTGATTTAAACTTTGGTTCGGATTCAGAATAATCATACTTATTCTGAAAGCCTCTTGCTCGCGCAACAATTGTTAACTATGTTTTATTATTTATGGATTATAAGGAGTTTAATTTATATCTACTAATTATTTCAAGTAAAAATTGTGTTAAAATAAAATCATAAGTAAACTTAATTTATAGAAACCAAAAATTTCAGTTCACTGGATAAACTGCGGTTAAGAGCGATTACGACCGAATGCAAATATTCATTTGTGGTCGAGAGACTTATGGGATTTCATAAAATATTAATTGCTTTGATATACATTTCATCTAGTTTTACACAAAACCAAAAATTTTAAACTGACTATTGTATTGTTCTGTAGAAGTAATTATATATTTATAGATACATAGAAGCTCTCATCACATAATTTTTAAGTTAAGAGGTAATGATTTTAAATATTAATTTTGGGACGATGCCATCGTTCATGCCACATCAGCGGGCTCATTTGAACATTAGCGGGCGTTCACAAAGTCTTGTGATATTGTTTTCTGTTGCGTCTCACTCATTAACGCTTTAGATTCCCTTGGTCATATAAATCTCTTATTGATTCTCATACTATATGCTACTTGTATTGTTCTTAATTATTAAAGGATATTTTTATAAGGTAGGCTTTGAGCAATTGCTTTCGAGAAAGGAATTTGATGTTTAAAATATCAAGCACAAAACCGTGTGATGTTGTGTAGAATCATGATTTTGCTTGCTTTGTGCTTAAGATTATAGACATACTGACATTTCTTTCAGTAATCATCTTTTATTCTTCAGATGCCGCATTGTAAATAGAACGCAGAGTAAAAGATAACTGTTGTTTTTGTTTCCTATTTCATTCATTAGAAAGTTTTAATAATAGTAAAAAGTAAGTACATAAATGATGAAAAGAATGATGTGAACGTAAATGGTGGTATCATACAGGCGTATTTCGACTCATTTTACGAAAATGTGGGCTTGAGTATGGAATTTTGCATAGTCAAAGCAGAAGTTTACATGCAGAAGTACAGGAAGATAATACTTTTCATAATAAAACATTACACACACTACTTTATTTGCTTGAGTAGTGTATTTGTATGTAGTTGCTAAGGTAACGTGTATTTTACGCATCAAAGTGGCAATTTGATTAAGAATTATAATTTGTTCTATGAATTTGTTTATATTTGCTAAATTACTTTCATAACATTTTATATAAAAAATTAAAATTTATTAAATAATTAGGCAAGTACCATTCTTTCTAACATTTTTAAAATTGTTTATATGCGGTAATAGAAATCCTCCCACAGAGGTTCTACCATTAAATATTGTAACAACATTATACACCTTTCGACGTGAACTTGTAAGGAAATAAGCTTAATTGGCTAGAGCACTTGGACAATATCCAAAACGCGAGGCTTCAAATTCTGTTACGTTGATGTATTTATATGAAATTTTATTGAACCTATATTTATGTATACACTCTCAAATATATATATAGAATGCTTCAATTGGATAATAAAAGCGTAAACATTTTCACAACGATTTTATTTAATTTAACGTTTCTTTGAAGTAATGTCAACATAAATATATGATATTTATTTTTTATAATTTCTTTCTTAAAATATATTTTATTCCCCAGCTCTTAAATTTTAGGGCAATCTATCGAAAAAAATACATTGAAGGCGTACTATTCTTGTATTACAACGCGGGGCGAGACGAGTGGGTGATTCGCACGCGATAGGCCGTCATTAATTAGAACCAACACGCGCACAGATCGCTTTCAACACACGAACACAAGTCCCGATTACATCGATCAAATAAATAAAAGATTCTATCAACTGAAAGTACTATTTATTTTTTTAACTAAATAGTTCTATAAAGTAACTAGCTTATTAGATTTTATATTAAGACATTGTTTATATTCTTAACAAGATATGATAACTCCACATTGTTAGATGTTAATGATCAAAATATTTATGTATAGGCCTGAAAATAAACGTTATTATTAAGAATAAACCATACATATAAAATCCAAAAAGAATATTATTAAGTTTATGTTTATTCTTTTAATTTTATGTATCAACCTTTGAAATTAAATAGGTATTCAAGTAAAAATATCTATTATACTTATAAAGGTAACTTGGTTTAATAAAAATATGAAGTCTTATTTAATGTTTATATGTATTTACATAAACTCTTGAATCGAGAAAAAGGCGCCGAGGCTATATCTCCTATACAAATGTTTGTAAAGATCTGGGATCAAAGAAATTTATATGAATAGTGCTTATGTTGACTGATGAATAGCTGTGAAGTCACTTAGGATAATTGACTGGGTACTATAATATCGGTAGTAAATATTTTTATTATACAAATTTGAGCTTCTATATTTGTATAATATAATATATTTATTGCACATACTCATAATACCTTAGTTATAAAATCAGTACGCCATTTATTTTTTGCCAATATATATAAAATATACGTAAGGGAGTGACGTAAAAGATTACAGCTAAGTTTTTGTCTCTGTTAATTGTTTTACTAATTAATTGTTGTTGTTGTTAAAAGTGACGTTGACGTTGCAAAATAAACAGGAAAACTCTCGAATAGAACATTCCACTAACTACACAAATAATGAGCTTTATTTTTAGAAACATAATAGATACACGAATTTATATCGGAAATTTTCATTAATGTTACACAATATAAATATTGTTTTTATTTTATTACAACCATGCAGAACTATACGCATTATAAACCTGTGATAAGTTGCGTGTAAATTTTTGAAATAATCTATAATTCAAAATCAAATTTAAACTTTAAAATATGTCTTTAATTGCTAAAAACATCCATTTAAACGTAAAAATATTGTATAGGAAAATAATGAAAATAATAAACAATGTACAAAAACAAAAATATTGTATAGGAAAATTTAAAGTACAAAGTATTAACGGAAAAGTTTCGTTCGAATATTTAAAAATTACAATGTAATTGTTTAGAATCTATTATTCCTCAACTGCTTAAGCTATTAATTAAAACTGAAATGTTTCAGATTCTTGATGTTTAAATGTAATCGAAACATCTTAGCTGAGGTAAGATTTGTCGTGGTAGCGTCAAGTGTAATAAATGTTTCTTGAAACAGTCCTTTGTTCTTGTGTTGATAGAACCTCGTTGCAACTCCATTCTAGAGTGATATTCCTAAATTGATTTTGAAGTTGAATGAAACTTATTAACTTTTCTATACAATATGATGAATATACCTATGTTTTGTAAATCGTTTAGTGTTTTTTATATAAAAGTTGTACAAAATTATATTAGGTAGATAGTAATGTGATTTTTTAGATTTTTTTTTATTTTAAAAATACCTATGTGGTGGTTTACTTAATTTGTACTTTGTGACAAAATGCACAGTTTTTATTAGCATTGCTTATTACCGTCAGATTTGTAACTACATAAAGCTTTAAATTATTTATTAATAAAATAACGATGATTTGTCAGGCTTCTTGCGACAACTCTTTGTGATTTACCGCTTTTGTTCTATGAGGTTACAACAATAGAATGTATATACAAATCTGTTAAGCACGGGAAACGTTGCCAGTTCCGCAGGGAAATTTCCGTTCAGAGATATTTTCCAAATAAATGTGAATAAATAGGGCTTGCGAGATTAAAAGCGGGCTCGTTGATATATTGTAGGCGTTGCCGCATTCTTGGGTTCGGGACTTGGGTCACGAAATTCGAACGGCAAGTAAAAAATACCCGAATAGTTCACTTGATTTGTAATAGTTATTTTTTCGGCTGTCAAATAACATGTGAGGATGTAGGAATTTAAAGCGAAACGACGTGAGATTAATTGAAAAGCTTTATTTATATAACATTTTTATAATAAGTTTTATTTAAAATAAACTTTGTATTACAGTTTTAAAAGTATAAGTTTTACAAATATATTTAGAACACAATCGATTTCCGTAAGAAATAGAGTTATATTGAAAAGTTCCTCGCAAAGTACATTAATTAAGGTTTTTTCACCACGGCTCCGTGAAGGACTTTGTAAAAATTGTTTCTTCAGGGGAGGAAGACTTCATAAATGCGACTGTCTACTGAGTAGCTTGCATTCACGCTTGACCTAATTAACGTTTCATTTTTTTATATGAATGATTCTTATACTCACTAATTACTTTGTAACGACGATGCAGAAACTTGTAACTGTAAATGCATTTCACTATAACGATATATTTACAAATATATAAATTAAAAGTGTGATATTTTTTCGCGTTCGTTTATTTTCTAAATATATGGTCTCGTTTCATGAACTACATTTTTCTCAGAAAAATAGTACAAATATATTTTTTTATCAATTGCAACATATATATTTAATTGTTTGCCTGTATGCAAACTAAAAATATATTTTAATTTTAATTAAGTACTCTTAGCATAATTTTCATACAATCCATGCCGCGTCAGGTACAACAGGAATGAGGTAGTGTTTTCAGATTTAGGTTTTATTCTCAATATTTTTTTAATTCAAAATCGAAATCCAATGCTTCCATGACCTATATTAAACTATAATGATGTGTTTAATTGTAATTTTGAATTATTATTCTTATTATTAATACTAATATTATTACTTTCACGCTTTTATCCCGCATTGCAGGGTAGACAGGAAGTACCTAGTGTCAAGACACTCCATACTCCGCTTTCTGCTGAATTCGAGACGTGCATATTGTGTAACGGACCTCAGCGCCCCGCTTTGTCTTTCCAGAACGAAGACATGAAAATCATTTAAATATACTCATTTTATTCTACAAGTGAAATGCCCAACTATAAAGATATATGTTTATTTACTTCAGTAAATAGAAACTCTACTTAGCTATATTACAAAGAAGGTTCTCGATATCGTGTTTAGCCAATTAAAGTTCGTAATTCGTAGCGATGGGCGCTTAACTAATAACCTGTTATTAGATCTAAATCGGTGAGATATAAATGGGAGTACCATTTCCCTTTATCAGTTGCAGTAAACTTCTATCGTTTTAATTGCTACAGCTTGTTTCTAAGAAATTCTGAACCTTTTTTGTATATCTACTAAGAAGTGGGTAGAAAGAAATTAGCGATATATGACTCGGTTATTTATAGTTAGTTAGTTAATGGTCACCTATAAAGGTCACAATGTTAAGTTTGGCTTGGCTAATAGGCCTCCCCTAAAACTAGATCACGCTGTAGATTTCAAAAAGATGAAGCCTCCCCCCCCTCCTCTGAAAATAAACAACTATTTCTTTGTTATGTCTAAGACGAGATTTATTTTATTTTATAATTAAATTATGTAATAATTTCATTAACGCGAATTTATGAGAAAAAATATTTCTTAAAATATTTTTGACATATTTAAAAACAAAATTAAGATGATGTTGTGTTATGTTTAGTTTAGGATCACTGTTACTATTGTAAATTTTGTCAGGCTTGTAATTAATGTGAAAAATTAAAAAAATAAATTAATATTCTTTTTAGCGTCTGTCTTCATATACTATAGATATACTATAGATTCATATCTTTATTAGTATTTCCAATAAATTCTTTAAGCAAATTGTATTACCTTTTTAAAATAACAAAGAATATGCTGTAATAGTGACTGTAGCTGTAGTTTAACCGCATAAGCGGAAACGCGCTCCATCATTAACACGAACCGACAAGCCACTAGCTGATTACTAAAGATTGATGGGGACGTATTCGAATATTCTCGTATTCGAATGTTCTTTCCGAAACATTTGAGAACAGTGTACATGAAGGACAGGTTATTATTTAACTAAAACTTTATATAATCAGAATTTAATCTATATGTAAAATAAATGTATAAAAACATGAACTATGACTACATAGGCTTAATTTTAAATTCATTCTTTTCACTTGACATTGTTTTTTTTTATTTACGATTTTTTTTTCTGTTTAAATGTTTTCATCCTTACGAAAGTTCTAGCGTAAAAATCAATAGAATCAATTAGAGTTTAAAATAAACGAATTTAAAATTCGAATAGTATTTTTTTGCCTAATGAACGGAATCTGAAATTTAAAATCTTATTTCAAAGATTTTCTAAGTTGAAAATAGAATCTGGATTTGGATTAAGGAATTATTAAATTAAGGAAATCGGGCGTATCTATAGTAAGGTATAAAAGTGCTAATATCCAAATTCTTGTGCAAATATAAAATCATAGTGTAGAATACCTTTAACCGCAATACAAAGAGAGACACAAATCAGTTAAGTAGGGGACGACTTACGTTCACTCCGTAGGGAAAATATATTTGAAATAAATGTGAATAAATAGGGCTTGCGAGATTAAAAGCGGCCTTGCTGATATATGGCAGACGTCGCCTTGCCTTTGGGAACTTCGTAAGCGACAGATACAAGGAAATTATAGCATGAACAAAATAATTTAAGCTTCCCCTAGATACTGAAAAAGTTTTTAGACTTTATATTGTTAGCAATACGTATTTGTAACAACATTTTTTAAATGACATGAATAACTATGATAGCGGGTGTATTAGTCCTCATATTATTTATGAGACAAATAAGGCCATCGTTGCGCAGTGGACAGCCTTTGCTTGATTATAAACACAATTGGCCGTGGGTTCGATTCCCAATCGATTATATTTAAATTATTATATTAAATTATTAAGATTTCTTCTATTTGATAAGATAAAGCACTGTGTTGATTTCTACAGTCATAAGAAATAATAAAAAATAAAATAATTTTATATGAAAACAAAATAATTTTATATGAAAACAAAATAAAGCTCATACAAGATTTAATCAACCATTAAATGTATTGAAAAGAGGTTTATAGATTCAAATAAAATTTTGGATTCTCTGAATGTATTTGAGTGTCCTATGCGACTTAAATTCGTCTTATGCGCTGTCCTTTCGAGGGATCGCGTTAGGGTAGTACATGAAAATTCAACTAGAGTAACGGGTAACTCAATTTTATATGATAATTTATAACTATTCATGGGTCTGCTGTATTTGTCTCACTATATATGTATTGAAAGGCCAATATAGCATAACTTTATATAATATTTTGTCAATTTTTAAAGGATTTTAGTACGAAATGTTACATTAAAAGTTAGTAGACAAAATTTTTGTTGTTTTGTTAACCTTCACCACTTGATTAAGAGAATGAAAATATAAGACAAAGCGCGGCTCATTTTGCAGTATGTAAAATGCAGGCAGGAAGCGGAAAACGGAATTTTTGGAGCAGCTTAACGTTTTATCTCGCATAGCAGGGTAGTCAGAGACAACATTGGTGTTAAGACACGTCATTCTTTTCTTTCCGCCCGTAATTGAGACATCATGTGTTGGGTCGTGAAATCAACGCCGCTTTGTTTTGTCAGACTAAAGAAATCAAATAAAATTTTGAGTATCATTATTTAAATGACTAGGAATCAAACGCATAACCTGTCGTGTATGCGGTCAGACGCTGTCCTATTGGGCCAGAGATTTCTCTCCTTACTCTGCTATGCGTATACACTCTGTATATGAAACGCAATTTATGATTATAACGAAAACATTTGTGAGAATGTTTTACTACTACTATAAAAAACCATAATGATTTTCTAACTCTGTAAACAATTATGAGATTTTTGTTTTGTACGGAAAAGAATATAATAGTACAGTTTAAGTAGTGGTCACAGATTTATTTTCGCATCGATAGCAGCATTTGCGAAAATTGGTGCACATTGCAATTGCAGTGCAGTGTACAAAGGTACACTGCACTGCAATTGCAATGTATAAAGATACATTTTAGATGCAACCTATATTTTTATGATATTTATTTTAAATAAAAGTATTTTAAAAAGTATTTTATTTCTGGTAAAAGACAAAATGCGGTGTTGAGTTCCACCACTCAATACGCAATGTCTCGAATTCGGTGGAAAGCGAAGTACGGAGTATCTTGATACTAGATACTTTCTGTCTACCCTGCTATGCGGGATAAAAGCGTGAAACTAAAAGTATTTTAAACGGATTAAATATGAAACAGATAAACGCGTATATTTTGGTATTCGAAAATACAGTTTCGAACACTTTACAGTATGGTCTATGGTCTGTGGTAGCAGGTAGACTGAGGTGGCATTCGTCTGTCAGTTGATACAAAAATTAATTATATGAATCTACCGCCATCTCTTTCTTAATTGCCTCGCGTACTGCTCTGGATTCTTGCAGAATTAGCTGAGCTTTGTCTCTGGTGTGGTAGATTTGAGGCTTTAAATTTTTTATAAGTGGGTCACAGGTGGTAGAGAGTTTCCAAGTATCTTCTCTATTGAAATTAGGATGTTTTTTAAATTTATGTATATATATTTTGATTAATCCGTTTAAAATAGTTTTATTTAAAATGTTTAAAAATCGCGATTATATAATTTTTTTTATCAGGTACCGCTAGGCCTGTGATCTGTGACTACGGACTGCAGTAAAGTATTCAGTGTTAGAAACGCCGGATATTCAGAAATGTATTTTCGAATACCAAAATATACACGATTAGTTGGTTTAAAATAGTTTCATTCAAATTCAGCGGAAAGTGGAGTACGGAGTGTCTTGACACTAAGCAATTATGATCTACACTACTATGTGGGATAAAATAATAATAATAATATTTACTATTTTTAAAGTGTTATTCGACACTTAGGATTAGAAAACGGTTTTGAAAAAACGTATAAAAAATTGAACGCAGCGGAATTCGAACCCACGCCTCTTGGATACCGTCTTGGACGGTATCCAAGGGGCGGGTTCGAATTCCGCTGCGTTCAATTTTTTATACGTTTTTTCAAAACAATAATAATAATAATAAAATAGTTGTTGTTTGCTTCGAAATTTCCGTTTCTGAAATTATAATACATTTTTTCAGTTATGTATGTTTATCTAATAAGGCTGACATCGTAACAAAGTTTGAAAACTTCTAGTAATGTGAAATTTAAAAGCATTTATACACAAATATTTAAACATTTGTTAGGATTATAAATCAAGAAATATTTTAATTTTGTCATGTAATACCAAGGGAGTGCTTTCAATGCAAAGTGGAGCAGCACCAAAGAGGGCAAGAAAACTTTTATGAACTACTTTAATATTGGTAGCAATTTTCTTGGCTGCCTAAGAAATTGTTTGTATTGAAACATTGACCGAGAAAATTGTATATTAAGATAAATTATCCTCGACATATTTTGTATGAATTTGATGTTTAATTTTTATTTTTAAGATTGACTTAACATTTAATGTAAATAATGCATACATTTTTTAATATACTATTTAACTACACTAAATTGTTTTATTTAAAAAAGGCAAGACAAATGAGATTCTTTTAGTGGTTGGACAACAATTTAAAATAAAACTATTTTAAACGGATTAATCGCGTATATTTGTCGAGAAATAGCTGCGCGGTTGGTGTATACAGCATCAACCGTGAGTAACGATATATACTTATGTATATATTGAAATATAAATATGATTCAATATTTAAATTAAATATATCTATTTAATGTACATAACAATAAAAAATCGACAATAATAAAATTATTATATATGTCATATAGTATGTAATGAACAGATTGTGTGCGTGTAGTAGAAGTTGCAGTTGTGCATGTAATACGGTGACTGAGTTTGTCGACGTCGGCGATGTTGTGCGTCGTTGGGCCGAGTCGTCCGCCATAGAGTTTTTCACTTAAAGTAATTTCAGGTTGCACTGTCCTGAATGTCAAAACATTGCGTGGCATATATATAGGGTGCGGCGGTCGAGTTAATTTTCTAATGTACTAATGTATAAACATATAAGATGAACTGAAAGACTCGTACCGCACATAAAATAAATATGGTATATGGCTTTATGGCGAATATTGGCATATGTATATGGAGCGATATATATAGTGGATCTACGAGATAGAAAGACGAGGAAACTTTATGGCTTGCTGATATTTATTGTCGGTGGCATAAACCAATGTTGCTGGGCGTCACTGAGGCTGATATAATTATCTTAAATGAACTGCTACGGAGACGTTGGTCGGTTATATCATGACTGATGCTGTCTCGCTTCGCATGCGCGGTCCTTTACGGCGTTGATATAACTTGCGACACGCTACTGTCGGAGTTTGATGAGCATTATAGCTTATGGATAACTGACGTCGGTGGCGCGACTTATATATTCTATGACGTTGCGCGTGCGATACTTGCACGACGTCGGGCATAGATGTAACTTGTTTCTATGTTGTTTTGCAGCCCTGGTATGGGATTAACGGTTATTTGACGCTTTTATATCTCATGCGTTTCCAAGTATGTTTTAGTGGCGCCCTTGCGAGGAGTGCTGTATGTATTATTATAACACGGAAGGCTGTAGTACACAATGGGGTTTGATTGTTTGTTTAGTGCCTTATTTGGCAATAGAACGCATAATGTGACACACGATTCAGTATTCGGCAAATCTCATGCTGATATCTGATGTCGGTGGCTCCTAGCTGAGATTAATTGTTGGTTTTGGCAGACGACTGCGTATTTATACATATATGATAGCAGATAAACGATATAAATTGGTGCCGTGAACAGGATGGTCAATGGCCTTATAATTATTGTCCGTGAAATGGAAAGAGACAGAAGAGGTTATGAGTATTTAAGACATTTTCTGGTTGGGGGTTGATAGCTCAAAGGGTTGTTTAATTGAAATGTTGCAAAGACGGGGGGTTGATAAATAGCTTATAAAGAGATGTAAATTCTATTACGATATACTTCGTCGTCGTTTTTTATTTTATGGAAAAAGGAGGCAAACGAGCATGGTCATCTATAATATTAGGGTTGTAGATGCGTTGCCGGCCTTGGGATGGATGCGAAAGGAGATGGGGAAAGGATAGGTGGAATAGGGAAGGCTGGCTTACATGACATCAAACCAACCAACGAAAATTGGCAGATCGTTTTTGTTATGATAGTGCTCGCGAGCCAGTCTGAGGATTAATCACCAAATTAAAAATATCATTAATGTGCATAAAAACAGCTCGAGACAGGACACAACCTTGACAAACGCCAGCGTTCATGGTTATATATTCGGGGCAAAAACCGATAGTGATCTTGACGCTACGCCGAAATAGGAAACTGGCGATTCATTCACATAATATCTTGGGAAGCCTATGAGATGTAAGTTTAGGAAGGAGTGTCCCGCAGCGCAATCGATTTAAGGTCTTCATTGTGTTCAGAGTAACTTTTTTTAACAGTCGCTGAGCAACCGCTTATTCTCTATATATATCAGAAGTTCAAAATATTTGTCGATGAGAGCAAGAAAGTGATAGCAATAAGTAGCTACTACAGCTGTAGTAATTCAGATGGGAACTATAGCTTTTTTTTGGATTGGATTGAATTAGGAAGTTCTTCCATGAGCCTGGGACTATGTGAACTGTAAACCGCAATTACTTAATATATTATTTGATCGATCTTGTTTTGAAGAGCAATAGAAACAAGTATTTGCTTATTTATTGGAGTAATACAAAAGAAATAAAAATGTACATTAAATATTTATATTATATTACTTTATAATTATACAAACAATAAAGAAGGTATAAAATACTAACGAAAATAATTTTCATTAACGGTAATGAATAGGTCAAACTAATAACAGTAATATATTGTTTAAATAATTCCACACAGAAGATGGAATTCTTTGTGTTTTGCTTTGATAAGAAATTTACTTGATGATATACCTGTTGCTAAAGAAATTGTAAAGCAAATTCTCTTTTTAATTTAAATTAGGTAACGATATGTTCAGAATTTAAAAATAAAACTTTGTTACTTCGTGTTTGCTTATAACATTCTGCTTGGTAAGTTGGCAATTTGATAATGATATTAGCTTACTATTTTATATTTTTCTAATACCATGTTATTTTACGTATTATATTTATTAGTAAATTTTATTATGTAACGATTTATATTTTTTTGATATTAATGTTCATGTTACTAAATTCTAGTAGTTTAGTCAATATATAATTAAAATAATATTAGTCTGGTATATACTCGTATTTATGCTTGAGCCTGTGAAACACAATTAAACGTACACATAAAAATGTCTGTGCTTATAGCTTGAAAACTAGAACAGATGTTTTTGCAGTAAGTAGATAACTCGTTAATGTTCGACATAGTTCTCTGAGGGTCCATTAGTGCATTCTCTTTATTATATTCTTAATTTAGTTCATTGTATTTCAGTTAATATTTTTATTTCATTTTATTTTACTTACTACATTATTTTGTTGTTTTAAACAATGCCAAGAAAAAATAATATATTATTTATATATTTTACTTTATTGTTTGATGAAATAAATGGAGTGAACTTTACATTGCGATTTTTGTAAACAGACGTCGAAAAAGTCTTTATTATAAATATAATATTTGAACTACTATTAAGTTGAAAGTTTTTACGTTTAAGTTTTCCAGTATATCTTAAAATATTATTTAAGTAATTATCTAATTTAAAGGGTGCGGTAAGTAATTATCTAATATTGTAGAAAAAAATCTATTCTAATTGCTATTTGTCATATTCTTACTAATGTTTTAACTTTGTTCTAAAACAGACAAACTACGATATAACTGTGTTTGAGTGGAATTTAAATTTCCTTATTATTACTACATTCTCTTAAGTAATTTTTTTTTGAAGCTGTGAGTGCGTTTGGGCGATTTCCAGTCTGCGGAATGTATATTAATTGCATTTTTTCTGGGATAAATAGAACACTGCGTTGACTTTCGCGGAGCAACAATTTATATATGAATTTTGAGCTTAAGACGGACAATGGAAAGTCATATACTACTTTTTCTTTTTCTCTTATAGCATGGCAACTATGCGAAAGAAAAATTATGTACATTAAATTAAAACAATTCATATTTTACTTTGAAGAATTGTAGATATTTTTCTTGTAATTTAATTTTGCGCAAAATTAATATGCAATTTATCATTATCAAGGTTGTCTTCATACATAATTTTAGGTGATGAGGGACTTGAGTGCGTCGTTGGTTCTTTAATTAAGATTGATGTTCTCCCATCAGTATCACACTTTCTTCTACTTAAAATTCTGAATGAATAATCAAAAAGCATTAACTTTTCCCTGTTCTTATTCTTAATGTTTTATTAATTGTTTTACTAATTTATTGTAATATACATTATACTGTGCATCTTATAGCTTTACATATAGGTACATAGATCTATTATTTATATAAAAATTGATTCCGACATGTATTGAAACAAAGAAACTATTTTCTCATACTAATAATAATGTAATTTAGGTACTATGACATATATATATATATATATTACATGTGATATATATATATATATATATATATATATATATATATATATATATATATATATCACATGTAATATATAATGTGTTGTAAAAAAATGTTAGTTAAAATGAGTTAGTACTGGAGGGAGTTCTTAAATTTTTATTTTATAATTTGAATCAGATACACTGTTATTAATTAATAACTTTACAAAACAACAAAATTCGTCATAACTGCCACTTAATGTTGTTTTAACACTGTTATGGTATTACGCTTTTTATTCCAATGGGAATCGTGCGCACGGTGATTATGCAAATTCGGACACCCCAGTGCGGATCACATAAATCGTTTCATATTTTATAAAATTTCTGCATATTATATATTGTGTAAGCCAGCCATCAGTCACAGTAGGGCTAAAGGTCTCACTGATTTGACAGATGATTTGTTTCCTTTGCCACTTTTTCTAAGCTGGTATAAGTAATGAGTGTAATTTAAAAGAATAAGCCAATAATACATTTTTAGAGATAAGCTACAATTTGTTTACTGTGATTTGAATATTTTTGTATTATATTTTTTCAAATAATGAAAATATTAATAATGTTAACTTACAAGTGGAGAATAAAATTGATTGGGTAAGTTCTATTAAAAATCTAGTTAATTATGTGGCAAGTAATATCTTATAAAGGCGATGTAAAATTCTCAAAGAAAGCCACCACAAATAGCAATTTGCATTCTGTTAGGGGTGTAGAATTGGCGTTTAACTTCAGACACTTCATTGCATTCAAATGGCTCGTTTAAAATTTCAAACTGAAGCTATAATATACGTTGGTACATACATATGTGTTTGTGTCTTGTAAGTCGGTCCTGTTATTTTTTGGCATATTTTAAAATTAAAACAAATATTATTAGTTTTTGGCGAAAGAGAAAACAACAAATTATTCAATAATCCCGAATATTAATATTTCTATAAGTACATTTCTATATATATGAGACTTGAATTACCCATCAGACCTGTACTATCAACTGGCCCAGTTGATAGTCACGTCGACGTCATTGACTTTCAACTTAAATCGTTCTGAATAAATGTTATGTAGTTTCTAAGTTATAATTATTTTCATATTGATTTTGCTATTTTATACAATTATATATGTATATTACGTGTAATTTATATAAGAAATGTAAGTAAGTAAGTAAGTAGACGTTACGTAATTTTAGTTACATACTAAGTGATCTATCCCGAGCTAAAGTTCAGTCCATCATAAATTATCTTGTCTGTATAGTAATTGATATATGATAGTTCGGCGGCTGCTTGGCTCTGCCAAACACTAATAGCTAATATTGACATCTATATTACAGACGCAGAAAGCTTTGTTAATAAACATCGTTACGCAAATGTAGTGCACTTGATAATTATGTTTTCGGTACAACGATATTGTTAAATTATAATATATAAATGTACTTTCTGTAGTATATGAAACATATATATACTTGTGAAATATATGTTATAAATTTTGGTAAACTACAGCCAATATATATATATATATATATATATATATATATATATATATATATATATATATATATATATATACGTATAAATGTAGTAGGGTAATATAAACTTTTTCGAACTTTTGACCGTAATTTATTTCATCAATAATAGAACATATTTTCTGTTCAAACATTGCGGAATTTAAATGCACACACAGATCACATCGTGTAATATATAGAATTGACATTTATTTTCATTTTTCCAATATGTCAGACGTATTGTCTACACGAAACAAGTAGAAATCATATAGCAATATAACTTTGTTATAATGAATGAGTTACACCGTTGTCACTCAGCAATAGAGCTCTTTCCGACTAATGAAATTGCTGCAAAGACGCGAAGCCTGAAGTAGATTATACGTTAATTTAGAACTGACTTTACGGGTTTTAAACCTTTAAAATGTAATGTTGCTTATATTGTACTTATACTGCTACTAAGTGCTTACTTCTACTTTTAATTAGGCTGACAAAAAGACAAATTTAAAATATATTAAAATGTCTAAAGTATTATTATTTAAGTAATGCTTAATTAGATAAAAAAATGTAAAGACTAGATGAGAATAAATTATTGAGAGACGTTCATCATCAAAAATAAGAATATTAATATTTCATGCGTAATTAGGTAATTTAAGTAGATTTGGCCACTTTAAAATAAATTAAAGGAAGATTACTCTATTAGTGCTAGCATAAAATGTTTAAAACGTCGATTTTTAAGATTAAAATAGTATTTGAATTAATATTATCAGGTATACTGCGTTATGATGAATTGTAATGTATCTGACTACATATAATAGTTGGTGATCCATACCATCTATAATATATCTTTATATCTATATATCATCTATATATATCTGTAATAATTATAATATGTCATTTCTCGGATGTTATTCAAGAACACAGTGCTAAACATATGTATCTCGTATCACGGATCAGGTGTCACGACCCTATTGGCCTAATCGGGTACAAAGGACAAAAAATCGTCTTTTACTGTAAATTATAGGTAAATTTAATGTTATGTAAGGCACATGTAATCGAGCAATAAGCACTTATACATCAGTTCGGCGTTTTATTAGTTAGTTCTTCGAAAATTTATCACACATAACCTTTAACCTTTAATCCACGTTTGTATGGTTTTGATTCTGCGTCTTGCCGGTTGGATACCGTCTGTGTCATGGATATTGGAGGAGCTTTGTCTCTGGGTAAAGGTTAATAGGTCGGTTATTTTTATCATTAACAGCAGGCATTGCATTGACCATAGCAGAAACTTAAGTTCTAAATATTTCTAAAAAATGTATAAAAATTTGGACGCAGCGGGATTCGAGTCCGCGCCTATTGGAAACCGTCATTGGTATACAAGACGATTTTTAAGAAGTATGGATTCGAATGCTGCTGCGTTCAAATTATTATACGTATTTTATAAATATTTTCGAATTCTTAGTGTGGTATAACACTTTAAAAAAGTAAAATATCTTAAGTTCTACTTATTGCACTTTCGAATTTGACTTATCAGGTATCATAATTTAAGTGTCAATTTCTATCCAAATACAAAAATATATAACTTTTTAAAAGTAAACATTTTATACTGAATTTACAATATTTCTATTCGCTTTTGCCTGTGGTAACTTCAATTAAACACGACCATTAAGCGCCCGGTTTATTTGCCACATAGAGCGGAATAACATTTTAATTGTAAATTTGAATAGACAAGACTTATCACGATCTGCAGTTTACTCGAGTTCATGATAGGTGCAACTCGAATGAAAGGTCCTGAAAATAAAACCGGATGCTATAAAACTTTTTAGCTTACCATTATCCGTTAAGTATACAAACTAAACGGAAAATGCATTAATGAAATTATATTTCGTATTTAAATTAATGTTATACTTTAATTTGATTTAATATTATTGAAGAAAAAAAATCCCTTAGTAATACGAACTCAGAAACATATTAGTTCACGGAAATAAACATTTAAGCATAACTTTTGATATTTATTAATTTCTTTAATTATTCCTATTCCTTATTATACCGAAAAGTCTCCTACTTTTCAAATCTAACAATTTCAGCTTGAGATTAAAAACATTTATTAGTGAAACTATATTATTCTATCCAAGAATATTATACTGATGTTATTTTAGATTAATTTTAGAAATTAAGCAATATTAACAGTGTAAGCCAGTGGTATGAGTAGAAATAACCACATATCGAGTTCGAGACTATGTGTAGCAATTATTGTGTTCGATTTCTCGCGTAATAGACCCGAGTTGTGGAGCATGCTCGGAGACTGGGACGTTATTGCGTTTCGTTTTATTACCGTTACTAATATTACCATGTGGATTTTTTTCATATTAAGCGTTTTTATTTTTTTGATGTTTAGCGCTATACAAATAAAAAATGATCCTTATAACATAAAATTGTTTGATATTAATTATAATTTTTATATATGTAAGAGTAGCCTTTTTGATCAATTCTTTAAGAATTGATCAAAAAGGCTTAAGGTATCTTAGTATTAATATGTGATTTTTATATTTTGATATTCTTTGAACAACTTTAAACAACTATAATACAGCTGTAAGTTTTTTATAGACAGTATTATAGTAGTAAAATACACGTGTTGCTTTAATGCATTAATAGGTACTTTATACAAATGTATATATATTTTTAATGCACTCACGTGTACTCTTTCTCTATAACTGTGTTAAATTTCATTCTTCTTTGTCTGCATATTCTTCATTTAAAAAGTCGAAATGTTTTCCTTAACTAATAAGAATAATATAGGTGTATTTTTCATAGCGTAGTAATTCTACAACAACTCGGAACTTTATTCGGCGAGAAGTAAAGAAGATTACAACAACTACATTATCAGGCTTTTTCTGACTACTTTCAAAAATAAAATTGTGTTTTATTTGTTTCTATTAACGTTAATTCACTTTAATAGGTTTTATGTAGATAAATATCTGTTTCAAAGTCTTACTATATCATATTATATACAAACGACGTCTGTACATTTTGTAACTAATGTTTTTTTATTCTTAATTAGAAATTTAATAAGACATTGGGATTTTGAAATCATTTCAATTTTCTATTACGAAAGGTTTTCCTTTGTGAACTGAATTGGATCGGAGCCAACTAGCGCTACTTATCCCGACAAATTCCCAGTAAGTGTGACTTGGCTTGCACCTGTCACTGAATTAGCTGCAAGTAACGACCATATAGAAACCTTGAGCGCCCACAAGAGTTATTAATATCTTATTGGTTGTTTGTGCATACAAATAAATTATTGAAAACGTAATTTACGTATTCATATAATACTTTATAAATATAAATTATAAAAGAATATAAATCCTTTAGGTGAGTTTACTAAAACTTTCTAGGAAGATAATATTAAAGACTGCTATCGATGTAGAAAGATCATGCAAACATTAGTTGTTGTTGTTGAAAAATGGAACACCAAGCATAGATATGACAGTAACTCTTCAAAGATTTCAAAGCACTCTGCAAAACGAGAACGACATGAAATATAAAGACCTAACAAACACAATAGATTATTATAACGTAAAAAATGCTTTTATATCTAAGAACACTAACACAACCATAAGCAAACCTGAGATACAAAGCTCGCCTTGTGTCAAAAATGTCAAGATCTTCAAAAGTAGAGCTGAGTTCATTGTACAAGTGAAACGACATGGCTACTACAATATCATTCCTTATCCTAAATTTTTTACGATATGTTTAAAGGCAAGAAAAGGTAAGTTGGGTTAGTTACATTTGTCTAATACCATATTTTTACGAAATAATTCAGCGAATTCAGTTATTTAAAATATGTTTCTAATGATTCTTTGAAAATTAAATATAATTTTATATAAGAACATGTAAAATAAGATTTGAAATATTAAGCAAGAAAATCATTGTAGTGAAAATTTTATATATACGAGTGCTTACATTTTAATTATATTATATATCGGTTTGCCGGTTTAATAATTATACTATATGTTTTCGTTACAGCAAGTGTAAAAATGATAGTTTGTCTATAAATGTCGCAACTCGAAACATAAGTTATTAATATCGCAAAAGCGCAGCAAGCACCTTGACTTTAATATTCTAAAAGCAACCTCTTTCTCTTGCACAATGCATTTGCATCAAATTCCTCCTGTATTTTTATATCACTTTGACATTGTTTTTCGATAAGTATGCAGGTCGAATACGTATAGTTCCAATTGGAAGGCAATGACTACCTCGTGTTTCTTATTTTAATATTATAATACATTGACTAACCGACGGCTTCCGGTGGGTTTGGGTTTATAATAAAGAATTTAGATACAATAGAAGTTCTTTTTTTTTCTTTAAGATACAATAGAAGTTCCTTTTTAAATTCATATTCTAATCTAATAAAAAACACTTACTGTGATTTGAAGAGTTAAATAAAACAATTACAAAATAAACTAATATGAGTATATCTCACTAAGCTGTAAATAGTAAATTTACAGTTTTATTTTAAATCATTACAAAACGATGCTAGGATTTTTTTTAAAAAGTAAGTACGCGATTATCATGTAACTCTTTTTTATTCTATAGTACGATTTTATTAAAAAATATAGAGTTTAATAATTGGTTAAGTTGCACGTGTTATATATTCGTATATATTTAATTTTTGAAAGAAACATTTAATGGCCATGTAACTGTTAGATTTTTGTCCAGTATATAGAAGGAGACCTGGTATGCCAACCACAATGGTCACGTACTAGACAGGCAGAAGCACGTGTGTCGTTTTGACAAAGAATATCAGTTAACTTAACGTTTCAAATTGCCAGTGTCTACTGCGCAAGCTGCAAGAATGTTTATTACGCGTTACTTTCTGATAATACATAACATCAAGATCGTTTTCTGACATGGATGAGTATGATTAAATATCTGCTGTGCCAGCGTGTTATACAATATTTAGCTTGAAAAATCTTTTTCAGGTAAATTTTGTGTTAAGCAATTGCATGTTCTTTATAGATAACAAAAAATGTATAATTCATTTTTTAACTACAAATGCAATTTAATATATACTTAGTCTGTCCATAAACACTGTTTCGATTAAAAATTACTTTTAAATTTGGGATTTGTTACTTATTGTAAATTGCTTGTTTGTTATTAAATATTTATATTGTCAATTGATTTTTTGTTATTAATTATTTTGTGCATTTATGTATGTGTAATTGCATTATATAAAGTAAGTGGAGAACCAAATATAGTGTATTAAGTCCTACTTACGCTTGATATTAGTAAAATATTTGTGTAATGGGCTAATGACAGGTATAATGAAACCGTCTATGTAGTATTCTTACGAAACAGGCGATCAATGCAGTAAGAGAAACAATTCGAAGAAATTCTGTCCGAAAACAATAGATTTATCTCAGAATGTAAAGATAGTACCTGTAACCATGTCACGTATTTTAAATACCATTCTAGAGAATTTACCTATTAACATTACCCAAGAATGGTCCTTTCAGTAAGACTTGGTGCCAGATCATCAAGCTCGATCCATCCAATCTGGGTTATGATTTATGGATAATTTTTATATAGTGTTGATTGCTCTACGTCTTTACAATTTGAGATCCTGAATCCATACGATTAGCAGTGAAGAACTTTCTCATAGAAAGAGTGCGTGCTAATTAACTATAATAGGAACAAATGTTATGTACATTAAAAAATGATTTTTTTTTAGTTAAAATATGGCGATTAATATTGCAAGTTTAGTTAATTTAGTAGGACAATATCGAATAATAAGACAATGGTCTTTGTAATAAACATTACATTGTTTTTCTTATCGTGATCTGTTTATTTCTAGTGCGTCTGAGGTGGTTAGTGGAGCATGCAGTCGCGTGTTCGCTGACAGATAGCAATCTTCGGGCCGCATGCGTTGCCTAATTAATGGCGCTACATCGCGTGGAAATAGACCACTTGTCTTGGTAGCGGCGGATGTTTGGAAGAGTTGTAAGCGATACTGACATCTTAAATGTTTTTGAATTCCACTATTCTTTTAAAAGTGGTTTTGGAAAATCCTAGTTTATTTATGTAAAATACTTTCATATCTTTTTGTTACTATCACTTTCTATATTTTTTTATATAAATGATCTGTCATTCAGAATAAAACTTACAATCTGTGACCATCGCATGTGAAAAAGAGATCATTAATATTGTAACGATACGTACCATACATAAATATATATGTAGGTACATAATATATTTTATACAAATAATTTAATAATAATGTCAAATATAATTATATATAATATATTAGGTAGTACTAACATAATAAATAGTTTTATTTTTATTAAATATAATTTTGGCTAGTGAAGCAGCTTTGGCAGATTTAGAAAAAAGAATGAGAATTGGCGGGAGCATCATGTGCGTAAAAGGACGCTTTAGAATATTGTTAGTGTTTAATTTGAAATAATAGTAAAATACAATACATTAGAAGTGAATGTAATAATAATATTTAATATCAGAAATATATAGGAATATTATTATTGTTTTTGTGGTATTCGTGGTCGGTAAGATTTGATTTTGTATGATATGAAGAATTTGTCGGTAAGTTCTGATAAAATAAAATAATTATATTAAAGATATTAAAGGTTTAGAATGTGTATCAGATCAGACCTTTGAATGTATGAACGTATATTGTGGTGTATGAACATATTGTTTTATACATTTCCTTAACATTGTAAATCATTTGAATATTATACTTAGCACTATAAGCGAATAATAACAAATTAATCATCTTTACTTATAATAAAACTGTAGAAGGGTCCATTCTGTACATTGATAATATTAAAAAAAAATAGCTGCGGGTATTACTACATTGATTCAGGGCCCAAAAATGAGATTTAATTTTTTTGTTGTCTGTCTGTCCGTCTGTATGTCTGTGTGCCCTTTTGCTTAAGCATCACACAAAAACTCCCAATAAATAACCATGAAATTCGGTATAATTTTTCTTCAACGTCCTGGGCATCACACTGGGTAGTTTTTACCCCGGAAAAGTGTATATATTAAAAAAATAAACTTAATTTAGCAGCTCGATCTATAGACATGACTACTGTAGTAACCGCAAATAATAAGTTTGTCATATGTTACGTCACCCGTATTGGAATTTACTAAAATGACGCTTTGAATATAAAGCCAAATGTCAAATTTATAAGATGAATTAATTATTTAAAATGACTACTTTACATAAAATAATAATATGTTAAGGTTTTATTTCTTTCATTATTGTCTTATTTCATTTTAAAAATAACTAGAATATTATTCTCTCATTAAAATGAAGACTTTTTTTTCAATTGAATATTATTTTCTAATAATGAATATAATTTAAATTTATTAAAATTACATAAAAGACTATACGCCTACTATAAAACGTTCAATTGAAATATGGTGATGGTATGATGGTGGGACATGTGCATACTTTAGGGAATAACGAAATATAAAATTAACCGAGTTCAATTGTTGGTTATGAAAAACGACTACTACGTATGTGCTGTGCATGAATATAACACAATCGGCCGCCTAGCGGTTGTGTGTCTGGACTGATATGCGGACCACCACGAAATATTGGTCTGGCAGATCAATCAAAGTATCATAAACTAATGACCAAGACCAATGTCTCTCAAACCTATCCACTGCTTGTATAGGTCTCACAGATCAATTATTATCACAAAATTAAAACAACACTAAAATAAACTTTCGTAACAGATAACTTATAATTGTTCGTTTGCAAAGGTATTGAAAGTAACATATACGTTCGAAGTTCCATTGCATCTCGGAGGGTTCACTCTTTGGTCGGTCGGGTCCGCCGATCGTTCGGAATTCACGGCATATAGCGGAGCGGGGCCATTAAGCTATTTTCCCTAATGTTATTACTACCAGTAAGGGATACTTGAAACAGAGGGTTATTGAAGACTTCGTCATTTCCTTTGGAAAGCTGGAGTTGATTACAACGGAATATCTAAAATACTACTAATTAATTGTGGTAAAGTAACTAAGTAATTGGTGGGTATTAATATTTCTTGACACTGTTCTGCCTCTGAATCTCTAAACGATCTTGAGTTATTGCGGACACAACGATAACCGCGTGACGTATCATGTACCATAGTTGTATTTAAAGGTAAATTGAAATCCTCTAAATGCATTTTTACACTGATATTAGAACGACTCTCGTTTTATCTGAATCAGAATACAGTACAAGTGTGGTATGAAGAATATAATAGAATTAACTAAGTATTGCAACTTGAAGTAGTTTTTTGCCTTCAATACCAAATTTTGTCCCTTTTTTATGGCTATTATTTTATAGGATATAATCATAAATGTATAGTTTTTAGATTTTATCCCGTAGTATCTACTGCCTACCTGTAGATGCAAGCTGCCAAATTTCATAATTAAAGGCTATCCGAATTACCCTATTAATTTTGATTCCTTTTGTAATGTAGAAATATGCGTTTTTTTGCATAATCAATGGGCCATAACTTATTTTAAGTAATATGATTTTTTTTAGGAAATCAAGGGAACGTAGACCTGAATATATAGTTTGAATTTTAACTCGATATTTTTAAGCGATCCTGAGATAAAGCCTTTTGACAGACAGACAGGCAGACAGACGGACTGAAAACAAAGTTATTTTATAAGAGTTCCTTTATTTTTAAGAGGTTCGGAACCCTGCTGTTTAAGGTTCCGTAGTTCTTAAAGAAAAAGGAACAAAAAAGGGGAAAAACTTAGTTTTTAAGACACTCCGTTGACTGATTATGGCGCGAAATGATTACCAATAAATACATAGCATAGCTGATTAGAAATAAAAAGAAGTATCAAACTTGAAATTAAATATGACAAAAGGGTAAAATCACAGCTATGAAACCTTACGCATATCAAACCGATCTAAAGAACTGTAAGACTTACATCAAAGTTTAAAAGCCTTTGTCAAGAAAAAGTGAATTACTAAGTTTTCTTGTTACTTTATAATGTTTACGAAAAGAAATTGTTTTGTAATAAGAAAATTATGAATTTCTAAGAAGCTCTTTGAAAATACAATTATCCATATTTAAGAGAGCGCTACATTTCCCTCTATCCAATAATTAGATTGCCAAGGTAATTATAATAATTGCTTTCAGAGACATATTAAATCAATCCTTTTTAAGGAGAATAAGAAGTGGATATTATTTATCAAATAAAAATTACGACGACTAATATATAAAAATAAACAACGAAATTTATCACTGGCTAAATTTTCGAGGAAGTTGCCTTTACTTATTTTTTGATTTTTGATACTTTAGAGTTAGTATCTCAATTGAGAAGTACATTGATATATGTACTTAGCTCTTTTAAGATGTTGCACTGTGATTTTTTTAATTGGACATGTTGTACGTATTCATATACGCACAATACCTTACTATTCCCCAACTGTTGCTCGTTGTTTATATAAAGACATCACAATGCTTTTAGTTCTCTTAGTCACGTAACACTGGATAAATTATTTATTTTACATAAAACAATATTTTTTCTATTATATCTGTTATAGTAATGAACTACTACAAAATTAAGAATTATTTTTAACTGCAATTCATCAAGTTGTCGTTCTGTACAACAAAGAATTATATTTATAAGATCAAAACGTGAGAGCTGGCGCTTAACAATATAAAAAGGATTTATTAAAGTAGATAGTATATCTTTTTTATACCACAAAACATTGGCGACAACAACTGCTCAGTCACCATTTTGACGCGTTGAAAATGAGGAATACTCTGAAAGGAAATCATATATTTCACATTCTGAAGCCTTACCTTCCATATGGAGTAATTGAGCCATGGGATGATCTGAATCCTCGCTTATACCATGCTATTCATATTTATTGGCTCAAGTTTTATGGAATGTGGTATTACAATTTTATACCCTCGAATTTTTGCTTTTGGTTGCAACTTACATACACGATAATAGTACTTTTTCTTGTATGTTTCTTGCCTTGTTTTGGGGAAATTGTTTACTTACTGAGAAGACGGGAAAATATAGGAGATATAGCTGAAGGGTAAGCTAATTAAATGTATCATATAATAATAATTTTGAAACTAAATAATATTAAGCTGATTTTCAATTAATTTTTAGATTATATTTATTTCTTAGTGAAATGTATACATACTTTAAAGTCGCAGTATTCTGGTTGAATAAGAAAAAAATATTAAAGTTATTGAAATTTTTACATTGTGATGACTTTAAGCCAGAGGAGAGAGAGCACAGAGAGATTTTAAGAAAAAGCATTATAACAGCTCGTTTTATAATGACTTGTTATTCCACTATGTGTGTTGGTGCAGTTATGGGTAAAAAGATGTTTTTTATGGTTTTCTCTACTTTTTATTTGTGTAGTTATTAATAGAATACAGAAATATAACTTTTTATTTAATTTTAATTACAGTTGCAATAATAATGCCATTAACAGAAAATTTCGATATATTACCGACAAATGTAGAGTATCCCTATCTTGATGTATACAAATCGCCTATATATAGTATTGTTTTCCTTCATCATGTATGTATATAAAATTTATATGTAATAAGTTGTACCCAATAATAGTTTTCAAAGCAAACTTTTAAGTATTTAATTAATTTTCAGATATATTATAAGCCCGCAACTTGTATAATAGATGGCGTCATGGACACAATTTTGGCCGCATTCATAGCGTCTGCCAGTAAGAATTTAATGGAGAATATTAGTTGTATAGATGTGTATTTTATTAGAAAAATAAATTGTTACAGAAAGATTACTTACAAATTTAATAAATGCTGCTATATCGATCGAACTATTAGAACATGATATATTTTCTAATAAAATATAAGCTTAATTACAGTTTTTTTGGTACTAAAAAGTAAAACGTATTTATAAATTTAATTTAAAGTTTTAATTTCGATTTCGTGAACGGAAAACGTTATATAGAGGTATATATGTTTGTATTGTTATACATTCACCCGCGGAAAATATTATTGTAAACAATAATTTGTGGTTGGATATACGCTTACATTGTGTACGTTGTTTAATTAATATGTAATGTGTAAACTTTATCCTTTAAAATAATTTAGTTTAAATTTATTCTATTTATTAAAATAATTAGATGTCATTTTGGATTGATGACATCTTAGATGATTGATATGTCTTATCACGAGTGACGTAGAATATTAAAATAATTAAAATAATTTAATATAGTTTTTGTAAGTAAGATTTATTAACATTAACCATATATAAAATCTATAAAAATATTTTTATAAAAAGAACAAAAGAAAAGTTTTGTAACTTCCCTTGCTATATTTAAATATATTAAAGTTTTATTCCACAGTTTGAGGCCGGTCGTGGCGCAGTGGGACAGCGTCTGACTGTAATGCGAGCGGTTGTGGGTTCGATACCCACTCGGGGGAGTGACTATATTTAAATTATTGTCACTTCTTCACTGTGGTAAGACATAAGCGGCGTTGAGTTCCACCACTCAACATGCAATGTCTCGAATTCGGTGGAAAGCGAAGTACGGAGTGTCTTGACGCTATGTACTTTCTGCCTACCCTGCTCTGCGGGATAAAAGCGTGAGCTAAAAAAAAAATTATACATTTTCAAATCATTTCTTTTACTAATTACACCCAAATATGTGATATATTATGCGCTTATATTAGATATTACATTTTTTTCTTTACAAGTTATTTATAAAATAAGTAATTAAGATTATCTTCTTATAAACTATCTTACCCGATACAGAACTAACATCTCAGTAGTAATAGTAAGTAACGTATGACATCATATGTATGACACGTATGAATCAGTAGTATTATAATGACTAAAGTATATAAAATTAATTCACTGTAAACAAACTGCAATTCGTTGTAATAACGCTATTAACAAAAAATGTTAAATGATATTTTATCACTTCAGTTGGACAAATAGAGATATTGGCGTACAATTTACGTAATTTTAATATGTTAGCCGAGAGAAAACGTAAAAGAGATTCACTGAAGAGATCTGGAATATTACCTAATAAAAAATTCTACATACATTACACATTGAAGAAAACGATTGTGCATTATAATTCGATAATAAGGTAAACCCCAAAAATCTCATCTTATATAATTTAATAGCTTTTGTAATTTAAATATAATTACCTTTTTTTTTGCAGATATGTTGTAATGATTGAGAGTGCGTTTAGTTTGGCGTCGGTTTTGCAGTTCATGTTAAGTGTAATGGTACTATGTTTAGTGGGCATACAGTTTTTATCGGTATGACTAAAAATAATTACTTACTAAATAATAATGATATTCGGATGTTAATGCGTGGAGTTAAGTGCTATGATATAGATGCTTATTCGGGCGGTAAATATCCGTTGTAAACCTATTAAAAATTACATTTGCAAAGAGTAGCTTTTGAGTTTCACGGCAGGTTTTCTTAGCAAAACTGCCTGTCGAGCTGGTGGTAATGGGACTTACAATACTAATACTTTTATTTTATTGACGATTTGAATAAAGGATATTTTGTTTTTGATCTTTGATTTTGATAAAGGTCATTGTTTTAAAATATTCAAATTTTTGTTGCAGATTGAAAATCCAAGAAGTCATCCGATGCAAATCGCGTGGATGGCAATTTATCTGGCGTGTATGTTGATTGAGGTGTTCATACTATGCTGGTTCGGTAACGAACTGATATTAAAGGTCGTCGATTTTATTCATTTCATATATTTTTTTTGTATGTTCACGTAACAAGCTTTATGTTTTACAGAATTTTAAAGGTATAGTATCGATGTTCAAAAGATAAAGCGAAAACGGACATTGCATATATATTTTAATATGACAAAATTACAATTTTGTAAATATAAAATATATTTTGTAACCATTCCGGCGTTATACGATAGGTACAGTTTAAAATAAAGTTATAAAATAAACTAATTTGATATACACCTTTTGAATATTTTATTCACTATTTTATTTTTTTAGTACACCATTCAAGCGTTAAAGCTTTAATGAGTTCAATTTTGTTATAGAATTTTGGTATAGATATTTAGTATATATTTATATATATAAAATAGTTGAAAAACTATTTTCTCTATAAAAGAAGCTTGAATGTCTGATTTTACAGTAAATTTATATTTCAGGCACGAATATGTGAATTATCTCTATCTAAGGCTAATTGGGCTAATTATGATAGTAAAATTGAATTCTATATAACACAGAAACACAGCATCATATTATTTCAAAATACGTTTATTTATTAGCTTTCCGTGTTATCGTGAATAACAGGGTGATCAGAAACATTTCGTTGACTACTTTTCTCCCAAATAGAAACATCGCTTGGTTGAGAGGCGAAGTCATCGGCGTGCTGTCTCAACAGGGTGGAAAAATGAAAATTTTTAATATTGCCACTTCCTCAAATGGAAATGGAACCCGCAACCAATTACAATCACTATAAGTCACGATGGTTATTACATTTATTTTGGTTACAATGATAAATTCTTTGTTCGAAACCAAAATACAATTTATATACAAGTTATAAATATGAACTCATTTTTTAAAAGATTTCAAAGATAAAAATTCTGTTTCTAATCGTGTTTTTAAATTATCTTCTTTGTATGTAATAAAAGTGCCAATTGTCTCATTAGGAGTGCCTCTTTTCCAACTGGGACTGGCGTCTCAACCACTTTGTGATGTTGAGAAAGAAGTGGCAACTGTAAGAGCCTCCTCTATCTATTTCGATTCTTGTACTTCAATTCTTGTCTTGTGTTGTATAAAACAGTTAATTTAGATAAAAAAAATTATACTTGTTAAAGCTTAATGTGTATTGATAGTGATTCTCATTTCATTGTAAGCGGATTCTACTTAAAAATCAGTTAATCAGTCTCTCGGTAAAAAGTGCTATATAAAGTGCCACATAATAAACAATTTTACTATAGGAAACAGTATATTCTGATTTATATATATTTATATATTAGTATATTATAGGAAACAGTATATTCTGATTAATATGTTTTAGAGTCGAGATAGATATATTCATTACAATATTTGAACTATAGCTAGTTTAAAATTATTTCAATTTTTTAAATTACTGGACATATTGATTATTGTATGATGCAATAATTGAATGATCATGTACACCTGTGTACATTGTCACAATAAGCGCATTGTTTTATTTATATTAAACAATTAAAGAATATACAAAACAATTTTAATAAGAAAATAAAGCATTAGGTTGATAAATTGATTGTAAATAGCTGAAGAATTACTTTATATATATATATATATATATATATATATATATATATATATATATATATATATATATATATATGTTAATTAATAATATAATATTTGATTTAAACATAAAAGTGAAATATTTTGCTTACAGAGTTTAGAATTACGACAAGCTGCGTTTGATGGCCCTTGGCTGAAAATGGACCCCAAAGCCACAATGTTTATTGTTATATTTCTGGAACGCAGCAAGCGTCCTCTGCGAGTCACCGCAGGAAAGATATTTACGCTGTCTCTAAACACATATACATATGTAAGATACATATTAATTCTGTTATCATTTTTATTTCCCTCTTACATTCGTGACGCATTGGGAAAGCGTTTGACTGTAAACTCTATGGATTGTGGGTTCATTCCCCCCTCAGACGAGTGATTATAATTAAATTATTTTCATTTCCTTGCTCTAAATTTGCGCTTTATCTTAGAAATACTAAGATAAAGCGCAGCGTTGAGTTCCACCTCTTAACACGCATTGTCTCGAATTCTACGTAAAGTGTCTACACTAGGTACTTCCAGTCTACTCTGCTGTGCGGAATAAAAGCGGGGACGTAAACAAAAAATCAAGTACTATTTGTTACAAGAAAAGCGCTACTCATTTTATACATTATACAATTATTTTTCAGCTGATCAACTGGTCGTATAAAGCGTTTGCTGTAATGCGTAATATGAAAAAGTAATATATACTGGGTTAGTATATGTACCTTGGCACACACTTCTATTGTAGTTTATGCAACGCTTAATTGTCGTTTAAAGCAAATACTCTTAATTGTTACTAGTTCTCTCAAAATTTACTAGTTCTTGAAAATCAAGAACTAGTAAAAATTATATTATCAATTAATAAAAATAAAATAAGATAAATGTTTTGTTTTATTATAACATATATGAATAATTAAATAATAAGATTTTCTTCAAATTTTTTGGTCATATAATTTTATTTTATAATTTACCTACTTATATACTATATAAGTAGGTAAATTATAATATATATATACTAAAAAGTGGTAATATGTAAAAACAATCAATTCAACAAAGAAATCCTATATGTTTTCTTTACACACAAATTATTAGTTATCCTTCATTGACTTTTTTTAAGACGGGGAGTTTAAATAATAACAATTTCACTGGAATTTATATCTGATCCGCTAATTAGCAAACCGCGTGCGTAACAGACGTTTCAGTGTGAAAAGAAAAATATTTATTAAATATTGTAACCAGACAAAAGCTTCTATATTTATAAAAAGTAATTTATTAGAGGAATTCTTGTAGCTTTTCTGATAAAATATAAAGTAACTGCCCAGTTTCATAGCTAGTTAAAACGCCTACGCTCAATTTATTGGTACTTTCGTGAACAATGTTGCTCCTCCGTTAGCTTGTTTAACGTATTTATTACTTTGCTACTTTACTTCATAGTTCTTCTACTTATATTTCAAATAAATTTGAAAAAATATTTTAATATGGAGGGCATCGTGGTGCAGTGAGAAATGTTTGGACTGTAACCGCAATTGTATTTGCAGCTTACATTCGAGGAAAAAAAGACAAAGTGAGGCGTTAAGTTTCGCCACTCATTATTAGGAAAATGGAATTTTTCACATTATATCTTTTTTGGCTGGCTAACTATGCGTTAGATGAATGATACTGCCAAAAACATTTTTAAATTGACGTAAATTATGAAAAATATATATAAATTATTTGGAGAATACATATGATGTATAAAGTTGCAAAAACTTTAAGTTTAATAAAAATTAATTTTAAGGACAGACCCTGGCCAAGCGTTAGGATTAATGCCAAGAAAAAAAGGAGCTACGCTTTTGTACATTTAATTTTATCGATGGTTTTTGGTATTTTTAAACATGGTTAATTAATGAAAAAATGTTATGTTCATTATGACACATATGCAATGTTTTGGCCAACGTTTATAAAAAATCTTTTTTGTCAGATTTCAGACATTGCGTGTCAAAAGGCAGAAGTCAGTTTTACTTTATATAACTAAACCGTGTAAACCTTACCATTTAGTATGATACAACAGTATGACACAAAGTCAAGTACATTGAATTAGCATTCCTATAAATAATTAATAAAAATAATTTACATGTTTAAAAAATATCAAATATATAATTAAAGAGAATACACAATTGGTCGATTGCTATATTATAAAAATACAAGTAATAAAATAAGAATATTTCAAAAACTTATTTTTAGATTTTAGGTAAACCATGAAAGGCGCCACTTGGACAGCAATTTATACCTGACGTATATGTTTATAGAGGCATTTAAGCTGTGCTGGTTTTGTAACGAAGCGATGTTGAAAGTAATCCATTTTTCCCATACATTACGTTCAAATTTATTTTATTTTAGACTTCACGACAGCCTCTGTATTCGAGGCTTTGGTGGAAGTAAAATATTGGAAGTTAAACATAAAATTAAATAATTTTAGCGTCATTGTTACCAAGTACCCTGGTACAATACCCTGTTAAAGCGGTATCTTTGTATAATGTAGTCATCTAAAGTTGTACAAGAATGCTTATACATATAATTTATAAAGCTCAGATATGTCGATAGTGGTCTCACAAAATTTGGTAATTAATTCCAGTATTTAACAGGTATTTGAAATATATCTTTAAAGTAATAGAAACACAGTAATATATTTGAAGTTTTTTATATTTCTTTACTTACACTTGTAAGATGTATGTAAAGACGAAAGAGAAAGGTATATCTTATATAATAATAATTTGTAAGTTCCTTACATTTTTGTATGTTTATAATAAAAAATAGCATATTTATATCTAAAATAGTAACATAAATAGTTTTGAAACTAAAATATATGGAAGAAAATATTACTTCATTTCAGGAATTACTTGTTTGTCGAAAATATAAAAAAATCAGTAGATTACGAAAAAAATGTTTTTTTATTATATTGAATTTTGCTTGACAATCAGAGACAACTCAATGCTAAGTCACTTCCTTTCCTTTCTTGCTATCATCTTTGTTTGCCAATTTAGAAATATTGTTGGATGTTGCGAATAATCAAATATCAATAAAATATTTGAAATAATATAGCTGAAATAAATAACAATCAATAACAATGTGCATTAACTTACAATATTTATAATATAATAGAATTTAATTAAATTTTAATAATAAATTTTAATATTTAATATAATAGAATTTAATTAATTTTAATATTTTTTATGAACTTTGCAGAAAATAAATAAAAGCTTAACGAAATTACCCCCGAAACCTTTTCCTACTGCTTTATACGATACAAAGAATGACCCCTGGAGGCATAATGTATTGCTATGTCCTCCCAATTGAATGTCACCTACATCTACTGCCATTACAGTGATGATGTCATTTCTATATTGAGAAACGGTTTTCTCAAATATTCTAAATTGGAATGAAGCCAACTAAAGTTACTCAAGGTTTCCATCTGAAGCCTGAATTTACCTTTCGTTTTCCTAATTATACTAAAAAAACTTAATTTGACTTTTGATTTGAATATTTTCCTTACTTATCTAATGTTCGGCAATTGTCTAGAGAAGCCAATAACTTTTTTTTTTCATATTTATTGATACGTATATGATAAACCACATTGATTTTTTTTCAATACACTTAAAAACCATTTTGATATCGTCGTTTTAGTACTATAAACAGATTAATATAATATTTCAACGTTTTTTGTCATTTATATTCTATCTTTTATTATTGTTCAAACAATCATTTGTAAATTAATTTTTAAAGTTTATATTATATATTGGATTCTCCGACACGTTAAATACGCGTTGCTTTAGCAACGTGGATGTCAATAGATATGGGTAACGTTTTCGTACCTATTATCTACATACCTATAATTTTAACAATTATTGGACTAAACGACACTACAGATGGATAACGATTTTACATTTTCTGTAGAAATGAAATGTGGTCAAAATAATTAATTAATAACTTTAATTACGCATACATCTAAATATTTGTTTCAGATTTGCACGTTGTTAGTAACAACGTTCTCACCTTAGAGAATTAAATTCACTGTAAGGTATTAACTAACGTACAGTACGTTAATGAGTATTATGAGTGTTACACAATAAAAAATTGTACCTTTCTTAGAAAATATACAATAAAACTTAACTTTTTGTGAGTTATGATTTATTTAAATTGAGATCCTTTTGTAGTTGGGGAGATAAGAACAGAAAATACATAGGATCAGCAAAATACTAGATTTGTAAATACTCTATCTCTACTTGTGTGGCATAAAAAAGGATGTAGATTGTTACCGATATCTTTCTATTTAGGTAAAGGTTCTCTTATTCTCTTAATGCTTTACTCACTCTATACGCTCAGAGGTCCACTTGATTCTGTTTGACTCATTGGCTAAAACAAGTTGACTACGACCTACCTTACGTATTTAAGGAGTGAAAGGCATTGATCGAAGAATTCTTTTTAGTTCGGAATACGAGTACATAGAGTAGATGTAAGTAATAGTTCTTTTTACTCTATTTTCTACCAGCACGAGAGCCTCACATATTTCATCTGGGTTCTCAACAGGGTAGGTATCCGTAGAGTTTCTTTATGTAAAATATTGTTGAATATATTTAAAAAAATCTAAAAAAACTTGAACATAGCGGGATCTGAAATCGTATCTCTTGTAAATGATAGTTGTAAATCTCTTGTAAATCATTAATCATAAATCATAATAATAGTTTCAATTGTGCATGTAATAGGGCGGCCGAGCTTGTCGACGTCAGTGACCTTGTAGTTTTTCGCTCAATGCTTAGAGATTTCAGGTTACACCTTACTGAATGTCAAAACAGTTGCGTGGCATGTATAGGCAGGCAGCATGCGGTGGTCTATAGTGTTATACTAATGTACAAACATAAATGATGAGCTGAAAGGCTCGTACGTCTATATAGCTTTATGGTGGATATTGGCACGATTTTATACAAGGGAAATTTTTATATTTATTTTAGTATAGTTTTAATTATAGTGGATCTATGTGATAGAGACACTCTGTGCCACCTGATTATTGATGCTTGGCGAACTTATGGCTTGTTGATATTAGTTGTCGGTGGCATAAACCAAAATTGCTGGGCGTCACTGAAACTAATATAATTAGCTTAGATAAACTGCTAAGGAGATGTTTAGTCGGTTGTATCATGACTGATGTTGCCTTGCGTCGCATGCGCGATACGGCGGCGAATGATGATATAACTATATGATATGATGATATAACACGTGACCGCCGGTATTTGGAGAGCGGTTATAGCTTCCTGATAACTGATATCGGTGACGCGACTCAATGTTGCTTAGCATTATTGAGGCTAGTATTATTGGCTTATGTGAACTGGATGGCGACGTTGGATGATTATATCTTGACTGCTGCTGACTTGCGTTGCGTCAGCGATATTTGTACGATGTCGGACGTTGATATAACTTGTGGTACGTGACTGTTGGACTTCGGTAACCTTTAGTTAGTTAGTTGTGATAACTAATGTCGCAGGCGCGACTTGTGTCTTCTCTGACGTTATCTTACGTTGCGTATGCGATACTTGTAATGCGTCGGGTATAAATATTGTTTTAATGTTGTTTTACACCCCTGGTGTGGGATTAATGGTTATGTGACGCTTTTATGTCTCATGCGAAGTATGTTTTAGGGGCCTTGCGAGGAGTGTTGTACTGTTATACCACGGAATGCTTTAGTACGTAATTATGTTCGACTGTTTGTCTAGGGCCTTGTCAACAAGGTATAATGTGACATACGCTGTCAGTGTCCGGCAAATTTAATGTGGATATCTAATGTCGGTGGCTCCTAACCGCGAGTTTATTTGTTGGTCTTGACAGACGATCGCTAATTATATGCTGTGCGTGAATATAACACAATCGGCCGCCTAGCGGTTGTGCGTCTGAACTGATATGCGAATCGGAAAGTAATATTGGTCTGGCAGACCAATCGACGTACCATCAACATATATTGGTCTCACAAACCAATCAACATCACAAATCTATCTTAAAATAAACTATCGAACAGATAATTAATAATTGATCGTTTACAAAGGCATTGTAAGTATCATATACGTTAACTCTTTCAATGGAACAGTCATGGCGTCCCCGAGGGTTCAGTACTCTATATACTACTAATAATACTACTAAGTTTATAAAAATCAGTGGCAGTATCTGGGGCAGCTTGACTATCTTTTCTTTTACTTTGGTTACCTCCAATGGTTCATTATATCTGGCAGAAAGATAGGACGAGCTGTGGATGATCTCAAAGGAAAGTTAATAAATGATATTACAAATATATTAAACGCTATCTGACGGCAAATAAATATTGTACGGGTCGATATCTTTCGATAGCAAATATATGTATAATTAAAGAGATTACCTTCTGATGGTTATATAAATTGAATATACTAATAACACAACGATAATGGGTCTTAACCGCATGACGTATCATGAGCCAAGGCATGATTTAATAAATATAGTACTTATATATACTTTATTTAAGGCAAATAAACGATACAACATTTAAACCAATGCAAGTTATACGTGAAAAAAACATATGCCATATTACGTCTATAATGGCATCGCGATGTTATGACGAAACAAAAGTTGAAACAAAAAGAATCCATCTGAGCGACAGCGGGATTAATTAGGTCAAGCGCGAACACAGCTACTTCGAAGGTTTGCGTCCTCTTAATGAACTCTGACGAAACAGGTTTTTAACACTATTGTGTAGGTCTTTAATTAAAATTGCCTGAATTAAACGTAACGTAAGAGCTGCCTGCAACGTGTATATGAATGAATACTAACTGATTGTTGGTCTCTGAATAATTTTCATTTACTACAAATGAACGTGAATTTTCCGAAATCCTGAATAAAACAGACTTTGACCCTTTTTAATACGTAAACGTTTTGAAATGAAGTCAAGTTGTAGAACTTACATAAACATAGTGCTGAGCACACATTTGAGGCCGGTCGTGGCGCAGTGGGGTGCGGCTGACTGTAAATGCGATCTGTTGTCGGTTCGATTCTCACTCGAGGGATGATTATTTTTCTTTTCATTTGCACGCTCTGGTGAGATGGTAAGAAAAAATTAAAACCAAGGCTTATTTTGTATTTCATACAAAGTTTATTTTTAATTTCCAATATATTAATATTATCTTACACTGCCTTCCAGCCCAGGAATATAGTAACGCCTGCTATTTTTTTTAAGAAACTAGCTTTTAGTCTTGCTTGTCCTATTCATTTGCATTTATTCAAAGAAATTTCCATGATACGGATTGTTTGCCTAGCATATTGGTGTTAATTCCTTATGTCAGCTCTGGGAAAGGACTGTTTTGAACGTTAAGTGATGAAATCGTAAGTAATATCGAAATAAGAAAGTAAGACGGTGACTGTGTCCTATTAAATGTTAATACGCCATTTTTATTATATGTAATGATATTTTTTTTTAATCAACTGTTTAATTTCAATATTTATTAATTAAGTGATATTAAATTTGTTCAAATTAATTTAAAAGCAGTTGTAAAATTAATTCCTTAACAGAGTGACTATTAGTTTAGTTACTCGTGCACTCTCTAGAATGGTAGATTTAAGTTTTTAAGTGCCAACTCGAACGAAGTAATATCGACTAAGTAAGTTTCATAGTTAACAAAACAACAAATAAGAGAATAGCTCAAAACAACATTTAAATGGCTTGGCGTTTATTTAACTTTAACTAGTTACAGGGAACTGTTAAAAGAAATATTTTAAATGTATAAAATATTCATGATTTTATATATTAAAACAAATTAAAGCTAACTTGTCTAAGGTGTTTATTATTAAAATTAAACAAATTATTATTGCAACTAAAGTGGGATATTCTTCTAAATAATCATTTATACAAGTAGAAAATTTAATTTTTAACATGTATTACATTACATAGATATCAAATGAGAATTAAATTTGAACAAGATATTTGGGGAGAAATACTGAAATAAAACGATGAATTTTAAACAACATAAATTAAAAAATAAATTTAAATTAAGTAAATTTCTATGATAAGAGATGACTAATAACTTGTGTTATAAAAAACCTATACAATATTTCTAGTAATTGTAGTGTAATAAAACGTTGCCACATCTTTATATCACATTGGGGGCATCTGGATATTTACTGATAGTAGTAAGATTGAAGGAAAAATGAGAGCAGCATGGGAGGGTAAAAAAGGAACCAGTAATAAAATATTCAGGTTACATCCAAACTGTACTGTTTTACAGTCGGAACTTTACGCATTAGCTAGGGCGGTATAGAATGTGGCAGCCAGTGACCACCAAAAAGTAAATATTTTAACTGACTTCAGGTCCTCACTGGAATTATTAAGAAACCCAATTTCAGGTCACCCCTTGGCGAGAGCTATAAGGGAAAACCTTAGGAGGATTAAAGTACAAGGGGAGAAACCCGACTCTTCTAGATCAGAGCACATATTACGAACTGGCGAAAAAAGCAGCACTCACAGGTACTATTTATGACGATGACAAAATTCCCTTGTCATTAGTAAAAGGAATGATTAGGCAAGAATTTTATCAGCATTTGGCAGAATAGATATAAAACATCACATCCAGGGACAATCCTCCTAAATGTATATCTAGCATTCAGAATAACGAAGATGACGGTTCTTGCACCGTTACATGTCCAGATGATAACGGGATACGGGTTATCCCTCGATAAGCAAATATTTATACAGGTTTAAACTACATGACTCCCCGAGCTGCGAATGCTCTAAATAAATACCTGAGTCGGTAATGCACATATTATTGGAATGTCTCAGATTTGATGCTTATGGTTTTGCACTCCAAGAACAAACTGAGGGACATCTGACTGAGGCCGATCTACCTAACATCAAGGTGGACCCGGGCTCTCGTCAGGTTCTTATTATTTACGCGAGAACTGCATTTAATATCGCATGTAACCGAAACAGTTCTAGAAGCCGACTCACGTGCTCTGTGCACTCTAACAATACAAACAACAACCACACACACACACACACACACACACACACACACACACACACACACACGTACAGCAGCGTAATGTATACACACACTCACAAAATAAAATTCAAAAAACCACTATGCAGTCACTACAACACGCTAAAACAATAACACTGAAAGACTGGGCATAACTTCTGTAGGTATAGAAATCACAAATTTAGCTCGATCTCTCCTGGACTCTCATGCCTATTGATTGGGAGCATTAATAGAATCACGTTAAGACAAAAAAATTATGAAGCGTTTCCCACAAGGATGTTTGGGAACGTCACCTGTCGAATAGTAAAATCGAAGAATAAGTCGATAACACTACTTGACTGGAATAAAAGAACACTATTTGCGCGAGCTTGCGAGCTACTTAATAAAAAAAATGATTTAAATGAGCAAGGAGCGGGAATAATAAGCGTAGACGCAATGGTGGTCGAATATAACAGAGGGAAAGTGACAGACCGTCTGGGTTTTATAAAAGCCTTAGAACAGCAAGAGATCATAATGTATGGGGATGCAATTACCTCAGACCCGCACTTACAAGAACCCAAGAGGACAATCTACGATTAATCCCTACTCTCTCTTTCAGCTGGCCCTATATAGTCCGAGATAACCTATTTGAAATGTTTTATAGAAATCCTATGGACGTCGCCTATGCCCTGCGAGAGATAATCCCGGTATCTACTCTTTGGCAAAACTAATATATTCTCTTTCTTTAAAAGATATTAAGACAGCACCAGAGCTGAAAGATCTGAGAGATACCCTCTATCTTACTTTTACTCAGGAGGAGAAAGTATCTCTGAGTAGCTAGGGATAAGGAGGACAGACAAGCAGACCCTGGTCTGACCAGCGTTACCGTTGTTGTGATAAACTGTAAGTCAGTAAAATTTCAGCTGCATAAGCCTTTACCATGCTGAAGTTACAATTTAAGGTTACACGAATATCTGCACTTACTACATTGATTGCGACAGTGACGGGGTCAGAAGGCTAATTCAGAATGCAATGAAGGCAACGACAAAAGGTATAGTGGAATACAATTTGAAGATGGCTATAAAAGATAGGAACCAGGCGGTCACATCCTCCACCATAGCGGTTACGCCTTTTTCCCGCCCAATACCTCACACCTAAACCCAGATTAAATCTTCATTATTTTCGAAAATGTTTAGTTTAATATGTTCAATATGAAAAATAAATTGTTTATTATATCGTAAAATTAAGATAATTTAATTCAAAAATTCGCTCCACATTTAAACATAGATCTTTAGTTTTAAGTAGCTGATTATAATGATATGTAAATAAAAAAAAGTAACAATAGGTAATAAAGGTACAGGTCCAGTCTGTAGTGCATTAAATTTTATATTAAAAAAAAAACGTTGCTACAGGAAGGCAGTATTGTCGATAGTTTTCTTGCTCTTTACGTTTAAAATTCAACTTTTTTATATCAATTTCAATAATAACAGAACTATATCTAGAAAAAATAGTGTTATTAAACTGAGACAGATGAATTATAGACATTAATAGTGTTAACAAAATATTGAAAATTATTTTAAGCATGTTTAGTATTGAGCCGTTTAAGGCTACACATATTATTGCAAAATGATTACTGTTTTCTTATTGTATATGGGAAAGCTGACACAAATTATTTAGAGCACATGTGTTTTTTTGGGTAAAGATAATATTATTATCTACTAAGTTACAAAAATAACATGACAGTACTTTGATCAAAACGAAAGAGAAAAATAAATCTCGTAAGTGTATACCATAAGTGTTTTAAGCAAAATAAATCATTTATTAATTTTTACACTACATTTTACATGTAATATCATTAAAAATCTAGTACTAAAACTTAAAGTGATAAATTAATGATAATTAATAATAATTCATCTTTCCGGGTATCATAAATTGGCTATTTAAATTTTATTTAACTATCAAAATTTTTAAAAATATACGAATTATAACCATAATGTATTTTATCAAAGCATAAAGAAATCTATTGAAAGAGTTGTAATAATTGCAATGAGGACATAGTGTTAAGACACTCAGTTGATTCCTTCGTTCTAATTTAACATACTTTATATGTATATTATGTATTTACGTCCTAAATTAGGTGTATCTAGGTCTAGTTTACATATCACATTATCCCATTATCAAACAGTCCACTCATATCGCACGTTTACAATTAAATTGTCTAAACTTAGAATATATCGAACTTGACATATGTCATATTCGATATATTCACTTTAATAAGGTTAGTGCGATATATAGTTTAGCAAAATGAATACCGATACCACCATTTCATTTTCTTATATGTAGAACAATCAAGCTTAACGGTATTTCTCGACACCTACTGGGAAAGAAAGAAACGTATTGTTTCTTTCTCATTAGATACGGGATAAAAACTTACAACCATCGCATTGAGGTACAAATGTAAGTACTTCATTATGTTGTATATCCTATAAAAATGCCTTTTTTTCTTGAAAATGCAAAAAATAATGTAAAATATAGGCTTTTTATTTTCATACAGCACAGCGAATTTAAAATACCAGCACGTTGGCCTGCTGCCAGCTGTCGCTGACCGCATTAACAACACAAGTGCCTTGTCGGAGGACTGCTGTGTGGCTCAGGTCTATCGTTATGTGTTTTTTATTATATAAATTAATTTAGAAACCTCCTTCGTGGTGAACGTGCTCGATGTGGTTTATGTCTCACACAAACACTGTAAACAAATTAACTAAAATAATATATTCTAATATAGAAAATTTGACGACAGTAGAAACGTAGTCGCAAGAAACGAAAAACATAGTAAAATAAATCACTATTAAATCCACGTGAACGGTGTAACATAAACAGCTAGTACATAATGTATATGTATTTTAAATGAAACTAGACAGGTAGACTACCAGCGACAACGTACTACTGTAAAGTGTTCGAAAGGTTTTCTTTTCAAAAATGTATTTTCAAATATCAAAATTTAGGCGATTAATCCGGTTAAAATAGTTCGTTATTCAAAATATTTATGAGGACAATTACTATACATTTTATAATAATAAAAAAATAAATATTATATGACATATGTAGATCATTATAATCATATCAACTCAATATAGGTAATAATAATTTCTTTGATACTTCAAAAGCTGGAGCTAGTCCAAGCAACTTTACTAATCTCACAAAGTTTTAGATGTACGAGAACATTAGTCCACATATAACAAGTTACTAAATTATTATCAGTTACAAAATAATGTCTAGTATAAAGAATATTTTCTTTATACTAGACAATATACGAAAAACAAAAAAAAAACTAAATTCGATACAATTTGTGTTTGGTAGCGAAATTCAATAAAATCGACGGAATAAAATCGGCGGAAAATAATTTAAATTTAATCATACCCTGAGTAAGAATCGAAACCACAACCGATCGCATGTACAGTTAGACGCTGTCCCACTGCGCCACTACCGGTTTCTCTCTTCGATTAACATGAGCGTTTTCAGTGGAATTAGTATATTGAAGAAACTAATCGATTCATAGATATTGTCTTCACTCGGTTTATTAATAAATTAAAAAAAATAAATTTTGCTTCGGGAAACATGACAATTTTAAGTAAAATGTCATTTACTGAAATTATTATCTATATAATAATAAGTCTTTTACGCAATTGTATTATCGTTTTATAGGACTATCACTTATACTTTATACTATTTATGACACCTTTAACGAGGAATTCGTGCTCGTTACATTCCTATCTCCTGTGGATAAATTTTACGTCATGTAACTGGCACGAGCACCATTGTAAATAGTGAATAAATACATTTACAATAAATACATATATATACAATATATCCTGAGTGGATACTAATTTTGATTTATTTTTTAATTTTCATTTTAAATGTTACTATCAATTTCAGCCCACACATTCTGAAACGTAGATTTGTATGATACGATACATATTATTTTTTGTGTTTGGAATGTACCTATTTATATTGATTTAAGTTGTTCTTTTTGGTACTTTTAATTATAAGAAAAGTAATATTTTGTACTCTGAATATTACTTCAATATGCTAAAATAATGCGTCAACATATAAAAAGCTTTATTATTTTTACATAAGCTACGAATCTGCTGCGGATATACAAATTTGATTATTCTGAATATGTATAAGGAAATGCGTGCAATATATCAGTGGTCCTGCTTTTACTGCCGTATTACAGCAAACTCTGTTTATTCATATTTGTTTCAAACATTTTTCCTTGCCGGATTTTCCCAGAAATGCTAGCGCGTTCTGCACTTAACAGATTTGTGTCTCTTCCGTTTTGATCATCTTTAAACGCAACAAGGAGGTAAGCATTTTATGTTTATTGTACCTATGAAATTTTTGTAAGCACATTTAACACATGGACATGTGTATTCCAAATTTAAGTTGTCAGGTGGTCAAGTCCTCAAATAATATTTCCGTATACAGTACAGTAGCATGTATTGCATTTATTGCTATTCATTTTACATACTTATGTACGGTAAAATTTTTAAGCTACATTTTTTTTGTTAAATAAACCTGAAATAAAGCATTTTTGTAATATTTGTTTTAACCTATCTTTAAAATGGACATTTATCACATATTTCGGCGATACAGCAAAAAGTTCATTTCGAAATAATATACATAGTGGCTGGATATTTTCATCGTTTTATCAGACTGGTACAGGAGAAAAATGCTCAGGTAAATTTTAGCAGTATAAAATAATATAAAATATTTTTGAAAAAAACTTATAAAAATTTGAACGCAGCGGGATTCGAACCCGCGCTCTGACCGCTAAGCTATGCGTACTACCAGCTTCCAGTTCTTCTTATACGTTTTTTCAAAAATGTTTTCTAATCTTAAGCGTGGAATAATGCTTTAAAAATAGTAAATATTAAAATAAATTAGCATTCTCTCTTGTTAAACGATTATTTCTTAATAATCTTTAAGTAGTAGAAATTTGTAAAAATCTCTCTACAGAGATGCTAACAACGTAAATAAATTATAACAAACGTATAAGAATTTCGACGCAGCTGGTAATAGCAAGGCTTGCAATAGCAAGGTCAGAGCGCTTGGAGGGTATCCAAGAGGCGCGAGTTCGAATCCTGCTGCGTTTAAGTTTTTTATACGTTTTTTCAAAAATGTTTTCTAATCTAAAGCGTGGAATAACACTCTAAAAATAGTAAATATTAATATATAATATTTAAATTTTTATTAAGGCAGATACTTTCATAATATTATTGATTTATTTCTTCACTCTGGTGAAACATTGACTTCGATTCGGCTACTCATTTCGCCAATTCGGGCGACAGGCGCAGAATCAAATGTTTTCTTACGTGGCGTTTGACTACCCTACTATGCGAGATAAATAGTAAAGTTGCTAAAATTTAATTTTATTATTCTCCCACTAATGTTTCATTACATTCCCTTAATACATAATTGATATTTTATTTAATTTAAAGTGAACATTGAATACAATTAATGATATAGTATACACGTAAATATATACTTAGTTTACATATTATCAGTTATTGAGTTGTATATATCCTAACATTATGAAATTAAATATATAAAAACGATTATATAAACTTGACAAATAGAAACATCAATTTTATTTATTAATATAGATATAAAAGACATAATATCATCATTCAACTACAAATTACCGTTTGTAAGCAATAGTTTTAAGTTAGCAGGATGAAAAAGATTCCGAACGACGTTCATTCGTCAACTATATGAATGTAATTTGTCTTCACCACACATGGCAGCAAAATTTATTTCACTGCCAACTAGGCAGATACCACGTTGCAATATGTCGCTAACACAATAGATCGTAAAATAAATATTCAATTTTAATAGTAGCCCTCTTATACAGATCGTGTGTATATACAAAAATATTACTTGTAATTTGCATTTGCCTTCTCGTAACAGAACAAGACCAAGGAAGAGTTCGATTAATTCAATGAAAGAGAAAGACCCCAGTTTTAAAAGAGTAAAATAACAAAAATGACACATTTAAGAAAAACAGTTCTAGATAATTCAAATTTACTTTCTTAACAAACAAATATAATAATTAAATGAGCTCTCATGAATCATTTTCAGTGTTTGATTTATTACTATCTGGAACTTTGTGAAAATGTTGCCATTGTTCGCAGTTCGCTCTACTTTCTTAAATAGATTATCTAGATTTCTGGTTACTAATTTGTTATTCCCATTTCCAACAATAATGCCATTCATATTTTAAAACATAATTACATTAAGTCTCAAGCTTAACGTGTTACAAAGCAGTCGTTAGCATTCATAAATTCTTTTAAGCTTCTCAGAAATAATAAGTATGTTTCATTTTGTTTTTATAAACAAAATAACAATATATAAATAAAAATAAAATAAATGTGTAGCTTGTGATGTTTCCCAAAAATATAAGAATGCTCGCTGCAATTTAGAGTTCTACGGAATAACATTTAAAAAAAGGAATTGTATTAGCATAATTCTATAATTATGCTAATCCAATTTAAATCATATGCTTTAATTCCCTAATACATATACTTTTATATATATATATATACATATATATATATATATATATATATATATATATATATATATATATATATATATCTAAAATAAAACTCTATAAATGAAATATTTTAGAAAAAAATAATAGGGTATTGGTAATAGAAGCTAAAAACAACTGGGTAGAATTTTTTCACCTGTCTGTCTGTATGTTCGTTTGTGCGTCAATCACGCAAACGCTACTGGATAGAAATGATACATTTGGAATATATACTGACATATCTCAAAAGGATCATATTATTTATTTTATATTTTAATGATTTTTTTATTTATAGAGTCGGCATATACCACGCCCTGTCAAACAGATGATATTGATGTATATTATTTTTAAATTTTTTTAGGTTCATGCTTTTTATCCCGCATAGCAGGGTTGACAGTACCTAGCATCAAGACACTCCGTACTTCCCTTTCCACTGAATTTGAGACATTGCGTGGTCTGTGGTGGAACTCAACGTCGTACTTTGTCTTACACGAACGAGGACGTGAAAATAATTTAAATATAATTACTCCCCCGAGTGGGGATCGCACCCACAACCGGTCGCGTTTACAGTCGGACGATGTCACACTGCGCCACGACCGGCCTCAACTCGCCTCAATGACGTTTATCTTAAGTATAATAATGCCATTTAAATTAAATTAATATTTTAATATAAACTTTAGAAACGTAACGTGCGTCTCTTATAAAACGTTTATCAAAAGCGAATTATTATTATGTATGAATAAATCAATATTAGAGACTCTTGGGTTCTTTATTGAGTATAGTTTTTTTTGTATAGGAACAGGAGGCAAACGAGCAAAAGAGCCACCTGATGGTAAGGGGCACCTTTGCACATGAACATTCATAACATTAGAGTTGTGATGTGAAAGGATATAATGTAGTGGTCTCAGTATCCAGAACTGTCCGAACCACTATACTCTGAGGGAAAGAATGGGCGGGAGTAGGGAAAGTCGTTAGCCATTCTGAGGATTAACCTCCAACCACCAACAACTGGGGTACCTGACTCTTATGAGATGGTACCTAACCGCAGAGAGAAATTATATTGTAATCGGTAATTTATCGGTAATATGTTCGTTTATGCGTCAATCACATAAACGCTACTGGATAGAAATGATTAAGTTATGGAATGGCAATAGTTTAGAATCAGGATGTAAATTTGAAATTTGAGTTATGTACTGATGTTCGGTGCTATTTTTATAGAGGAAATAAAAATAATTTGACAATTTACTTTATTTATTGCTAGCAAAATAATCGTCAGCCAATTGCAGTCCACTGCTGGACATAGGCCTCCCCAAGTTTGCGCCAAACATCCCGGTCCTCCGCAACCCTCATCCAGCCCGCTCCGGCAACCTTGCGTATGTCGTCAGTCCAGCGGGCCAGAGGGCGTCCTACACTACGTTTGCCAAGACGCGGTCTCCACTCCAGGACTCGTCTGCTCCAACGGCCATCAGTCCTGCGACAGACGTGACCGGCCCATTGCCACTTCAGCTTACTGATTTTGCGAGCTACGTCGGTTACTTTAGTTCTCTCACGGATAACCTCATTCCTGATTTTATCCTTGAGAGAGACCCCGAGCATAGCTCGCTCCATAGCTCGCTGAGCGACTTTAAATCTGTGGACCAGCCCTACTGTCAGTGTCCACGTCTCGGCAGCGTATGTCATTACAGGTAGGACACATTGCTCAAAAACCTTCGTCTTTAGGCTTTGCGGAATTGTTGACGTAAGGACTCGACGGAGCTTGCCAAATGCCGCCCAACTCAACTGAATCCTCCTATCCGCTTCCTTCTCGAAGTTGTGTCGGCCAAGTTGTATTGTCTGGCCTAGGTAGGTGTAGTCCTGTACAACTTCAAGAAGAACGCCTTCTACCCGCACTGGTCTCGGCATGACGTTTCTGTTGAACATAACTTTTGTTTTGTCCAAGTTCATACCAAGACCAACACGTCGGGAGGACCCATTTAGGTCGTTCAGCATTTGATTTAGCTCTTCCAGTGTCTCTGCAAAGATGACTATATCGTCGGCAAAACGCAGATGAGAGATATACTCTCCATTGACGTTGACGCCTCGTCCAATCCAATTCAGGGTTTTAAAGACGTCCTCCATCGCGTTGGTGAACAGTTTCGGGGATATCACGTCCCCCTGTCGCACCCCACGATGGAGCCGAATAGGTCTTGTCCGCTGATCTTAGATTTGGACGGTCATCGTCGCAGCGCTGTAGAGACATCTCATCACCTCGATATATCGCCAGTCGATTTGACATCTCTGCAGGGACTCCAAAACAGCCCAGGTTTCGATGGCGTCGAACACTTTCTCATAGTCCACAAATGCCATACACAGCGGCTGATTATACTCCTCGGTCTTCTGTATAATCTGCCGAACAGTATGTATGTGGTCTATGGTGCTGTAGCCTTTTCGAAACCCGGCTTGCTCCGGAGGTTGGTATTCGTCGAGCTTGATGGCGAGACGATTCGTGACGACTCTTGAAAACAACTTGTAAACGTGGCTCAGGAGTGTAATCGGCCTGTAGTTCTTTAGGAGGGTTTTATCACCCTTCTTGAAGAACAAGACGACCACACCCCTGGACCACGCTTCTGGCGTCATGCCTTGGCGGATGACGGCATTAAAGAGTTCTGCTAAGGCCTTTTGGACCGGTAGTCCACCAGCCTTTAGGAGCTCAGTGGTAATGCCATCATCACCCGGGGCCTTCCCATTCCTGAGCTGTTTAAGAGCCGCACTAATCTCACTTACGTCAACGTCCGGGATGTCTTCTGAGTAATTTCGCGTCAGTGGTGCACGTGGATCTTCAGTGTCCTGAGCTATAGGCTTGTGTGTGCGCGATGAGTAGAGCAGCCCATAGAACTTCTCAACCTCATTCTGGATCTGGGGTCTTGACGTGACTATTGTGCCATCCGCTGTCTTAAGCTTTGCAAGGTGGCTTCTCCCTAGCGGTCTTTGGAAAACTTTGGACCCCCTATTTTGCTCAATGAGGGTTGTAATATTTCTCGTGTTTGAGCAACGGAGGTCCCGGCGCGTGAGTTTCCTTATCCGCCTAGAGAGAGCCCGTTGATTTGGAGAAGCTGCTTGAGCGAATGGCATTTCCCGTCTCTGCCTCATCAGATCCAGGGTTTCGGGAGCAAGTTTGGACTGCTTAGTGGTACTCGTCGGCGGAAAATGCTTACGGCCCAGTTTACACACTGTCTTCACCCCGCTGTCGGTTATCTCGTCCACATCGTCAGTGGTTTCCAGCGAGTCGAATCGATTTTGCAGTTCCAATTGGAACTGCTTGGACACACGGTCTACTTGGGGCGGCGTAGGTCGGAGAGTAGATTTCAGCAGGCGTTTTCGTTCGACTCTGAAGCATATATTCAGAGTGCCTCGTACGAGTCGGTGATCGCTGCCGGTGTTAAACCTGTTGATCACAGAGACATCTTTGAATATATACTTTCTGTCCGCCATGATAAAATTTATCTCGTTCCTTGTCACAGTATCTGGACTTTGTCAGGTCCATCTCCTTTGGGGCTTCTTCTTGAAGAAGGAATTCATCAAGTAAAGCCCCTGCATCTCGAGGAAGTTGACCAGCATTTGCCCCTGTGATTTCTGCACCCCAACCCATGTGGTCCAATCTTCGATTCGTCGCATTCCTGTACTCCCACTTTAACGTTGAAGTCTCCCATGATCACGTTGTAGAAGCATGAGGTCGTACCATGTATGGCTTTAGTAATGTCCTCATACATGGCTTCAACCTCTTCATCGGAGTATGTCGAGGTCGGCGCATATACCTGCACTACCTTCAGAGAGTACCTGTCGGTCATCTTGATTACGAGGTACGCTACCCGGGTCGACACACTACTAACTTGCAGAACGTTGCCAACAAGAGCTCTGTGGAGCAGAAAACCGACACCACCTTGGGAGGCCCTATCACCTTCCCGGAAGTAGAGCAAGTAACCAGAGTCAAGGGTTATTGTATCCTTTCCCTCTCTTCGGACTTCCGATAACCCCAGAATACTCCACTTTATATGACTTAACTCTACTTCCAGTTCTGTGAGGTGATGGTCCAGCCGAATCGTACGTCCGTTGTACGTTGCCAAATACATATGTTGTTTTCGGCAGCCTTAACTCTGGGGATTCTTAGCACCCTCTGCCCCGCCGTGACCACGACCGCGGCCTTGGCCGGGAATAGCGGGGCTGCCGGGCACTGAGGGCCGTATTTTTGGCGCTGTCTCCATGGGGGATCTTGCCATTGTCACCACGCTTGGCAAAATAATATGTAATTTTATTTTATTATTTGATTTGGGCGGTGCCGCGAGCTGGTTGCTACTATAAATATTTTAATCGATTTTCTATGGCAAATTTTCATGTTTACTTTCAAGTAAATGTTTTACTTATCGTATCACTTAGTTGAAGTATATGATAATACAACTTGGGCCTCTTGTATTGCTAGTAATCTCTTAATTTCATCTTATCTTATGTTTTTTATTAGACTTTTCTCTAGCATTTTTATATTCTATATTGGATGCTTTTTGTCCTAGACTTTATTTTCCTAATCAGCCTCAAATGGCTTACGTAAAGTAGCATTATGCTATTCAAATGTGCAATTCATGAATTATATAAAAAATAGTAATAAAAAAGGCCACTTAGTTTCGGCCCGAGACTGTAGGCTTCGGTTTTTCTAATAGAAATGCAATGCAACTGAATTAGAGATAGAGTCTCTACAAGTGGTTATTGATTTTTGCACAAAAATCAAGCCATAATTTTTGTTTTTTTTTATTACTAAGCCGTAATTAATTATTATTAATAGTTAAAAGTTAATTGATATATTAATTACACTTCTAAATGTCATTCTAACATGATTCTTAATTACAACAAACTGGGTAAAGTTGTGTTACTCAACTCTGATAGTTAGACCGCAACTTTGCTGTAATGAATGAAGACTTCGTCAACTAATTTGCCATCGTACCAAAGGGCAGGCGTTCTATAAACCCATTAATATGTCCTTTGAAGTAGCAACTGTTATAAGCTCATATAGTCCATAACTGAGTAAGACATAATTCAATATCTGATATTACAAAAATTTTACAAACATTTTTTAAATTAAATCTCTGATTTTCATGATTCTATATATATTTTAAATGAACGTTAAAACACTTTTAGATTTTTCAACATTAATCGACCGATTGTTCTGTTTAAGGGGACGATGTCTCTATTGCGATTCTCTGCTTCTGTAGTGGTGTTGCAGAAACATGCGGTGTAACGGGCAAGAGGGCCATTTTCAACTTCGCCGCCCAGCGCAAAAAACGTCACCAGTGACTAGAACAAGATGGACAGAACCCGGGCACAGCTTGGGGAAACTATTGCCTAGTCATCTAGCCCGAACTCTCTTTTTGACTCCATAACGTGCCTTGCAAGCTCCCGCCGCAGGACTTACGGAAGGGTTAACCGTAGCACCATGAGGAGGTTTTAATGGGTATGTGAATGGCTTACAACTGGCAACCCAGAATCTAGATAATTATTTCAAGCTTAATTTTTATTACACTTATGGAAAAACGCTTGAGTTTCAAGCTAATGCTCTTATTATCGTTATAATATTTTATATTTATGTGCTAAAACTTCTTCTTCTTCCTGGCATGTCTCCCAGCTTAACCAGGGTTTGCCTGGGAAGGCTGTGCAAAGTGGAGTACGCTAAGTGGGAACTTAACCTACTTCACTTTGCACGGTCTTTGGCATCCTCGGTGGTAAGTCCATTGGCTCCTGGTACTTCCAGGGACAGACATAGCAAGGCAAATTACGGCTACGGCTACGTCACGGACTCCAAGACTACCACGGATGAATGTGTTACGTATGCGGTCAGCCCACGTTACGTCACACATACACCTAAGCATCTTCATTTCCGTGACGTGAAGCTCCCCACTTTGCCGAGATAGTGCTGGCCAACATTCGCTGCCATATACGAGAACCTTGTATCTCTCTCTCTCTCTCGTGTATATACGGGCATGGATGTCGTGATCATTGCCCCCAGACTCCTACACGATGGACCCAAGGTACCTGAACTTCTCCGACTTAACAGATGGTTCAGGACCTATATGGATACTGCTAGAGTCCGGGGCTTTATGTAGTAAAACTTATAATAAATAAATTTATTTATTATATCTCTCATAATCCGTCTCGATTAGGCGGGTCAAACACTCGACTAGGATTTCCTCACAAAAATCGTAGTAAATAATTTAAACAACTAAAGGCAAATAATATTTTCTTCTTTTATATCAGGCTCATCATGTAAGTAAACGTGGATACTGAAGGTGATTTGAATATTTATTTTCATTAAATCTTTAGACTGTGTGCAGTTCAGACCATAAGCATTGTCTTTTTATTTTAAATTCAAGTAAAAACCTTTTAACATGTTGTTGGTGACCTCGGACTAATAATTATGGAACACGGAAATAATAACGGAATAAAAGTATTAGGGCAAATTATCTATTGTCAATTCTGATAGAAAACCATCTCTCCAAAGTCAAGCCTTCTGTTCTCTTTAACCAAGTTTCTGTCCAGACCTCCGGCAAGACAATTACACTGAAAAAAGTATCTTTGCTCTTTTATCTTTCTCTAATTCCTCTAATATCGTAGACTTCAAGTCTAAAATTCTTCTCCTAAAACTTTGAAATGATCCCGCTTAATTTTTACATGTTTTACCGCGTGCATTGCACTACAAGGTTTTTTGTTTTTATTAACTATTCTTTTTAAATTAGAGGCCGGTCGCGGCGTAGTGGCAGACAGCGTCCTCTGGTAAGACAAGATGCGGCGTTAGGTTCCAGCACTCAACACGTAATGTCTCGAATTCATCGGAAAGCGGAGTACGGAGTGTCTTGACACTAAGTGCTTTCCGTCTACTTTGCATAGCATCGCAGGACTAGAGCGTAAACAAAAAAATGGTAGTACTGAGTTAGAGCAACATGAAAATATTAAAAAGTTTTTACCAGTCATTAGTAGATTGAGAAGATAGAAAACCTGCCTTCCTATTAAAATAAAAATAATCACTGGCCAATCTCCTGTCTTTTGATTACGTTGATGCAAAATGTGGCTATTCGGCTCATATTCGTCTATAAAATACGACTATATCACTAACCTTAGGAAACTGGCTCATCATAGGACGACGCACGTACGACTGTACCCTGTCTCAATATTCTTAAATTTTCTTCCACTTCAGCGAGTCTTTTAAGATTAAAGCTGCTATCCTTCAGAACACTCTTCTACCGGAAATACGTAAGTCAGACTCGATTTCTATATTTAACGTCGTCTGAACATTTCCGTCTTTATAAAATTCATATCCTTCACCAGTAAGTATATTATGTTATGCCATATTTACGCTAACCTACCGATATTAACGCTTTCTCTGATGTCTTACACTGATATTCTTACAAAGCTTGCCTGGAAGAGATGACTTCCAGTGATAAGGTCATGCTTACACCAAAATTATACCTGCTTGTATTATTTTTTATTTTATTGTATGTATAATATTGGTGTATGAATTAAATAAGTAATAAATAATATGTTTAAAACGTCAGGGTTACAAAAATGCTTTTTCTAATTTAAAATGTATGAAAATCGCGAAAATCAAAGAACTCATTAAATTTAAAAATATAAAAAAAAAATTAATTATTTTACAATTAATTTAAATAAATACATATGAAAAAACTCCTTCATTTGGCTTAATACCAATAAATAGCTAAAGCAACTATTATTTAAGAGTACAATTAGTTTTATAATAAAATGTCAAAATAAATTTTCATATGTCAACACACTTCACACAAATATGGAAATTTACAGGTCTGTCGGCATGAAGGAACTGTTTGTATTTGGTATATATGTATGTTTGTAGATGTTTGTTTTGTAGTGAGTTCAACCAAGCAGCTTGTTTGTTTCTGCCATATACAGATTATGTAGTATTTCATCATAGTTAAAAAAGCAAAGATACTTTCTAAGGCTTTAGCGCTGTAAATAATTTATCTGTGAATAAAAATAAATAATAAGCATTTTTAGGTAAACATTTACATTGGTACAAGACAAAAACAAAAAATAATAAGGTGATAAACGTATGAATCAAGTGTCAGTAGTGTCATAATATTTTTAAAAATATTTATTATACTAATTTCTTAATCAAATATCAAGAAGTAAGAGAAATTATATGCTCTTTTACATTAATTATGTGTCTTCACTTTAAACAGATACTAATAAATTATTTAAAATAGCATTAAACAGTCCTCTGTGAAAGGATTTATGCCTCTTACATATGAGTACAAACTCATTATTCATGACCTTTACGTAAGGGTAATTAAGCTTCAAGCGTCGTCCAACCAACTAAGTTATACTTAACTGGGAATTTGTAGGGATAAGTAATGTGACTTGGCCTGAATCCAATACGTGGTGAAATTATCACGTAGCAATTGGAAGTATATAGATGTTCAATTAAATTGCAGATACCAGAGCTATTCGTCTTGAGTAGTTTAATACACGGCTAATACTATTTAACATTATATCTTGTTATTAACTGCGTAGGTGTGTTTGTACTCGAATATGTATATAAACACGTGGCAGCTATGTGGCAGTATCAAGCCAAGTACAAGAGAAATGATGGCCTAGCAATAACATATGAGGTATTTGGAATTGCTTTTGAAGTTCTAATAAATCATACTGACTTAAATTAAAATATTTAATTTCATACATTTACAGAATAAAAATTGTTAAAATTAACTAAAATATAGAGACTAAAAAAATATGAATATAATTAAAAGGATATTGAGATAATTAAAAGGATATTATTTAAGAGATTGACTGTCGTGTATTTCAAATATAATTAAAATAATAAAGATTTTGTAATACCAAACATTAACATGCAAGCATACTCTATATTGTTATGTTCTAAAATTTTATAAAAAGCTAACCCAACGCCATTAAAGTAGTTACGTTTCACCGTGTTAACTCACAAATAAAAACATAATATTTAAAAAATATACACTTAAAAAATTACAAATAAGAATCTAATATTTTTAACACAGTACTCATCCTTATATATTAAACATTCATTATTTATTTATCTAAAAATATCATCTTATAATTCAAATACATTATTAGCTGACTTACATGTTTGTTCAAAGTACGAGTAAATTCTTTAATGCCATTCAAATGTTTTTTCATCGAATTTCGTGATATTTTGGTTTAGGTGGTTCTGATAAATTTTATATAGTTTTACACGAGCTACAGTCTAGACGTTAAATTAGAGTATCTAGACTACTAAAACTATTTACATATTAAATAGTAAGTGAAAACTCGAAAGTTTCAGTAAACTAATGTCCAATAAAATAATTTGAATGCATTCAACTGAAAAATTTCTACGAATTTGGGCTTTATTTTGAGCAGAGTGTAGTGTATTTTTTTAAACTATTACTGTACTTTTTATATTGTAGTATAGTTAAATCGAATTTGACTGTTGATTTTTTTGAATTTGACATTGAGATTCGTAGAAATGTTCGTAGATCAAAATAGTTTTATTGATTAGGCGTTGTTATAACTTTGTGATACTTGTTATTACTAAGTATTTTACTGATTACTAAGTATTTGTAACAATTCAATAATTAAATAAAATGGTACTATACTCTGCTTAAGAAAAGGCCAACTTTTAAAATCCATAGTTAGATATAAAACAAATGCATAACGACTTATATAAAAAATTTTTAAATATGCGGACAGAGACTCTACAAATACAAATGTGGTGAAAATGTATATAAACAATTTATTTGCGATTGTACTGTTGTTCTACAATAGGATCGTCTTCATTTGCAAATATAAGACAAATAATAATTTACACTACTTCCCCTCATTACAGGCCTCGTGGAGTTTAATTAGCGCAAAATTAGAAGCAAACGTTCTGTTTGATATCAAGAAATAAGGAAATTTCAAGACGTAATAATGAGGTAAGTTTGAATATGTTAAAATTATATGTACAACCGTATAATTAAGTATATATATTTTTAAATATGTTAATTTGTTATTTTAACAGATAATAAATGAAAATTAGTTTTGTTTTGCTCTTTTAATCAGCACTTATTAGAAACTGAATTAAATATTATTAAGCAACGTTCTAAATATTAATATTTACATACTTTATTTGACCAATTTTTGCTATTAAGGACTATTAATTTTAATAGTCCTTATTTAAGGGTTAGTCAAAAAATTACCTTTAAATTATCTTTATTTAAATAAATTACTCAAATAATTAATATTTCAATATTGTGAAACATACTAGAATCTGCCACCAGTTCGGAAAGCTGTTGAGAAGAGCTGGCGAGAAACTCAATAGTTGTATTTTTCAAATGTAATTTTACAATAGTACCCTATTATAGATATCTTTACAATAATATTTAATTTATTAGTTACATAAAACACGTACCAATATTATATTCACAGGTACACATATACTACAAATATAAAAAAATTAAATAATATTAAAATAACAATTAAGAATAATATCAACCGTACGCACCTTAACCTCCAGAGATCCACTCTGGAGGTTAAGTTAAACCAACAATGAATCCCTTCTGCACGTTCTTCCCTTATATGGTTTTACAATTAGTCAAATCACTTTCTCAATAAAGTAACTTAATAATAAAAATATTGAATTATAAATTTACCTTACATATTAATACATCTGGTACATCTCTTCAGATTTCCTTAAAACCATAGAGGATTCATAATATAATCAAATTCATAGTTAAAACAGTGTCATCATATTGAACAAAGTCAGTCATACTCAACTTTATAATTAAATAAATAGATTGATATATTATAATTAAATATACTAATTACTTAATAACTTATGTTATACATATATAACACACTCGTCTATTTATTTTGCATAATCTGTGGTTGCTATTTCGTTTTAAGCAATATATTGATAAGACGTAGGTGCACAAACATACGGGAACCTGCTGCACATTTACAAAAGTAATTAAAGTAATTTCTATCAAATTAATGCCATATAGTTTCTCAAGTATTTATATTTTATATTACTTAATTTGGCAAACTTCGTATAGCCTCAGAATTACATAACAGTAAATCGAAAAACTATACTACAGTAAATGATATACTAATTATTTGTAATGCACAAATCAGGGATGCAGGGATCATAGCGTTTGGTGCTCCGTGCTCTCTCACTACCCCGCAAGGGATAAAGCTTGAAGCTAAAAAAATATAGTTTTATTCAATTTAAATAATTTTTAAAATAAAATGAGAAAATAATGAAATAAGTAAAACTTAAACATATATTGTTATTTTATTTAAATTATTCCTTTTAAATAATTAATTCATATAATAAATTCCAAAAGAATTCGAGAGGCCGGTTGTAGCGCAGTGAGACAACGTCTGACTGTAAACGCGATCGGTTGTGGGTTCGATTCCCATTTGGGGGAGCGATTATATTTAAATTATTTTCTCTTCCTCGCTCTGTTAATATAAAGTGCGGCGTTGAGTTCCACCACTAAACACGCAGAAGTCTTGAATTCGGTGGAAAGCGAAGTACGGAATGTCTTGGTCCTACATTCAAAGCGTAATTTTAGTAAATTCCAATACGGGTGACGTAACGCCAAACTTATTATTTGCGGTTAGTACAGTAGGCATGTCCATGGATCGAGCTGTAAAATTAAGTTTGTTATTTATCATATATACTTTTCCAGAAATAAAAAGTACCCAGTATGATGCCTAGAATGTTAAAGAATAATTATATCAAATTTTATTGTAATCTAATTGCGAGTTTTTGCGTGATGCATAAACAAACAGACAGACAGATAAAAAATCTTTTAACCACATTTTTGTGTTTAGTGTCAACGTAGTAACACCCCTGGTACGTATTTTTTTAATATTTTCAATGTACAGAATTGACCTTTCTTTAGTTTAATTATAAGTATAGACCAGTCCTATATTAATACATTGAAATCCTTTTTTACCTTCACGCTTTATACCTAGCGGGGTAGTTAAAGAAAACGGGTCGCCAAATACTACGGTACCTACATACTTCTTTCAAAATCTTTTGAAAATTTCGTTTCCTAATATATACACTATATATTACGCTTCAATCCATACAAGATAGTAATATACTTCAATAAATTAAAACAAAAGAAAAATAAAGTGAAACGTTTTTATTGTAAATAAGAAAATGTTGCAGATAAATGTACTAAGAGCTAAAAAATAATTTAACGAATACCGTTATGGGAATCAATAACTAATGTATATACTTTGTTATATTTTCAAAATAAAGTAACTCATAACCAGTAGATTAAAAAAACCGTGAAGCACGTCCTATATCCCATGAGTCAGTCAACATTTAATTTCACTTATTAACATTAGTACAGTATTTTCAATAATAGAATTTTAACATTGATTTAAATTTCTCTATTGGCAGATCAGAAATTGTTTTTTTTGTCGTGTCGTCCACAGTCATTAACCTTGCTTTTTGAGTGTCCTCATGATTTTTAAGTGAACTTCATATATTCAATGTGATATGTTAATTTCCTGTTTAATATACCGCTTACTGTTACTTTATACAAAACCATCATACAAATATCAAGATTATTTCTTGTTTGTTTATATTAGAGACCAGCGTGGCGCAGTGGGACTAGGGGAAATGATTGTATTTAAATATTTTTTTTATTGCTCTGATAAGTGAGACGCAATGTCTTAATTTCGGATTGTCTACCACCTATGTAATGAATGTGTAAAGAAGTACGTATACAAGATTCATTATTACTTTTGAAACATTAGTTTTTTAAACTTTTAATTAGAAATAATTAAAGATACTCTATATGGATACCTCACGCTGTAATTCATAATATTGCGTGTGTAGTGGCCAAACTCAAAGAACACATAAATATCGCATGTAGATATATACTGCCTCACTTCAACGAGGTACAAATAAAGTGCAAATGAAACCTGGAACTTTATTAAAAAGTACGATCCAAAATTAACATAAGAAAAGTAATTTATAAAAAAGACAAATATTAATCATAGAAGAGTGCTTTGTGGTAAAAATAATAATTTAATTTAATGATGGATATGATACAATTACTGATGTTTACTTTGTAAATGGAGCAAAGTAAACAAATTTACTTAGTACCGTCTCAAATTTTCAACGTTATTCCATTATACTTAATTGTTGTCCAAATAACTTGAATGATATTTAATTTCAGTAAGATCTAAGCAGTCTATCATAAATAGCTATGTTGGGGACTAAGAACAACTAGCGGTGGCGTTAGGACGTTCACTCAAATTTATGAGTCGCACTGCGGAATATAAATTCCAGCGCAGCTCTCCAGCGTCCACAAAAAATATACATGAAGCTAAAAAAATACATTTTTCTTCTAATTATGAAGCGCAATGTAAGCTTTTCTGACTTATTCACTGATGTTAAGTTGCATACAGCATGGCAAGTGGCTTTGATAATTCTATCTTATTCATGGCAAGTGGCTTTGATAATTCTATCTTATTTATTATTTCATTCATTTGTTTTTTCCAGATTAAATATAGTAAGAATTTAAGACTGGAAATGTAGCTTATAATCTAAAGAACAATAGAAGAAATGAATAATTTATTAGTTTATTTTGTAATTTCAATTAAGTTTTTTTAAATGTTTGCTATTTTTATGGTTCTAAAAATGCGCAGTAAAATCGTTGGTTACCCTTTCCTAAATAGTTTATTCAACCCTTGAATCCAGATGAGAAAAGTAAGAAGTAAGAAATTTTTGAAGTTATATTCTATTATGCCCAAAAGCTATGAAAAATGGAATATTTTGACTCGTTTTTTATTTTGTTGAAAACATGTACATTATTAGATTTATGAAGACTTATATTTGTCATATTTGAGTATACTAGTAGCCCCGTTAAGATATTGTTTTTGTCACCTTATACACTATAAAAACGTGGTGTACATCAAATATTTGGTAGTATTTGCTATTAATATTCATATTAGCACTCACTCTTTTTTCTAAATAAACTGTAACTGTAACTTTACAAAATTTCATATCTCTTCATGCGTAATTCTTATGAACATATATTTTTTTGTTATAATCAATAAAGCAAATATTAGACATCCCACTACGTATACGTATTTGAAATTCACTACTTTATAAAGAGCTAAGTCAACATACATTGTGCTGAGTCAACAAGTTTTTCGTGTAGTAGATGTTTTATGATATACACACGAACGTACATCGTAATTTGTTTAGAAAAAAAATATTGTATTGTAATAAATAAATTTGTAGACACGAAACTTAAAATTTGTAAATTAATTTTAAAATTAACAGTAATTTAAAAAATGCATATATTTATTTAATTTATGAAGGAGCATGAAATATAATCATTTTTATGAAAAAAAGTTCTCAAATAGAAGATTAAATGTATAATAACGTGAACAAAAGATCTTTACAACAAACTTTATTAAATCCGATTGTTTTCACAAAAATCTCTTAAAAGCGCGTTCTTAAGTACGAGCGTGTGGGTTAATCTCTGGAAAGAGAGAAGTTATTTTCATTTCTCGGATGGTTTTCAATTTTATGTGTTCAACCTTAATCCATAGGGTGCTAAAAGTTCCCTTACATTTAAAGTAAAGAGCGTTTTATATTAGACGACAATAAGAGTATAGAAGAATAAAATAGGATATACATTATACATGCTGCTAAAATGAGCAAAAAAATGTAATTGAGTATAAAAATAAGGTGTGTAGTGTGAAAAATAGTAGTCATTGGTAAATTTTATAATTTTAATATTTATTGTCTTATCATTTAAATATTTATTTAATAATAAAAAGTTTTAAATGTGAGCTTGGGCGTTGGGCTCGATTTTCCTTATCCTGCGGCGCTATGTGGTACATTGACTTTTATCACCAGCGTTAAGACCATGTTTTCTCATGTCCTTTGTGATACTTGTCATCGAGGTAATTTGAGGTATACCTCTTCCCCTCTTTGTATGCATGGAAAGGCACTTCTTAAAAATATAATTATCGGACCTTCTTATTACGTGCCTGTATCATCTGAACCTTGATTTACTTAGGTTAGGGTTTACTGCTATTTTATACGCTTTACTTTTCATTTTTATTGGCATTTTTGGCTTATATAATAGTCCTGACACCATACGCCACCTGGTTTATCCAGATGATGTTCTCTGCATGCTGTCCATTTCTTAAGCGCTCTCTCCATTTTTATAGGTCTTTTTGTAGGACTCTGATATTATCGGACATCATAACTATGTCACCAGCAGACAAAAGGTTCCATGCAGTTGGATTTGAAATTTTGCAGATAAATGTTTCAAGACTGTATTAAACAATACAGGGTCCAGTGAACACAAATTTGGATGTTGTAGTATAAATCCTCAATTATGCGTATGTATCATATAGGTTCACCCGTGCACTCTTAGCGCTTACTTTTTTTCTAAAGTCCATAAATACCATCCACAACTATTTTCCTTAATCTTTTCCATTACCAATCTTAGAGCATGAATTGCGTCCATTATTCCTTGTCCCGCTGTACAATAAATTAGTTTTCAGTCAGTGATATTAAAGAAGTCAGGCGTAAGTAATCGTTGTCATTTCTTCACGGTGACTATGGAATTTAGGTATTTCTAATTCCTTTCCATTCTATTAAATGTTTATTTATACAATGATTTTACATAATTTAAAAATTTTGTAAGAACGTATAAATAAATATTTAATACGGAATTAATTATAACAATATTATTGTAACACCTCCAGCATTCTTGGAACAAACGGTACAAGAAAAGGTATTCTTTTTCTTAGTGAAATATGAAGATGCGGTAAAGATTTTTTCAGTGTCTCCACCGTAAATTTATTATCTATATCGTAGTCTCGGTGGCAAATAAAATAAATACATTTTTGAAAATGAGCGATATTCCACTGATTTTAGTCGATAGACGCCTTTGAATGATAACGTAAACCGATATTCTTGTTTAGCGTGCTGCTAACTACTCCTTGTGTACTATATAGTCTATGGAGGAGTTTGGCAAATTCGGTAGTTCACATCAACTATGTTTATATGTGTAGTAAATTAATATATGCTTGACGGTACCTTAATAAATCTTTCCTATTACACTGTTGTGTACAGTATCTAATGTAACAAAACACTTTTGTTCCAATAATATGATGCATTTTCAGGCATTATAAAACGAATAATTATATATTGAATATTTATAATATTTGTAGCTAACAAATAACAAGAAGTCGATTTTTTATAGGCTTGTACTTATTTGTACATACAGAATACAAATAAAAGTATGAAATTATGTATTTTGCCAATTTAAATGTATGAGTGAATTAATTTAAATGTATGAGTTAAAATAAATGGATTTATTATTGTTAGTTTCTTAGGGGCTAGACTTACTGAGTACTTTATGTATTAATATCTAAATTACATGTAATTATCCAAAGAATATGGGGCTCTTTATATATAAGTACATTACATTTATATTTATAATAATATTATTCATAGTTAATTGATTAATTTTTAAATGTAAATTTTATTTTTACTATCTTGCCATCGACCTAACTCAAAAAACCTGTAAGAGCAATAAATTTAAATTTAAAATCTTAACACATCGTGCAAATATGTCTATAAAAATATATACGAGTAATTTATATTTACTCAAAACTAGTCTAATTGGAAACGAAATGAAGTATTTAAAATATATTGTTTATCCACAGCTACATTTCACGAAATATGCCAAAAGACTACAAATATGACAAATGATTCTCTCAACCAATTCAGCAGAATGCGAAATATGCGAATGGTAAATAAAGAATCACTCATATTTTAAATTTCTTATTTAAACGAACATCTTGCCCTATAGTTTAGCAAAGAGCACATGTCCATCCATTACCTAAGATTCCCAAACCTTTCCATTTTTTACACTTTCGTCCTATTCCTATTTTTTCCATAATTTCTAAATTTCTTGAGAAGTCCGTTTCAACTACCTGTTTGGTATTACACTATAGAGGACTATACAGGTAACATTCGTTTTTCTCTGGACAGTAAAAAAATTACTATTCTCACCCTTCTAGATTTTAGTAAAGCATTTAACAGCTTTGTCTATATAGCTACTTGCTACTATAGCTACTTCATGATTTGGGTTTAGTAATACAAAACATCAACTCTAGCCTCTCATATATTCTGAAGTGGGCGACTTTTTTAGGAAGCAGACAGACACGAGGGAGAGTTGAATTTGATAACTTGACGTGTATTTAACTGAATGGAATAATAATACAACTGTCTGATTAAGCAAGTAGTTTAGGTCTTATATTTGGCAACAAGTTCTCTTGGTCAACGCACATAAACGCTTGCATTTAGTATTAGCAAACGCTTGCATTATTCTCTCCCCCCTTTAAAGCGACTCCAAAACTTTGTTCCTGTTTGTATTATATTATTGCTCAATCTCTACTCCTACCAATATTGGATTATGCGGATGATAACGAGGAACTTTTTTGATTGACTTCAGAACCTGTGCATCCGATTTCTACTTCGGCTTACGCAAATTCAACCATGTCTCCGACTTCCATTGGCAACTAAATTGGCTTCCGGTTCGCTTGCGCCGTAATATTCACAATCTCACAACCCTTCTAAATATTTAAAAATCATCTTCTTCCTATTTAAGAAACCGCTTTCACATAGATAATTCAAGTAAAAGACATCTACGCACTTGTGATGTTGTTAGAAAACTGAACGTCCCTATTTGTAACACCTCTTTTTATGAAAAATCTTTTACAGTTCATGCATCACGATTATGAAAATCATTTCCAATTTCTATACTGGTTGATAATCTATCAGCAAGCATCTTTAAAATTAGATTGAAGCAGCACTTTCTTCGTCATCATTACAGTATCTTTCTTTTTTCTACTTTTTTGGATATATGTGTAAGTATATGTGTTATTTGTGTGTATGGACATACATACATATATGTTTATATGTTTATTTATGTAGGTTTATTATAAGGTTAAAACTAACGCAGTTTATATACTCCTCTTTATTACTTTATAAACTTAGGCACACTCAAAGGTTTCTGGAAGAGATTTTTTAGAGATAATTTATTATATGTTTACATTGTTTTCTCGTTATAATTTTATTTTCTATTTGCTATGTGGAACATAAATAAATAAAAAAAGATTAAATACAACATAACAGTGAGTTTATATTTGCTTATACCTGAGCTTACTTTAATCGAAAATAAATTTCTAAATATTGTTTGAAAATTCCGGTCCATGTTTATTGATCTAAATCTGTTATAACTGGCACGCTTGGATCCTCAACATTACAGACTACGAGAATATCGAACAAATGGCTGTACAAATAGCATTCAACAAAAGGCAAAACGTTCTGTGCGTGACATTAATAGTATAGAACCTATTCTTCACATATTGGCTTTATTGGACTATACATCAGTCACGATTGTTTAACTCATGACAAAACAAATCGTATATTGCAAGTATGGATGAGTAGCTGATCAAACAACAGCGTAGTGACCATTAAAATTATTTTATTTATACGCAGCATTTAAATATATTAAAGCAGTATAACACTGCATTTACAGAGGCAGCAATCAGAATTAATATTATAAATTAACTTAATTTTTAGTTTGACTATTTAACGTACAAAGTCGTTATTGTCGTCGTCGTCAACATTAATTAATTGTTGATAAGGTTTGTAGCGTTATTTTAGGTTTTTTTTACGCCACTACACACAAAGAAGACTAAAGCTGGGGGTGCCCAGGAGTAAATGATGTGAAATGAAACATCTTTGAATTTCGCGATTTTAACACATTTTAAATGAAACTATTTTCAACGGATTAATCGCGTATATTTTAGTATTTGAAAATACATTTTTGACACACTGGGTCACAGGTGTCGAAAATACATTTTTGGACCCACTGGGTCACAGACTGAGGTGGCATTCGTCTGTCAGTTGATACAAAAATGCCTTATATCAATCTACTGCCACATGTTTCTTAATTGCATCGCGTAATGCCTTGGATTCTTGCAGAAGCTCATTCTGCAAGAATCCTGTATCTTTGTCTCTGACTGTATCTTTGTCTCTGGTATGGTAAATTTGAGACTTTTTGTCGTTATCGTTTACCGCTACCGTTGGCATTTGTTTCAGAGAGCTTACCACCTTTGCGACGCTGAATTCCTTGGGGACGACAAGTGAAGGGTGCCCTTCATCAGAACACGCTGCCAGTTCCCCGCCAGCGTTGTACGAAGACCAACAAGCCAACCACAGTGGAGAGACAGCCAGCACTTCTACCATATGTGAAGGGAGTTACAGACAGGTTTGGCAACATCATAAGAAGAGCTTCTATGAAAACCATATTTAAGCCTAATAAAAGTGAGCCAATGCATAAGACCTCTAAAATGTAATATTCCTCGCAGTATGCAGGTGTATTGTGATTGTAGCTTATCTTACATTGGACAAACAAAGAGAAGCATCGGGGTTAGGGTGAAGGAACACATATCCGATATCAAAAATGGGCGAGTATTGCAATCAGCTGTGTGTGAACATACAATGAATAAGTCCAATCACTACACCAGGTTTGATAAGCCATGTATCCTCTCTAGGAAAAGTAGATATATTCCTAGAATGATCCGCGAGGCTATTGAAATTTAAAAACATCCTAATTTCAATAGAGAAGATGGTGGAAAACTCTCTACCACCTGGGACCCACTAATACAAAATTTGAAGTCTCAGATCCACCACACCAGAGACAAAGATACAGTCAGCTCATTCTGCAAGAATCCAGGGCAGTACACGAGGCAATCAAGAAACAGATGGCGGTAGATTTATATAATTTATTTTTGTATCTCCTGTCAGACGAATGCCACCTCAGTCTACCTGTGACCCAGTGTGTCCAAAATGTATTTTCGAATACCAAAATATACGTGATTAATCCGTTTAAAATAGTTTCATTTCAAATCATGCCTTATCAAATATAACTTTTAAAAGAGACCTACTAATATTAAAAAATTAAACTAAACTAAACTGAACACATTTTATTTCACTTAGGATAACGTCTAATGAAATTGGATATGGGTTCGATTCCCATCCGGGAAAATTTAAATTGTATTTTTGTTTCTCCGCTCTGGTAAGACAAAACGCAGCGTTAGTCTCACTGCTCAATATGTAATGTCTTGATTTTTTGTATGGATGTTGTTGAAAGGATTTTTGCGTTTGCAGTGTATAAAGAATATATTCTAATATGTAGTATTGTAAACCATAAATTCTATAGGTTTGAAAGTACGCTTTGCAAAAAATTTATAAAATTGCTTTTTCAGAGTTTATTTGGAGTCAGTTAAAAATCTTTACTAAAATTTTAGTTGAAGATTATCGACAATAATATTAAAATACAGAGTTAAAACCATTCAATTGAATTATACACAATTTAAATTACTATATTCAATTCCATTCATTAGCATCATTCGTTTTATACTAGATGTACCGGGAAATGTAATGTCGTTTTATGAGGACGACTCGGAAATCCCGCAGCCAAGTGAAATATGATACGCATTAACTAAAGCTCTTGTTTTGTCCTGTTTTTGTCGGCAAAGCGTTTCGTAGAATTGTATTTACGAGTGGATTCACTTGGATACCACTTGTAAGTTGAACGTGACTAATTTAGTTTTTAATGTTTCACTTCTATAAAATGTTATTAAATGTCTAAAAAGAGAATAAATATAAGTTGTTCATATAGAAATTAATGGACATCGTCAAGTATTATATGTGATATATAAATAGTATCCTAATACAATTATACAATCAATCATTCGTTTTAAGATTTCCTGCCTATACCACCTGTAGAACTAGTGAAAAGACACTACATGCTCCATTTTAAGTCCGATATCAAGAGAGCTTACTTTGAGCGATGGAAGTCAACGCCGCCTATTGTCTTGGACAGGAAAATGCAAATAAAAAAATAAACATTCTAAGCTCACAACGATCGCGTGTACTGATGCCATTGTTTCTATTTCTTACGTCTTGATGTCTGAAATAGGACAACTGAATTTTTAAAAGTGTTTATTATGATTCTATAAGAGCTATTATTAAATATCAATTTATAATAGAGGCCGGTCGTGGCGCAGTGAAACAGCGTCTGACTGTAACAAATCGGTTGTGGGTCCGATCCCCACTCGGGGGAGTAATTATATTTAAATTATTTTCACTTCCTCGCTCTGGTAAGACAAAGTGCGACGTTAAGTTCCACCACTCAACACGCAATGTCTCGAATTCGGTGGAAAGCGAAGTACGAAGTGTTTTGACACTAGGTACTTTCTGTTTACCCTGCTATGTGGGATAAACACGTGAAGCTAAAAAATAATTAAAATATAGATATTAAGGATAATTATGATTGCAAGTCGCATCTTAGTGTATTTTTATATATTTTGAGTTTAAATTTCAAAGGAAAAAACAAAAGATCTCAAAGGCATTATGCCTTTAAAATCTAAGCCTCATTATATGCGTAACCATCCCCTATAAATCAATATTAATTTAACCGTTAGAAAGAAAAAACAAGGGGTGCTGAAGACCATACATATCAATTAATGAATATCTATTTAATGACATTCATTTGCAATTTACATATACATACATCAGGATAATTACTTCCCTTCGGTTATTTACGGAGACCCTCGTCAGTGGGAACGCGTTGTTTTACACGTCATTCTTGTTTGCTAATGAAAAAAGTGTTCTGGGAAAAATAAATTGCTTTTTATTGTTCTACCGCAGCTGGGTGGATGCGTAAATCAGAGATTAAAAAGCTTTGTGTAACATTGTTCACTTTCAACCGCTGCAACGATAGATGCAACTGTTTAACAAGTATGAAATATAAGCAAAAAGACCTTTAAAATAAGTCAATAAATGACAAACAGACAGTAAAGAATCAATCATAAGCTAAAGATTTATATTGTTCTATTTTGTCTGACTAAAAACTCATACAATTTGGTTTTGAATATATTTTCTGTGGATTTTAAATTTAAGTAACTAAAATAGGTATTTCAATATATTGTTTTCAATCATGTACAACGCTTATATAATATTTTAAGATTAAATTAATTACTAGATTTAATTTAGGAATAAAAAAATATGTATACAAAGAGAGTATTTTTGAGATACAGCTTCATAACTTTGGTAAAAACTGCGTATGGCAAAAATATTACCTAGATCGTTGTAGCATTTCATATTCGGTGGTATCAAAATTTAAATTTATAGTTCGTTCTTGTTTTGCTATGTTTTATTTGGATTGGTTTATTTGGCAAATCAGTTTCAGTTAATTTTCAGAACCTGAAAATATTGCTGTTAGTAGCTTAACATAATCAATGGAAATAACAAAAAAATCATTATAATTTATTTTCAAGTTAGGATTGGTTATAAAAACTACAATCAAAATAAGAAAAGAATTTTTGAAAATTTGAGTGAAGTTTGGTAAGATAAATCTAAAGCTAAATGAAAAGATTTCTTTACATTTTCATTATATAAACACTTTGTGTTTATAGTATTTTGGATTAGACGTTTAGATTCAAAAGCACCTTTAATACATTGTACATACAAATTTGTAATATATACTAAAATATATATCAGGATTGGAAACATGTACACATCAATAACCTCTGTGATTGTGCTATAATTGTATAGTGACGATAATTTAAATATGATTTTATTTATCACGCAGAGCCATAAATGAGCCTCTATTTCTATTATCTAAGTGTGAAGCAACTCCAGTCTATGGTCTTGACAAATGGCGAGCATGTTCCAAATAATGGCGGTGTAGTCGTGATAATAATCGCTATATTCCTAAGTGCATTACAGCATCGTTAGAGCGATTGTTTGAGGAGCGTGTCCGGTGAGGAACACGATAATTTGTCACTGCTATGCCTGTTGTATACCGGTTTCAATGGCCTCTGCTCTCCTTGTCCTATTATTATTATTTGAATAATAGTCCGTCCTTTATTAAAATTGTTAAAATGTACATGGCTATTTAATATTTCATATTTGTTATAAGTCTATACTATACATTTACTTATAAAACATAGGTACTTGTAAAACATAGGTAGGTACTTGTAAAATATAGGTAAATTTTATATTTTCTTTAGATACCTGTATAAATGAAATTACCGAAAAGATAAGATGATCACTCAATTTAATATTAAAGGTAGTAGAAGTCCAACGTAAACTGATTTTCATGGTATTTTCAAAGAGGCCCTCTTCACTTGATTTTGCGCATTTTGCTTGTATATTCATGAATACAAACGAATGGGACAGTGCTTGATGCTTACCATTTTAGGACAAGCTGAGACGAGTATTTAGCATTTATCAATGTGTAATAAGGGTAGAATTTTGTATTTCAATTATTAATTTAGACGAAATTCATTTATTCATATCACAAATCCGTGTCTTTATGTAAAATAAATTTCAGTTCAACATTTAACGGTAAATAACTGGAAATTGACTGCAATAATAAGAAAACTAAATGTAACTAAAACCTGAGCCGACGTAAAACTTGCTAAGCGAGTCTACCTGTTGCGGCATTTTTAATTTTGATGATATCGTGAAAAATGTATATACCGTTAATACTGGATGTGAGCTATTTCTAAACACGTATCGATTTCCAAGATATAAAGAAAATCTAGACTAAGTCGAGATATTAAAAATTTACAAATATTACACATAAGTTTAACTATATAAAATCTTTCCTTATAATCCTCTTGCATAATCTTCACTACTATAGCTCAGAATTTCATTTATAAGTAAATTTAAGTGTCTTTTATTTAAAGTATTTATAAAGTCACCCTTTCGTTGACCCTCGTCATCGTTTGCTCAGCTCAAAATAGGATTAAGGGACTTTTTACCGCTTACGAGGAAAATATCACTTATATTATACTAAAACTACACCTTCTTAGGTCCTAATTTGACGTTAAGGAATTAATTTGATTGTTTATTTAAAGCATACTGTAATGATTGTGCTGTTATTCTTAATTTTTTTTAACAGTATTAAAAAGGCAAATGGGCGTGCAGGTCATCTGATGATGAGTGATCGATGCTGCCTACGGTCCTGTGTAAAACCAGGAGAGCTACAGATGTGTTAAGGGGCACCGAGGTAACGGAAGATTGGCGTTCGCGGACCTTAACCAGTGGCGGTTGAGATGGAGTACTGTGAGGTTTTAGTGGGTAAATGTGGCGGCCTATATCAGCAATTCTGGAGTCCTACGGAACCTTTCCCGACTCCCCAATCGGGAAGCAATCGTCACGTCAGGGATTTCATCACGAAAAAAAAAGATGCGTTGCCAGCCTTTAAGGTCGCATTTGTAGGGCATTTATGTCATACCGAACTGAAAAACTGCTGCACGTAAGCCATTCCACATAATTCCACAATATATGTAATATAGATTTCATTGCAAATTACTCTAGAAGTTAATAAAAAAAGGTAAGAATTTGGTTCCTGATGAAGGTCCTCTGACGGCACACTCTTTTTTTTATATGTATCTTTAAAAATATCAGGGTCGACAACGAGAACCCAGTTGAGCGATGTGTAAGAAGCGTGGTTCAACGCCACGTTTCTTTACTAACAGAGCAGCAAATGAAAATATTTTTATATATCCTTGCATCGAAACTACAACCCTAACCACTTTTATACTTTGGTATTGTTCTCGTGCACTACGAAGATAAAAATATAACTATGGTTAATTTTATATACTCATTGATTTATTGATAAAAGAGGAAATAAGAGCTTCCTTTTCCAAGTATATCGCAAGGATAAGCTTTTACGCCTTCTATTAAGCTAACTGAATTGTATCTGCTAGAAGCGATATTATAGTGATAGAGTCATTTATGCTTAGTACTTTAAACGTCCTCTAAATGAAATTTATTAATTTACAGTAATACTTGATAAATATATTACTGCATTGTGATTAAACTGCAAATAATTTAAATATTATAATCAGTTCTTCTAATGGAGATTATACCTGTACCAACTCTGTTTACAGATAAACGTTGATCCATTGCGCTACAATGACTCCCATATTTATTGCAACGATATATATAAACACACCATACCACTGTTGTAGCAATTCGTTGCATTTTCAACTATCAAAGCCGTGAATATACTACCCACAAAAACTTTGCAGTGCTGTCACTGTTTAATTCATTTATTCGTGTCGTTTTCGTATGTAGATATCGTTTCAATTTCCAAGAGGAAAAGCGACCAATTTCCAGCGATGCATACAAATATATTTCAAACGTTTAAAATATTCACAAGAATTGTCACAGAAGTTGAAACTAACAGAATTGCAAATTCTAAATGTGTTATTTATTATTATTCATTCAAATATAAGTAAATAAATAATACTAAAAAACTTACTTATAAGATGCCGTGTCCATTTTTCGCTTAATATTTTTGTAAAATTCTTAATGTTTGTTTGACAAACAATATTAAAAATTTTCTTTATAAAATAGGTAATATATTTGTTATGTTAGCTATCTTATAATCAAAATTTTATTAATTATTTTAAACATATCTCTGTATTCTTTCCCCAATAGGATTTATGCACTACAAAAATATTCAATTTAGTTATGCCTTTTTTCATGTAAGGAACCTAGCAATTATTAGATCACGTCTGCTTAAATTTTAGTTTGTAATTATAATTTTAAATATGTATTTACAAATAATATTTATAAATAATATAATAAATATTGAGGCAAACGTGGCGCAGTAGGACAGTGTCTGACTGTAAACGGGATTGTTTAAGGATTCGATTCTCACTCAGAGCAATGATTATATTTAAAGATTTATTTGAAATTTTCCGCTGTGGTAAGACAAAGCGCAGTGTTGATTTCGTCACTCAATATGCAATATCTCAGATTCGTATGAAATGCCATCATTGGTGTATTTGACACAGTATGAAGCTGCTTTTTCTTTTTATTGTGTATTAAAATTGTACATAATTTGGGATAGACTCATGACTTATTATATTATTAAATTATTATTTTTTATTGACAGATATGAAGCATTTGTACAATTATAAACTTAGTCCAAAGTGGAAATCGGAAAGAAAACGATATTTACCTTCTAGTTGAATTTACGTCTATGTGGTAAATAAAATCCGGTAAAACAATTTCACTTTAAGTATATTGTGAACAGTTTATCCAAAATAAAAATATATATTCTCAGCTCTCGGGAACTCTAAATATAGATTTTTTAAGCGGATTGAGAACAGATTGTGTTTTAAGTCTTTTATGATTGTATTTACTATCGAATAGTAAAATATTGTATTAGAATTCGAGAGATCGAGTCGGATACGTGTACAAATTATAGATAGCAATACATTTGTTCGTACATGTAAAACGTGCTATTGCGGTTAAATGAATGCGAGTAAACTGAATATTTATATTTACGTCAAGGCATTAGCATTACTAAATAATATTATAATTTTTGTTTAACATTACACTATCTTTTATATAATTATAGTCAAAGCTAATAAAGATACAGAGACAAACATAGACAAATGAAATAATTAAAAAATACATCATTCCTCGTAATTACAACTATAATATTCATAATCACATGCTGTCAAACCGTGCCAAGATGGCTTTTACGTAACTAATAAGTTTTATATGTATATTATAATCTCTAGAGATCGGCTAAATTTATTTATTACAGCATTCCACGGCTACATATTTTGCAGGTACTTAAAAATATATGCTTTATAAATTAATTATAACTTTATGAATATTTTCGAGAAAATATCAACGATAAAATAAATTGGTACAAAAAATAGGTACAAAAAAGATTTCAATATTTTTGTGTATAATATCACCCAAGGTGTTAACTAAAGTTCACCCATTTTTCATTACAATTCAAATAGAATGTGTGAGACAGATGACCGATGGGTTTCTGTCAACCCTCTTGTTGTTGTTCCCCAGGGAAGTGGCCGATTATTTGTGTACAAAGGAGTATGTTAGTGTATGAAGATAAATATTTTAGTTTATTTATATATAAATGCAAATATTATATATTTATTAAACTAGCATGTTAAAAATATGTTTTTTAAAAAAAGTTATGATTTTAACTTAATGTACACTGTATTTTTATTCTTTACAGACAAATGCAAACATCGAAGAAAAAATAAATGATTTATTTTCTTACTTATAGAACATGTATACCTACGAGTATGCTTATAAGTTTAAATTATTATACTGTGTCAGTAGTAAACTTATTTGGCGCTCTGAAGCTCCAATAAATTCGGATTTTCTAAAATGTTGCAGACATAGTGAATGGTTATTTTTTAATTTTTAGCCCTACACTATACATATTAGCAATAAATGTAGGTATTTGCCATTAATTAAGGTTCCTTTTTCAATTTCTTTCTATGACTTAAATCAAAAAAGTAATGAAGAGACTTTATATATTATTATTCACAAAAGTATTATATATATATATATATATATATATATATATATATATATAACTTAAGTTCGAGATCAATTTATATTGTGAAATTTTACTCGCTGAAGTGAAATAGTTTTTAAAAGTTTTGAGATACAATACATTTTGGTTTATATTTAACATGTTTAGACAGTTGGTTCCCATGGGTGCCAAAAATCGCAGTCGATTGTACGGATATATTTCACTATATACACCATTCTCTACTCTGATATGAAAAAAATACGAAAAAGACAATATTTTATCAAACAAAATGTAAATATATTGTGTAAAATACTATGGATATTTTACATAAAAATATAAACGTTTATTCTGCGATTGTCGGTTGGAATTAATTAAATTTAGTGCTCCCAAGGATGAGGTTAGAATAAGAAAACGAGTGTCACATTACTAGGTATCACAAAGCTCTTAGCAAATTATTTTTGTATCTCACGATTCCTAAAGTAAAAAGTTTTATACTATCTAAATACTTTGTAGAATACGTTATAAAAATCTAGTAACTTTTAAAGTCCTGTTACTTTTTGTATTAAACGATGTCACTTCCTTATTATTCATCAATTACATGTAAAAATAAATAAAATTAGAGCGTCTATTTGTAATTTTGGAATAACCGCTTTTTACTAAATGTATAAGTATGTATAGACGGTACATAACCATAATAACATTTTATACAATAGTCTGTCTGTTTGTTCTAGTTAATCTTTGGAACGCCTGAACCGATTTTTCAGTGGAAGAAAGCTGATATATTAATTTAGTGACTTATGTTACTTTGAATTTACAAATTGCAAAATAAAGGTCCAGACATGTTAAATTCTAGCGCAACTAGACTACTATGGTCTGGTCTGGTCTCAACTGCTTGAGACCAGTTAAAAGTAACATTCATTCAGCAAGTAACATTGCAGTGTGCAGATGTATACAAACTAGATTGTGCTTGTGGCTTATCTTACATTGTTCAAAGAAAGAGGAGCATTGGGGTTAGGGTGAAGAATACACCGCCGATGTCAAGAATGGGTCTGTATTGCAGTCAGCTGTGTGTGTGCATACCATGAATAAGTCTAACCACTACATCAGGTTTAATATCCTCGCTGGGGAAAATAGATATATTCCTATAATAATTGGCGAGGCTATTGAAAACTTTTAGAAACCATTTAAAAACATCCTAATTTCCACTTACCCACTTATAAAAAATATAAAAAATATAGGTTTCAAATCCATCACACCAAAGGCAAATATACAGTCAGCTCATTCTGCAAGAATCCAGGGCAGTACGCGAGGCAGTTAAGAAACAGATGGCGGTAGATTGATATAATTAATTTTTGTATCAACTGACAGACGAATGCAACATTAGTCTACCTGTGACCACGGACTACTGTAAAGTGTTCGAAACGTCAGATGTCTAAAAGTGTATTTTCGAATACGAAAATATACGCGATTAATCTGTTTAAAATAGTTTCATTTATAATACATATTTTATATTTTTCGTATTTATGTATATAACTTGTTAAACTTTATATACTTTTATTATATGTTTACTTTAATTTTTATTCAAATATATTGATTTAGTTATCAAAGAGCAAGTAAAATAAATATTTAGTTGCTTTTATAATATCGAAGTTTGATGAAACTGGAAATTTTTATTTATATCTATTAGGTATACCGTTATATTTTAAAATTAAAAATTAAATATTTATTGCCAACTATCTTGTAGGTAGTAGTTGGTAGGAGATCATAGTTTAAGCTATAAAATTTAAAATCTCTGTACGAAATTTCAGTTCCTGTAGAAATTTCCCAAAGCCGTTTCCTACATGCCAAATTTAATTTTAATTGTGATTTTGGCTGTATTTTGAGTAGTTAAAGAGTTTTATATTTATTGAGAATATTCTATGTAATTGAGTGATTTTCATTTGTAGATACTCACTTAAAAACTTAATATTAAAGGAACTTCGTATTTCGCCTGCAGTCAGAAATAACTTAGTCTCAAGACCGTTCGCCGCTTTATACTATTATCTTATATTTTGTAATAAAATTGGGTACTTGTTTCAAAGCAATTTAAGAACTACGTAATTATTTATATAGTACGATATAAATAATAACAAATTCTTTTGTTGTCAGGCAAAGGAAGGGTGTTTTGTTAGGAAAAATGTTTAAAAAATTTCATTGTACGAACAAAGCTCTATACCTTGTCCTTTTATCGTTTCACGCTTTTTTTGATGAAATAATGCTACACTTGTAACCTTTCTCGATAAGAATAATGCTATACTTATTAAAGTACTTTGGATGTGTACATTTGGAACATTTGCAAGTGATAAGAAAGAACCTAGTGACGATGCCCTCCGTTTTCAGTCTTTTCTATTTTAAAGATAGGTGCTTGACTGCATTTTGTTTTACAGAATCGGTTTTCAAAATAATTCATTGAGGTGTGAACCTAAAATGTTTGCTAAGGCAAAAGAAAAATAAGTGTGTATACCACACTTCTTAAGATTGTAATAAATACATCATATATATATATATATATATATATATATATATATATATATATATATATATATATATATATATATATATATATACAAATATTTATTTTTTCTATTATTCATTCTACTGCTAATAAAATACGCCAATTTTTAATAAAGTTAGAAAATCTCAGCGTTTAATGATAAATTTATGTAACAAATAATATATTACATTTAGAATAAAATTAGCAGTATTTGTAATATCATTCGAAATTTTTAAGCTCCTGTTTTTGCTGGACAAAGTAATTATCTTTCATATTGACTTGTTTCCTTAATTGTGTCCTCAAACATGATCCTAATTGGAGCGAAAACAATTTTGTCTTATAATGGTTTATAGTGCTATAAATAATGCTTGTAATCATCTTAATCCTTCTCTCGTAACGTTTTTGTTGATGTTACATAATAAAAGCTGTTTAAAATAACATTAATATTTTGTTTCTTATTCTGGCGGAAATGTTTTCTTTGTATATATATATATATATATATATATATATATATAAGAGTTCACCATTTAGCAATGTCTCTTTTGTGGGGTTTCTGACTACCCGGCTATATGGGATAAAGCCTGAAGCTACAAAAAAATATGTGATAGATTGTATTGAGCTCACTCGACATTTAAATTTTCGCTCGGTAATTCAACTATAACAAATTTAAAGTAATTATAAATGTAATGTAAATAATACTGGTTAACATCATTAATGGTACCATTAATGATATTAAAATTACAATGAAAATAATTTAATTGATAAGTGTAATAGAATCACAATCACAGTAGGGTATTTGTAAAATTTGAATTTATCTATAGATATGTATTTTTTTACCTTTAACTAGGACATACGCTATACTTTTCAATTCTGTTGCGATACGAAGGCGTATTAAGGTAAAAATATAGGTATAATTTTTTCGAGAAAGCTTCATACCCACAATCATCATGTGGGCGTTGAAGTGTTTCAATTTCATAATGTTGTAAATCTTAAGCATTTGTATTGTAAAACTACTATTGTCGTAAAGTTGTGACCTATTTATTGTACACCTTGTTGAAACAAAATATATATCATATATATAGGGTAAGTTGGGTTCGTATAAAATGCTGTATGTTGATAACTTTTCCCGATAATAATATTTATATAGTTTATGTGATGTTCATATTCTTAACCCATTGGTATCCGGTACATCATGTAAGCTGGTTTTTATTTCCCGCCACCCTTCATAAATCGGACTCAATGTCCGGTGGAAAATAATTTACGGTGTATGCGAAATCACTGTTTACTATCATGTTACATGTATTTTCAATTCAGTTTGGGCAAAAAATATTTTATGGTTTTTCTATGTTTATCAATATGTGAGATGCATTGGAATTAAACCTATCACAGTTAAAATTAGTTTTTGGATACAAATCAACTTTCCTAGTTCGAATTCAACTTTTTTTGGGAAAATCTCTCTTAAATCTGATCTTCTTAAAATTGATTATTAGATAAAACTAGTTGTTACTGGATAAAACGTGTTTTTCCAAAGCGTGTCAATTAAAAACATCATACGTTATTCGGATTACTTAGGTTAGGTTAGCTATAAAAAACATAAAGAGTGTGATGAAGGAAATGGTGAAGTGCTCCTGTATATTGCTGTGAGCGTACGTCTACGAGCGTAGAGCCAAGATATGGTCATCAGGATGATAAGAGATTGCCGATCGATATCTGGTGAGGAGACATATGTCGTATCCTAGCAATTGGACGCATCGCGTCCAACTACTGCGATACGACATATGTCTCCTCCTGGTCCTGACCGCACCATGGCGTTAGGACCAGGCAGAACCTGTATCATGTACGGTACCATATTTAAATTAATTCATTAATATTATTACAGTCTCCAAAACTACTGTGTTTGAACTGGAAAGTATCTGACTATATATACTATCGAGTACTAGTACCCCCAATTCTCATATCATACTTGAAAGTTTTCCATGTTTCTCCAACATTAAAAAATGGTTTTATGGTATACATATATGCACACGAACATACTACTATTGTATATTCTCTTTAATCCATCGTCCCCTAAGTAGAGTACGGTATATGTATTCCGTATTTGTATTCAAAAGGGAAAAGTTGTTAATTACTCAATGTGTGACAGCTTTTATATTTCCCCTCGCAGGTGCTCGACAACTCTTCAATATGAAGAGCAAATGTCGATAGGTGTTTGTATCAAGTCTACTAGGTTCACAAAATTGCCATGTTACTCTACTATCGAAATATGTCTGTTGTTTTAAAAAAAATACTTTGTTTACAATTTATAATCTATAAATTTTATCTGTTATAGAATTTCTATCAACATATCTAGTGATCATCACCTCTATGCCTTATTAAAAAACTTATATAATATTACTAAGATAAGAGTCTATGGTATTTTATTATTTAAATATAGGTGTGAATCCTAAAAGCAAAAGGCGACTTTATGTTTATTTAGATTAATGAATAACAATTTGTAATATAGAAAACGTTATCAAAAATATTTTACTTGTTTATTAAAATACTTTCAGACAAAATGTTCGAATATTTTTAGTAACGTATTCTACAAACAACGGTACGTTTTTTCAAATATTTTATGATTAATAAACGGAGATGTATCAGTTATTGAAATCATGAGCAAATCTAAAATCGAGTAAAACAAAATCCTCAATTGTATATCACAAAAAGTCAAGTTAAAGTCAAGTCAATTTAAAAAAGCAGTAACACGGAAGGTGTACGTTAATATTATTACAAAGAAGGTTGTCTTAGGTGGATTTTATAAAATTGACATTACCACACTAACGCTCAAAAATCAGTATATAGAAATGCTTACAAAATAATTAGGTTAAACATAAATTTTACATTAAAATTAAAAAGTTGTCTAACACTTTCTATCGATTTTTTTATCGATCTGAATATATATTAATCAGATTAAAATAAAAATTGAATTATGGAGTGTTATATTTTAAAAAGGAAAAGTTTAATTGTATAGAGTTGAGAAGTTGGTATAAAAATTGCACTTGCACCCTTATAAAGTCTGAAAAAGCCACTTGTGTAATATTTATTTTATTTAAAATCCCTGTATGTTGAAGAAAATCTCTTTGTAGATAGTGTCGGTTTATTCTTATTTGTATCGTGGAAGCGAAGTTATTGTGATTGGAAAAGTTATAGGTTCGAGAATCTACGAAAATCGTCACGGAGCAATAAAAGTGGAACGCTTTGCAGGTGTTTGTTAAAGTTTCAAGTACGCAAAGTTTATTTCTTCTAATAAGATATTTTTTTATGTTCTTGAATGCTTTGATATATTTTACGTAGTTATATTGTATCATTGTGGTCTTGTCATTGTTAAATTGACGCTTCTTTTGCGAACTTTGCGATTTATGCACATAGGCTTGTTTGTGTATTTTTCTATATTGCGTGCTGTGATGCACTTAGTAACTGGTTCATTGTAGTAGCTGTTAAACCTGGATAATTTGAAATGTATATATGATTTTAAAGCCTGAAATAATTGAATGTCGAATATAATATATCAGACAAATTATGAGAAAAGAAGCAGTGATTTAGGAACATTTATTAAGTATGGTAATGTTCAGAGGTAATAGGTGGTCACTTTTGCCTAACTAGTACATATTATATATCATTTTTATCAACATTACTAATTATAATTCTTCATTAAATAATCTTAATTTAAATGTCATTAAGTTAAATTATTGAAAATATATATTGTATATGTTATCTGTACTAATAATATAAAGCAGAAGAGTTTGTTTGTTTGAACGCGCTAATCTCAGCATCTACTGATTGGAATTGAAAAATCCTTTCTATGTTGAATAGTCCATTAATTGAGGAAGGTTATAGGTTAGATAACATCACATCACTCTACGACTTATGAGAGTGAAGCAGTAATAAAAAATATTGTGAAAATCCGTTGTCCCGTGCGCCGAGTAAACGGTGACAGTTACGCAATAATCATTTATGACAAAATTGTTTCCCTCTGAAAGTTCTAAAAAAATCCGCGACAGGATATGTCTATCATTTACGGTTGACTCGCATATAACAATTTTTATGTATATATTTTAGTTTTAAAATAATACATTATTTGCGAAGGTGCTTTTTATAAGCTAAATATTAATCCTTTTGTAAATAAATAAGTTATTTATCACAGGCACTTATTTTTGAACAAAACCGCCTTTGACGGTTTTTGACTCATCAACTCATTTGACTCGTCATGCAAGGACTTATTATTGTTTTAAAATAATAACATCAAATACCACGCGCGTATTAATGTGCGGGGTGTGTAAAGCGGTAAGGCGGGAGGACGCTGACAGTGTCGATAGCCTTCTTATTTATATTATAAAAGCAAAAGTTTCTGAGGATTTATGTTAGATTTGGATGAAACTTTACAATATTATAGGTTTTGAATCAGAATTACTTATAGCTTACAATTTATAATTATTTTTTACGATTTTTACGATTTTATCTTATATGGAAGCCACAATGAATAAAATAGTGAACTATAAATTTAATTAAATTGGATACTTATTACAATGCAATTTATAAATAATTTTACGAACCCTTATCATAATCATTACATTTGTTTTTTTAAGTATTTAACTTATTATATTAACTATGTCTTGTACATTTAGTAATTTGACCGAATAGTTTAAAAATTAAAAACGATATGACTGACTTGAACGCCATAAAACGCCTAATAGATGAGGCGCGCGGTGCGGGGGAGAAAAATTTCATAGTAATATAAAGATAACTGTTAAGTATAACTATAGTTTTTTATCAACACATAATGCGGGCGAAACCGTGAGCGAAGTATAGTATTATATAACAATACTAGCAGCCCGCTCGCGTAATCTTCTTGCTTAAAGCTCAAAGTTTGTTAGAATTTATAATTTTATAGAATTATACGATTAATAATAAGACTTGAAAATAGCCAACCTACTTTACAATTAACCCACATAGCCTACAACTATGCAATTTTACATTATCTAACCACAACAACATACTTAACAGTTATGTAATTTTTACCTACATACAGCAACTTTATATAAACAGCGAACGGTTGAATCTAGTTTTGACCTTCGGCTCTTAATTTACAGTGCAGCATTAGTGAACACTTGCACTGTAACAAAGTTGTACAAAATATATGGTGATGATGATTCAGCCTACTAATGGTCCACTGCTGGCTGAGCCAGAGCTTACACCCGCAATGGAAAGGGAGTGATTAGGCCTTAAGGTGGTTAATCTGGATTGACGAATGTCGCATCGCAGTGAATGGTGATGAGTTCTAGGACACGACGGTTCTCTCACGATGTTTTACTTCAAGCAGAGTTATGCTTCGCATATAGTTCGCTTGAAAAAGTACATTGGGAAATACATTTTTCGTTTGGAAAAATACATTGAGACGCAACTGGAATTCAGACCCACAACCTTTGAATATGAAAGCTGATTACTTAAGTATACTTTAAGCTAACATTGTTCTCACAAAATACAATTGCATCAATTTGTTTTGTTAATGTATGTACGAGTGCTCAAGATTCAACTTTATCATAATTTTGATCACGAAACAGCATAATGCATGGTGCCTCCGTGAGGAGGATACAACATAATACATAGACTATTTAAAGGCTAAACCTTGTAATAAAAAAAACAATCTTTATAACGAATTTTCGTACAAACGACTCTAGGACTCCAACAACTATTTCTTAGGAGTTGAACTTTGCAACGTCCCGTCTTAGTAATCTCCGATTTAAAGAGGACTGCCACGCAGAATTTTACACTACTAACACTGGTAATAAAGTAGTCACTGCTATTATTTTGCAAAATCCAATCTTAGCTAGTACCTATATTATAAGAGAAATCTCCATGCAAAATTTTTAACTTCTAGAGCCTAGCCTTAGCCTTTCATGCAAAGTTTTGGACTTACATGTATATATATATATATATATATATATATATAGAATCAATTTTGTCTTCAAAATAAACTGTTCTTTTGCTATGAATAATTCAATTGTGACTCTAGGACTTTTTTTAAGGATCTACGAAGAATGGGTAAATTTTGTGAGAGTAAAATTATAATCATAAATCAGAGTGGTATAAATGACATAACTACGCTGCAATCCGACTGATGGTGCTCGTTGCGCCTAATTTGTCATTGTACACTGTTCATTACGTGCCGCCGCGCTCTGCCGTCTGCACGATGAATTCTATTCTAAATAGCCTATGTTTATTAATGTTGCGAATTGTTTTTTTTACTCAAATTTTTGAAAATCAAACTGAAGTGGTTTACCGAATTTTAAAAACTGTAGTTATAGCTGTAGCAAACATTCCTATATGAAGATGTTTTGTAACCTCTATATTGTCTGTGACTTACACTAACAAATATTAAAATGCTTTAGTTTCTATAAATATCAAAAGTTGATGACGTCTTATTTTTCACTCAGAGTTATAGATTTCTGCTTAAAATTATTTTATCCAATACAAAATCATATATGAAAATGATATGAAAAATCATATATGAAAAAATATCCCTTTTTTATTAAAACTGAAATTTGATATTGAAAATATTTTGTTTTAAATTACTCTTGACTTTTATTTATTTAAAAAATGATATGAGGCCGGTCTTGGCACAGTGGGACAAAGTCTGACTGTTAATCCTGTAGCGGTATGTACTTATGTACATATTGAAGTTATTAAATATTTCATATAGTATGTAATGAACAGATTCTCGTAACGTTCGTGTAAAAAAAGTAGTTGCAGTTGTGTATGTAACACAATGTCGTAAGTCGTCGGGCCGAGTTGTCTTTCATAGAGTTTTTGACCTAATGTTTAAAGAGATTATCTCCAATGATTCATTATAAATGGGAGAAAGACAGGACGCGCCTTAGGTTTATCCTCGTACGAGCCGTTGGTGATCTCAATGGAAAGTGAATGAATGATATTACAAATATGAAAAACCCTATCTAACGGCAAATAAATTCATATATGAGTCGATACCTTTTGATGGCAAATATATAATAAATGAGATTACCTTCTGAGGGTTAATTATATAAATTTCACATATTGCAATTGAAATATCTTAACACTGTTACCTCTGAATCTTTAAAAGATATTAAGTTACATACGATCACAACATTAAGCGGCGTTTAGTTCACCCATATAACACGTAACGTCCCGAATTCGGGGAAATTGGAATACGGATTGTTTTGACATTAGGTACTTCCTGTCTATCCACCTATATGGGATAAAAGTGTGAGGCAAAAAAAAAAGAAAAAAAAACTATGCCTAGCTACCGTATCGGATGTATCGTACCGTATATCCTAAGCTTGCTCTACAGGCATTTGAAGTCGAATATAGCTTATTACAATTATGCAATAAACACTGTCTATATTTCCTGGTATACCTGGCTGGGACAAAAATATTATTATTTGTATCACAGACAAAATATGAACTAGAGACTTCATAATAAATATATATACATTTTCCCTCATAAAATTATTTAAAATTAGTTAAATAAGAATTATGTTTGTTTAAAAGTGTATAAAAACTAATTCTTTTGAATTTTTAAAACCTTCATAGATCAGTCATTACCTAAGGTTTCCATTTCTCATTAAAACTTGTTGGAATTGTCGTGGCAAAATATAATTTAAATTTTAACTAATTAGAAGCTACCATCGACCCTTATCATTCTTGCGTCCATTATTAAATTAGATTACTTCTGTGAATTTAAATAATAGAATGTTTTAATGTAATTTTCTTTGTACGTATTATGTGCATATAATACATACAAAGAAAATAGAAAAAATATATATGATACGATATGCCACTACTCTTTTAAATATGTTCACATACCTTAATCTACATATATTGTGTAAACAAAAACAGACTCAACGTTCTACTTTGTCTAAATCTATGGTATAATGTTATATAAAAAAGTAAACTGCGCCACCATCCCAAAACTAAATCATAAAAATTCTTAATTTAAATATATTATATTTCAAATATAGGTAAAGGTAGATATTTATAAACATTATGTTATTATTAAAGAAAACATAGATAATAGTAACAGATTTTGTATTTTTATAAATAAAACTTTTAGGTAAAACATCGCTGACTAACCCATCCTGAGTAATCGAGTAGTTATTACTCATATACGACTATACATCGAAGTCCGTTGTGGAACCTAAACTTAAATAAAACAAGAATAGTAAAAGTCTTGGAAAAAAACTACCTACCAAGTTACCTTAAAATTGCGCAAACATCTCACTTTATATAAATACTAGCGGCCTGCTCGCGTGCCTTTAACTCAGAAATTTTGTTAAAATTTATAATTATCCTCATATGTCACTGTTTAATAATGAAAATTGTTTTAAGATCCGCTAGGTAATTTGAAAAATCTTAGCGTACCGACAACGAACCCGAATTTATTTTATAATATTAAATGATAATGTTATGTAATTTGTAACAGTTATTATGTGATGTACATTGTAAGATTATATGGTATACATAGTATACTAATTATATTTGAAATTGAAACTAATATGAAAATTGATTTTTTTACATCTAATGAATAACATACATTATTAGTTGTCAAATTATTATAAGAATTGAACTTATAAATCAAAAATTATTTCATATGGATTATAATTACCCGAAAAAATTTCAGATTGTAGATATTAATTAGCTTTACGATTTATCCCGCAGAGTAATCAGAGACAACTTAGTGTCAAAACACTCCGTTTACTGCTTTGCGCCCGAAATCGATTTCCGTGTTGGGTGTTGAACTCACGCTTTGTCGAAACATGACAGAAAAATGAAAATAAAATTTAAATATAAACGTCCGAGTGAACCCACAACCAAATTTTGTTTACGTCAGACGCTGTCCCACTGCGTCAAGGTGGCCTTAATAAATAATAAAAATAATCTCTTTTAACTGTGGAGAGTTCTGGAACACGTTGGTTACATTTTATCAGGATAAAAACATATTAAAAAAATCCAGCAATATGCAACTTGATGTAACTACATAAGATATGTAAACGCTAGACATTAAAAATGTTTATTTTTGTAACGAATTGTTATACAAAATATTTACCCCAACAACCATCCCTTAAGAGTTGAGTTTTGCAATATCCCACGGTACTGATCACCTACGTTTTAACAACAAAGCAAAATGATACCTTCCCAGCACTTGTAGTAAAGAAGTTTCACACAAACTGTGCCTTCCAAAAACAGCCCATGAGGGATTGAATTTTGTAACGTCCTTTCTTAGATATTCCCTACAAAACACCACAATTGCATCAAAGAAGTTTCATAGAAACTTTCAATCCAAAAACAACCCTAAAGGACGACTCCTTTATATTATCCGTTCTTAGCGCTCACGTTAGCGTGTTAAAAAACTGATAATAAAGAATTATCATAAAAACTGTCAAGCCCTAAAAACCCCTTCCCCCATTTCAATCCAACTTTTAAAAAACTTACCGAGCACTTACGTTATAAATAAAAATCCAAAAATTTGAAACTTTTAACACATAGATTCTGAGATTTCGTGGTCAGAGTGCGATACTTTCCAATTTTAAATATCCAAATAGACACATATTTAAAAAAAACATGACTATCAAGTTTGTATAATCGATAAGTGTGATATTATAATTCATATTTATAACATTTATGCGATTGTAATTCCTATTTATAACATGTAAACAAATTTATACTTTATTAAATATTTACAAAATTTGAACCCTCTACAAGTGCAATATAGCAAGCACTGTTATTCTCATTGAGTCATGACGATTATAAGTCAATGTTAGCAAAATTAAAACTTAATCGCAGACTTTGTGTAACTATATAAATACACAAAAGATTTAATAAAGGGAACAAATTCCTTTACAGTCTTGTTACTTTATACCAAAGGAAAAATTATTTGTAAAAAAATCTAATTAAGTTAAAACAAAAAAAAATATCGAAAGAGAACGTACATCTTTGCTCTATCTAAACATCAGATGCTAGCCTATTCGTTTGCACTTGTAAATATACAAGCAAAAAGCGCAAAAACGAGTGATGAGGGTCTCGTTCGAAATACTGTGAAAGTAGGTAATCAGCTCGTGTACCGCCTCTTACTTCAAAGTGAATACTTCGTTTACTCCCTTTTTATATTTAATGCTTGGGAATGTGTCGCAATGAGTCAACAATATATGTACGTATGCATATGTCGATAGGCAAACATTCCATACATTTGGCTGTGACTTTGTTAATTATAAGTACATATATGACAGATGTAGATCGTCGATAATTGACTTGTAGTTGTACCTACTTATTGCTCATAGGGATATGGATAATTTAGTTTCGTACTATGGATCACTTTAGAGTAATACGACAAGATTCTTGATTGACTGAAGTATGTAAGTTATTAATATGAGTATATATTGAATTATTAATATGTTACGTTTCATCAATTTAATACCGAATTGTTACAACCAGTTATAATAAATAAGCTTTGTCAAACTGCACTTGCTGTGCAATATATTGTAATATGTATTTTGTATAAGTTTATAAAATAAGAATTAATAATAAATGTAATCGTATATCTTGGTGATCTTTTCTCACTTACTTAAACATATAATTAGAATAACTATTATAAAATATGATTTGAAATTAAAATTTTTAAATTAAAAACAATGCTTTACATTTTCAGCATTCTATGAACATAAAATATTCGCTTAATTTTCATAATCTCAAATATAAATAACAAAGCTCGTACTAGCCCACTGTGTACAACTATACACTCTGAAGTTACAATTCAATGTAAAGAAGCCATTGTGAACTATATAATTAGTTATCATGAACTACTTTTTAAAATATTTACATAGCTTTTAATTTTTATAGTACTGAATTGTTCTAGACTAAATACATATACTAATTATTAATGCAATATATTTATAGCTTACTTTTAAATGGTACCATTGATAGATTTGTTTAAAATTAAGGTAGAGAGAGAACCTAGGACAGTGGAGTTGAAAGTTAATTTTCGTTTTAAAGCCTATACCTCTGCCCGAGACATATACATAAGAATACGTGATTACAATACAAGACTATGTCTATACAATGTGTATGTACAATATAAGGCTCTCTGTCTCAAATGGAATTATACAGGATATTTCTCAAGATACAAATAGAGACAAATCGAGGCAAAAAAATAACTAGGATGAAAGAGAAGAAGAGGCCAAACTAAAATAAAGTGATGATCAGAGTGGATGCGCGTGGCACTAAATAGGAATATATGGCAAGGGCCACAATTAAAAAAAAACAAAATAGTTCAAATACTAACATTACTAACAAAATATAAACAAAACTTTGTTATTATTATACTTTTATAATCACAAGAAGTATTTAAAAACATAGAAGAAGTTAAATAGTACTGCGTATTGAAATCGGCTATCAAAACGTGGGCTATATAACGCAAATCAGGTGTCATAAAAAGAACGTAAGTTATGTTCTTGTATTTTTGCAAATGATAATGCCTAATATTTATCGTATGACACTTAAAACAAAAGGAGGACCTTTATTTCCCTAAGCATTAAGCATGAGTAACGACAACTGTCTAAATTATAATCAAGTTCTACGAAGTCGTTTCTCATTTGTGCTAAAAATAAATGCGTATTTTTAATGAAATTTACTTTTGCCATTCATGAACACGCAATTGAATCGCAAATTAATATTATTATTTATTTAGCTTATAAATCGGATAGAATCTAGTGTCAGAAACCATCCGTTTGTCATCCTGCTTTTCACATGCAAATATATATAATAAATACATATTAGTACTTAATTATCTCTAAAGTTAGTGCCTATTTTAGATAACTCATTTTTGATTTAAAATGAAAACATTTTAAATATTTTCTTAATATAATAAACGTTTTATTATGAAGCAAATAACACCATCACATATTTTAAAAGTATTTATATTATTTTGATCACGCGAACATACCTCTTTATAATAATACATAATATAAAAATTTGCATAGATATATCAGATTGGAGATTTCACAACAATTTTATTATATTTTGTAATTTAAATAGGTACTACTATATTTGTAAAAAAAATTTGCGTCGACCGTAATACGTAAATTTAAAGAAAGTCTTATTCAGTAAGAAAAACTTGTTCAGAGTTAGCCTCGTTTAAAAGTAGCTAACTTTGAAAAAAATAAAATTAAGCGGAAAAGGAAAATTCTAAAAGTTTTAATTATACACAGATTTTGGCACGTATCGAGTTCAGTTTATAAATATATTATCGAACTTGTGAAGGTAAGGTAGGTAAGGTACTTTTGCGTAGCGTGTAAAAATATCCTTTTAAGTATTCATATGTATTAATGTAATTATACTTGAGATTTGTTTAAATGTAATGTATGGTCATATGGATTAAATGCTGCCGGCAAGGTGGTCTAAATACTTGCAAGCATTTGTGAAAAACTCGTTTTAATACTATTATTATTATTTTCAGGTCTATTCTAATACATATTTCAAAATTTTGAGTATTGAAAAAATATATTATTTTAACAAAAATATTATAATGACTATGAAGAAAGTAAAATTTACTTAAAAATACTTCCAGGTATTTACAAAGTGTACTAGTTGAAATGAAAACTTTAAGGGCGTGTTCATTTGTGCTTAACTTTGTGTTTCGAAGTAGAATATTTTGCTCGATTGTTGCTTTTGCAAATTAACCAAGCTCGACTTCTTATTGTGGAACGTAGCTTTTATTTTTAGAGTATTTATTATAAAAAAGGAAATCAACAGGTGCTATTTATTTCTCTGTTATAAGTTATAATTCTTTTTTAAGTTTCATTTTAGAGGAATACAGAAAGAGATCAAGTGTAAGGATATTTCGTCAAAGTCTAAGTCGAAGTCAAACTCAAATCATTTTATTTAAAATAAGAATGCTGTTACATTCTTCATTTTCGAACGTCAAATAGTTTAACCACCGGTTCAATAAAGTCAGTCACTGAGACCTGAGAAGAACTGGTGCAAGAAACTAAGCGGGACTTCTGTTTTTTTAAAGTAATTGTTTTAAACAGATTTATTGCTGACAGTGATACTTTTGAAATAGCCTGGGTCGAACATTTCATTTCCAAGGCGTGTTATCATTTACAAAATCTTTAATTAGGTAATAACCTTTAACACACAAAAACCTTTTTACAATTTTTTTTAAATTGTGATATAGAAAATCTTGGACGTATTCTGGGATCCTATTGTAAAAGCGTATACACTGTCTCATAAATGAATATCGATGTAATCGGGTCACAGGGGTAATCAGTTCATGCTTATTTCTAGTATTAATATTATGCGTGTCGCCGGTTTTTGTAAAATCATTCAATAAACATACATGAAATTAGGAAATATGTTTTAAGAAGCAACCGTCAATATATTAATTTCTTTAAATTTTGTTCTTAATGAATCTTTCGGGCCTAAGTTATATATTGCACGAATAGCTCGCTTTTGCAGAACAAAGATTTAGTTAATTGCGGTTGTATTACCCCAAAGTAAAATGCTATGGGACATAATACTATGAAAGTAGCTAAAATAAACTAGGTGAGCCGTGTCTCCGTCTGTGCGTGTCTAATTTTCTTAACCGCGAATGCTGCTGAGCCAAGTCTATTCGCCATTCCATCAATATAAGGTCCCCACTGTAGTTTGGAGTCAATGGTATCACCATTGACCGATAAACACCGTAGAATCGACAGAATCTACCGTTTCACATACACTGGCAACAATTTTTGTGTTAAGTGTTTTAAAAATTACCCATTTAGTTTTTTTATTGTTCAATATTAATTTATTATGGAACAATAAAAAAGCACTGAACCTATATACTATTTTCAAGAGAGCATTGTTGACATAGTCAAATACGTTTGTCGTCTTCTCATTTTAGAAATTAATGAAGTATCGTCAGCAAACAATACTATCTTATGGCTCTTTACAACTAGATACGGTAAGTTGTTTATGTATATTATATTATAAAGAGAAAAGGACCAAGAATAGTGGGATGTGTGGGACTCCCATACTGACTAACGACCCAGGAGATTTCTTGCCATCTACATCAACCTTCTGAATCCTGTTAGTTAAATGAAAGGTCATAATATCGAGTGCACGTTCTTTTATGCCGTAATGGTGTAGCTTCCTGACCATAGGGAAGTGCTGAACGCAATAAAATGCCTTGGACAAGTCACAGAACATGCCCAGAGCATACTGCGATCTTCCCAGGCCTCATAAATACTCTTAAGAAGACCTTTAAACTTGTGGAACGGCCTTTAGTGAAGCCATCCTATTTATCATGCATAAGATTGTGTAAATCAAAATACAGTAATAATTGATATAAAATTATTTTTTCAAAAATTTTGCTAAGTGAGGGTAATACATATACAGGTCGAAAACTGTAGGGTTCAGATATACTACCCGATTTAAATATTAGTATAACTTTACTGATTTTCATTAGGTCAGAAAACATACCATGCTACGTGCATGTAAACAATTATTAAATAAAGTAGCGAGGTGGGGAGCAATAGCATGTATTATACTAATTAGCTTAACAGAAATATACCCCTGGGAATTATGTTTTCTTGATATCTAGGGACTTAATTATTTTAACTATGTCTCTTGAGTTGACTGACTTAAATTTAAAATCTACATTACATCTTAATACATTCTCCTTAAGTAACGATTCGGCGACAGTTGTGGAACATATAAGTGTTTTAGTTATGGAGATTGGAATATCAGCGAAGAATTTTTCAAGCAACCTCTAGATCTGAGCTGGTTATACCATTATCTACTTTCAACTGAAATCTAAAGTTGAGTCTTTATTATCTAATCTAATCTAGCATCGACATTTAACATCAGGATATTGAAATATATTACTAGTGCTATTATTACAACATTTACATATATTCATTACTGAATTTCAATTTATCAGATTGATTTCATTTTCTGTAATCGAGTGAATATTGCGACCTGAAAATACATTCGCATTGTATAATTTTCATTAAATTAACGTTATCGTTACTATTATATTTTAATCAGCCGTATTATCGATAACATTGACATTGATATACCGAAAGCATGTTACTTACGTACGTACGGAGATCGGTATCTTATAGGTTTTGAGCTCCAAGTTCAGTTAAGTCTAAGCGGAATTTAAATCCGCACTATGTGTTGTCACAGTGTTACTACGTTATATAATAAAACAGGAATAGGGACTTCCCTATATTTGGGTTGGTTATATATTATTATATTAATTTAGTACTTATTGGTTAAAACATACCACATCGACATATTCATTAAAGTGTACACTACTGTTTTTTAAATGACACAAATTCACAATGATTAAATCGAAAAAAAATGCAAATGATCTAATTTAAATTAGATATCTAGTAATTAGAAACCGCAAAGTTAGTAGTAAACCACACATGCTAGCCGCTTTAACGTAACGACGCAGTGTAATGAAGCCTTTGTGCGCTCCGGAACAATTAGCTATCTTCTAGTGGTTTTTAAGGTTATCTAGATCCCACATTCTCAGCGCTTATTTTCTATAAAGCAATCTGTGAAGTGTATCTATGTTATTCTTTTGTTTAATATACATTGCTTGAACCGAAGCTATTTTATATAAATTGTTATACATTCTTTTGTGATTTAGTTTGTAGAATATATGACGAAATACTAATTTAATTGAGCAAAGTTCTAGATTTAAGGTAGAAATAATATCTAGGCCATCAATATCGAAGGCACAGTGGCACAGTGGAACAGCGTCTTACACGATTGGTTGGTTGTAAGTTCGATTCCTACCTGGGGTAATCACAGTTGTTTAACATTTGTTTTCATTCCTCTGCTCCAGTAAAACAAAGAGTGGCGCTGAGTTCACGACTCTCACATGTCTCGATTTCAAGTGGAAAACAAGTGTCTTGACACTTAGCTGTCTCTGACATGCGGAAAGCTGCTTCTAGTAATTACTTCAAAGAGCTCGTTATTAGTGCAGAACTGTATAGTCACATTTATCTGACGAATAAATACAACGACATTGAATATCTCATTAACCACATTTTATGTATATTCAAATTCATATCGTTGTGGAACTTTCAGTTACACCTTATATAAAATATAATCTATCTACGTTCTTTGTTCAGCTTATAACGTACGTAAAAGCTGCAGCTTAATTCATTTTCAACAAAAATGAAAGTGATTTTATAAATTGAAGAATATAGGTAATAGGATGCACTTGCTTAAATAATAATAACATTTTGGTTTCACAAGTTTATTCATGAGCTTTTAGAGCAGTATAAAAGGTCATGAATGCTGTATGCTTAAATTAAGTGGAACTACACAATTTATATTTTATATATATATATATATATATATATATATATATATATATATATATCTATATATATATATATAACTTTTTTAAAATATAAAAATTACAAAATATTGCTAGGTTCAAGTCTTCAGGGAAAATTATCAAATTTCTCGCACGCTTAGAAGTGAAACACAAGATTCAAAGAGACAGTTCTGACTTATATCTAGGGGATATTTCATCGTAAACCTAACACTGGGTGACGTGGGAGACAGATGACCGATGGTTTTCCGACACCTGCCCGTCACATCCCCTGGGAAGCCCTATCTTTACAAATCGATATTACAAATATACATATATGTATACGTATATATATATATATATATATATATATATATATATATATAAATAATATATATAAATATATATATATATATATATATATATATATATATATATATATATATATAATGGATTGTATGATATTATTTTTTTTCAGTCTGATATCGTATTATGTATACTGTACTCGTACGTGTATTATGGACATAAGCCTATTCGGTTCGATTTTGTTATTTCTAATTCCAACGTTATTTACTTGAAAAAGAAGAACAATGTACGTCTATAGTAACTTATCATACAACAATTTTCTTTAATACATTCTTAGATTACAATAGAAATAAAACATAAACATGTAGTAATTCACTACATATTTGTGTTTATTACACTAACTTCGTTTCTGTATCATGAGGCGGTAATCAATGCGGCATGGCTGTTTTGTTTGCTATACCGATAAAACAAATTACCTTTTATAGGCCGAATAAATCAGTAAATTCGTCGAGCGCGTCGGTAACGAAGTTAGTAAAAACATGTCTTGTTACTTAGTAAAAGTAGGATGGTATGATGTAATGGATATATTTTTTTATAAAGAGAAACGGTTTGCTGTAAGTATGAAAATCATCCATTTTAAATCCTGTAAATAAAATAAGTTGGCTTATCGTATGTATAGGTACATGGGTATGTATCTCGGTATCAAATACTTTTAAAATAATTTTAATTTTTAATTATTCGTAATTTATGATATAGGATATTCTTAAATAAAACTAAAAATTCATCATGTTGAGAATATTTAATTTATTTCATATATAAATTTCTGAAATTAACTAAATATTGTTTAAAATGCATTAATCCTGAAGAATTAAAATTGTGGTCATACAGATGTGAGCAACGTTGCACGGACTGGTCACTGAAAGCCGTTGAACTATTCGTGGTGGAGTGTTCATTGAAACTTCTTGATCTTCATCAGACTTCACTAAATAAAGTGACAATGATAATTCTATTCAAAAATTTGTACTCTCCATTGTTACTATCAATGATCACAATTAATTAGTACTTATGCTGATACATACACAAAAAATAGAATAATTCTGAAAAAGCAATCTTATAATAAATAAGTGAATATTGTAGCAAAAATTACATATAATAATATAAAAACAACACGGTTCCGTTACATATTGCTAATACAGTGAATTTTAAAATTCATCAGATATACATAAGATAAAGACAAAAGATAAGAAATCTAAACATGAATATTTTGATAAATTCCGTCGATGAGTCTTCGTAAACCATTAATATTCATGTAGAAATGTATATATAAGGTACTCCAGTGGAAAAGGTAGCTCAACGTATGCCATAAATCTAACTGACTTTTTTGCTTTGCAAGATAAATTTGTAGCAAGAGTAATAATTTACGTAAAGTTATGCACCAGTGTGAATTTCCTGGTAATGTCCGGAGGTCCAGAATTCTTGCAAGGGTGAATTTTTTACCCAATATAATTTATTTAAAAGTGATTTTAGTTCGTGCAAAGATTCTTTGAATGAAATATAGTACGTAAATTGTTTGAGTTATTTCATTTTAATTAGCTAGAGTAAATTGTTTTCTAGGTAATTATTCTTCTTGCAACTAGACGAGGAAAGGTTTTATAGAACTGGAAGTAAATAATATCACTATAAGAACTATAGAATATTTTATTGAAATATAAATGCTATAAGTAAATAACAATAATAAGCAATAACGAGAAAGAATACTTATTATTTATATTTGCTTATTAATATGTAACAAATAAGTGAAATCATTCAAGGGAGCTAGATACCGCATTTGTGTCCTTCGTAGCTAAATTACATAAAGGCGATATTGCGAGGCAAAGTAAATATTTTTCTCCAAATTACGAACAACAAAGACGGGACATCAAGGTCCGTCCGACATGTCGTTTGGCTGGAATTATGAAAATATCAGAGATACTATGGACTTGGCCGCCACCGAAATTTGTTCCTAAGTAAAGAGTAAATGGCAAATGAATCTAGCGACAGTGTCATTTCGATTTATATATATATATATATATATATATATATATATAAAAGAATAATTATTATATATAAGAGATATTTTCATTCTCTCGCTCTGGTAAGACAAAACTTGGCGTTGAGTTTCGCCACGCAATGTCTCCAATTTGGCGGAAAGCGAAGTATGGAGTGTCTTGACAGAAAATACCTAGTATTTTCTGTCTAACCTACAATACGGGATAAAAGCGTCAAGCATTAATAATAATAATTTATATAAAAAATATATTTTATATTTTATATTTTTGTAACGATATCGATTGAAGAAGTTATTTTTTGCGAAAATACATATACGATACGAATATCCTATTAATATTTCTTAGAAAGTTAACTCGTGCTTAAAATATTCACTTATTACTCCTCTTCAATTTTCCAAGTAAACATGTAGGTAAGTATACAATGCAGAATGATTTCATTAGCTTGTGCTAATCATGTCAGCTGTAGAGGCCACTAATGATAACGATTGTTACGCACTAAGGCCTCTATTTAACATCTTTGACTCTATTATAATTCAATTCAATCTTTGACTCTATTTATCAAGATGCATTTAGGAAGGTCATTGATATTAGTTATTATTCTGTTAAACTAAATAATATGCAAACATTTAATTTATTAATTTTTAAATTGTGTAAACAATTTTGGGGCGTCAATTAATAAGGCGTTCTTATTATTTATATCTAATTACTTTTGTAACAAGTCTTGATAAATATCAATGAGGTTAGAAAATTTCATTTTGTTCACTTATCGTTATTTTTTAGTTTATATCTAACGTGATATTAACTTATTATTTTGATTACAATTATATTAGCACACAAAAATATATCACAGAAAAAAAAGAGTAACAAAAATAAAAATATGATGGTGTTTATTTAAAAAATAGAGTGCAAACTTAAATGCTTTCACGTAAATGTTATATCCGAAGCATAGCCGTAACTCCCACTGCCACTGGGGTGTAATAATCCAAGCTTGACAAATACAAAACGAAGCGAAAGCGCTGTTTCAAAATAGAGATATTTAAGTTATATTATTTTCAATATGATAAGAAATAAGAATAGAAATTGTATTTTTGAATTAAGATCTTTATTAATTTAAATGTTGAAGTTGAGAAAGGATACTGACACAATATCAGGATGTCAAAATTGGCTTAATAAACTTGTCGACACTTGTCTTGCATTACCTGGTTAACTAAAGGGCATTTATGTTATGATATTTTTTTTACTACCAAGATGTACTTAATATTGAATATCTGCTTGTTGTTAAATTATTTTATTCCTCGTATAATGCAAGGTAATTTTAACTTTTCTCGTCTTGATGTGCCAGCTGCTTCCTAAGTTTTAGAACTCCTAAAGCAATCCTTAAGGCATTATGTAGAATATTGACGTCATATATTTTTAAAAATTATACTTACATATATGTATAAAATGAGAACATATAAAATAGTGTAGTAATTAAAATTTATGTTTATTCCCCCGCTATGGAAAGCCAAGGCCCTTAACACACATTATCTCAATTTTCTGGTGGATAGCACTCAACGATGTGTCTTGACACTAAGTTTTAATTGCTATACATGATTAAATTCATCTTTCCAATTATTCTTCCTATAGATATTTTATGCAAATCATAACGCCATAAGCCTTAATATAAGTCGTAAACAGTAAACACACATGCCAATTGCATCACAGCGATTCTAAATCACCTATTATGCTAAAACGTGAACAAGGAAATATATTTTCCCATACAATTTTCAAAGATCAATAAAGACAAAGTTTTATTTGAAACTCTTTTACTGAATAGGTATTAAGAATAAAGTAAATTTTTAGTAACCTTTCAACGCTAACTAGCTCACTTCACGGAAGCGTGTTCATTTGCCCTATTTTGTTTATACACGTAACATGTTCTAGTTAAATGTAGAACTTTTTGTATATAAAAATAAGCGTTTGCGCTTTTCAAAATATAGACTGTTTTAAAAAGTATGTGTATGAAATAAATACTCTGAATAATTTTGTTTAAATGTATTTTAAAAAACAAAAGCTAAAGCTTTCTAGTAACTTAAATAATTCACAAGAATATCACAATTAAACTAGGTATTAATTCTGAAAGAATCTAACCATCCAGAATAGTCGCAACCATAAAGCTAAAAATAAATATTATAATTTTTTGTTACAAATTGATATTAATTTAATTTTTAAATGTACATTTCTTCTTTAAAATTCTCTGGCTAGTAAGTAAATAATGAAGGACGCACTTTTCCTCGTATACGACATCATTGAAAGCCCTCTTGATAAAGGCAGATATGATGAAGTCAGATAATGACAAAATTCATAATTACATTCAAATATTGATAGAACTATAGTATTTGGGGGACACTTCGTCTCATGTTTTAACCTTTTAATCACGCTTTAAATCATATTTCGTCTTCTTTATACATTGTAAAAATACTAAAACGCTCTACATGATTTCAGATCAAAATAATTTGGTAAGATTAAGTAAAAGTACCAGAAAACCTAGATGAAATTATAATAGAAACATCTCAGTACTTATTAGTTTTTCTAAAAAGCGTAGATATATTTCAGAACCAAAAACATAGAGAAATATAGAAACGAATAGTGAAAGTAGGCCCGCTAAAAAATATTATTATTAAACTCGACTGGATCAGGATTGTTAGAAAATTAACACTAAAAGTTGTTATTTTACTTAAAACAAATCTATCTGGCTTTTTAGCCTATCAAATCATGACAACTGGTATCATTACCTAATTACCTATATATTTCGAAGGCGGAAAGAGTAGAGAGAGAGACAGATGGACAATAATTGTAGACAAGAGTTGATGCGCATTTTAAAGGAGCCTTGTCATCCTACAGCTGAGTACGAATTTTGGGCACACCTGTAAGACCTTTTTTCGTCTGTGCCACGCTCATAGTGAATCCATGGAAGGTAAGGTAGAAATCACCTTCGTTGGAAAGCAGGAAAGTATCCATGGTAGTTGTTTATATAGTTGTTTATTATAGTTGACATATAAAAATATTTTTAATGCCTGGCTTTAGTTAGACGAAACACAATGTTAGTTTATAACCCATTCCACTCAACTCAATATACACAACAATACAATATCTCTAATTAGTCGTCTTACAGCCTGTAAGGGTTTTAAAGGAATTTTAAAAGTCACTTTAGACATTAACAATTTCAATTCCCATTCTTTTTGAGCATCGACAAATAGTTAAAATCCTACCAGGTATATCAAAAGACACTTTCTATGAATGCTGACTTTGGTTCGTTTATCAAGTTTGTAATAATGCATAACATTGTCGGTTTAGTTGATACTGACTTGATTCAATTTAAGTTCTAATTCGCTTATTTTGGTTGTTATCTTATGTTCATTTTCCAAATTTCGATTTCAGATTATTTTATTCCACCTGTAAGAAAGATTTTAAATAAGGAAAGTATTCATTCAAAAAATGTGTACAATAAACTCAAATATCACCAAAAATTATGATAAACATCTACTATATAATACATCAACATATGTATTTGTTTGTACTGCAAATATAAATGCTTATAATTACCCATTTATCTCATTAATAGGATAATAGGTCTGCCTTGTTTGACATCACCATTAATTATAATTAATTAATTATTAAACAACGTGTTAACTAAAGTGATTTAAATAAAGGAGTTATACATTTTTTTCACGTGTTTTCGTCAAGTTTTCTACTTTGACTCAATGCAATTACTTTAGCATTTTCAAACACCTTATATAAATGTTTTCACTTTTATTTCCTTAAATATGACAACAATTTTCCATAAAAGATTTATGTCAAAAGTAATATCAACCCGATGGTCACCAAAGTGATGAAATACATTATTTAAACGTGACAGTAACTGGCTCTGCCCAGGGGGAAATCACCCGGATATAACAAATAAAAGCGAAACTAGTATTTTTAAGTTTAAATGCTCAAAAGTACTGTAATAAAATGTAATTAACATATAGCTGCATAGCGGTCCAAGTAACAGTCAAAAAAAAAAATTGCGTATTAAATGGTGGAATGTCACAGTTTGTCTTACAAAAGTGAAATAAAAATTAATATAATCGGATGAGATCGAACTCACAATTATCGTGTTCTATGAAATGCAGTTCCAATATACCACGATGGTCTCTACATACCTGGTCGACGTTTATATTTTACGTAGGTAATAACTAGACAAGTTTCTAGTTATTTTTTTTTATAAAATTAGTTAGTAGTATTTTATTTCCGATATACATTAAAATTAAGCAAATATATACATTAAAATTAAGCAAATAAATTAAGGTTAAATTTAGTTTACACTATCTTAAACGAATAAATGTTTCACTATTTCGTGATACTGATAGCTGTAAATTTGTTAGTTACGATTACTATAACACTATACTGAATGTTTTATAAATTACCTGAAACTATTATCTGTATAAATTCTAAATATACCTCTTAAAAACTGCTTTCGTATTGTTTTACTCGAATAACGGAGTCCCCCCCCGGAGGGAAATAGGATTAAATGTTACACCGGCCTTCTCGTTGATCTATTAATCCAATTCAGTATTTGTTATTTTTTTTTAAATATACGTATCTTATATATAAATTTAATTTATTTTAAACTAAAAAACTTTCATTAAACTTGAATCATCAGTAAATAAACATGAAGGCAGATTCATTTAATATAGTATACTAATAATGCAGTTTTTATAGTTTATATGAATTCTATATAAACTATAAAAACTGCATTATTGCCGAAATAATATCAGCGTTTCTCTGGAATAACTTACCGTGATCATGTTCAGTCAGGCTTGTTCCAAAGGCGCTGTGACGAGAAAACTAAGTAACATTTATATACTAGCATTAGTGTTAAATATATAAGGCTTAAAATAAAAAAAAATACAATATACCTACAAGAAAAAGAAATATTTTCTTTCTCAATTATATTGTACTGTATATTATCCCCCTGGTGCAGATAGCAATATAATTGTTTTATTGTAGTAAGTTGAAGCCAGTCGCGGTGCATCAGGGTAGAGTTTGATCGTAGACGCCATCAGTTGTGGATTGTTCATTTATCGAACTCAGCGGAAAGTGAAGTATATATATATATATATATATATATATATATATATATATATATATATATATTTATATATATATATATATATATATATATAATATATATATATATATATATATATATATGTACGCGGGATTTATATGAATCAAAAACGTACGGGGCGTCCAAGGATAATAAGAACGGAAGAAAATGTAAGCGAAGTCTTGACGAAAGTCCATACGATGCGATCCTCAGTTATCAACCCGAATCAACTGATCTCACTATTTCAAGACAATCATTAATGCATATTTTGGCGAAAGATCTTAAATTTCACCCGTATAAATTTCAATTAGTCCAGGAATTGAAACCAAACGACCGCTATCTTCGACGTGCTTTTGCCGAAAGGGTGTTACAGCGTTTTCGACGTTTAAACAATATTCTCTTCTCGAATAGACATTATTGTTATTTAAGGGCATGTGTGAATAAGCAAAATGATCGACATTGAGCCTCAGAAAATCCCAAATTGAAAGATTAAGGACCATTGCTTTCGTTTAAAGTGACAGTTTGGCAGGTATGTCAGCTGAAGGTGTTCATCGGACCCCGTTTCTTCGATAATGAGCGAGGCCAAACCGTAACAGTAAATTCTGATCGCTATACAGACATGGTTCATAACTTTTTGTTTCCACAACATGCAGTTGTTTGAAGTCTTCAACAGTTGGAACTGATTTCAACAAAACGGCGTGACATCTCATACATCCAACGAGTCCTTAGCAGTTGTAAACGAAATTTGTAATTGAAAACTGCTATCGTGTCGAGGGGACATTCCGTGGCCTCTTCGGAGCCCAGATTTTTTTCTCTGGGGGTACCTCAAGAGCCGTGTTTATGCCAATGAATCGACAAGAATTGCCTAGCTCAAGAACAACATTTGCTAGGAAATGTCCGCTGTCGCACGAGCGTTGTACCAGCGAGTATTTATTAATTTGAGGTCCAGATTCAAGGAGTGTATGCGTTTGGATAGTACACATCTCAGTCATACTATTTTTTAAGAACAATATTTTCATGTGTTTACTTTATTATAAATAAAGATCATCTTTCCTAAGCCAGCCAATCCGGTATAATATTATAACTTTATTTATTTTTAGTAATTTATATTATAATTAATTATTTTTTAATAATAACTTTATCTAAATGTGCTTCATTTTATTTTTCGTACTTCTGTAAACGATGACTAAAATTTTCTATCACCATACGGCAAGTACGCTGAAATACTTGACTTTTCGCGCTGGATATTTTCTTTTATTTAATCAACTAACCGCGGATTTGTTTTGGTAGACTTTAAACTTAAGGTAACCGCATAAGAAAAAGTCCATTGGACTCCGGCCATGGAATACTCCATGGAATACATGGCCATGGAATAATCCTCTTCGAGATATTCTACAACTCTAGTGTAAAAAAATCTTCGATATCTGCCACATACCGATCCGAAATAACAGTAACCGCACGACCATGTTCGCTCTCAAAAAAGTATAGCCTTATGATGCCATGCGCTGACATAGCCGCCAAAACTGTGACTTTAGGGCTATGACTTTTGACGTTTGAGATGGGGGTTAGTGCTATTCTAGTAGCGACAATTTTGCCTATTGACATTGTTGATGTGAAAGTGAGCCTCATCAGAAAAGGACAAATTATTAAACAAATTAAAGCGGTCCATCATTTCATTTACGTAATTAAGTCTATTGGCAGGATCTGTATCTTTTAATTCCTGTACTAACTGAAATTTTTATGGATGAAATGGAATTTCTAATCTAATGGAATTTCTAATTTGATGGAAATTCTTATACGTTTTGTTACAACTTATTTATGTTGTTAGCATCTCTGTAGAGATATTTTTACAAATTTCTACTACTTAAAGATTATTAAGAAATAATCGTTTAACAAGAGAGATTGCTATTTTATTTCAATAGTTACTATTTTTAAAGTGTTATTCCACACTTAGGATTAGAAAACATTACACATATAAGTATAAAAATTAAAAATGAAACAATGAAGAGCTCTTCCATTTATATATATATATATATATATATATATATATATATATATATATATATATATATATATATATATATATATATTAAATCCTAAATGTTGGCCACAGAACGGAAACCAGAGTAGTCTTAAAGTTATTATCACGTGTATATTATTTTAAAGATAGCTGTATAGAACACCAGAATCACTAAAGTAATCATAACTAGCCCTAACTGAACTCCTCCTAGCATAAGTTAATTTTAATGTTAGTGGTTGTATAAATTTATAATAGTTAACATATGACTATTAAAATCACTAGATCAATCTACTATGGGAAAAATAAAAAAAATTTGATAAAACGAAAGGATTTTAGAATTTTTTTATAGCTTATAATTTAAAGAAGAAAAAATACAACACAGTACATTTGTAATATTTTATTCGTAATAATCGGACAGATATTAGGTAAACTCTATGTTATTACGTGTTGAAACATCATATCATTGTCTTGCTTTCATTGCTCTCAATTAGTACATTTGTCGCAATATATTTGGATGCAGATGCAGAAAATATTAAAAACATATCTTCTATGAGTTGTGTTGAGAATCTCTGCTTATATGAATTAAGACTTTTATTATTCACTTCCATTATCATAAAAAACAAAATTGAACTGGTAGAGCATTTTAGGTACGTATACGTATACGTAGCTATAATATTTAGTATATATATATTTTTTTACTGCTTATATAATTTTTCATGTTTATTTTATAGTAGGTTCTCGTTGTAAGTGAAGTATTTACCTGATTCACTTCAATATACACAATATAATCATACTTTTGAGAAAATATGTTTAAAGTAATATACTAAAACTATTCAGTTCAAGATCTATTAACACTTTCTCTCTGACTCTCCCTTGAAATTATTGTAAATTTTTGAATGTATAAATATGTCTACTATACTATATGCAAATATGTATATTGATTGAATTAAAGCAATTATTGATTCTCTTTGTTTCATTTTTTCATTTTATTAAATTAATATATTTTCATGTTTTCTGAATCTGAATGCGTTTGTACATTTATGTGCATATTTACTTTTCAATTCTGTAACTGACAATATTTCTTATTAGTTAAATTGTTAATCATGATAAATCAAAATCGATTTTCTAAGGTCAGAAGAGTTGTTGCGCCTAGTGATGATAATTTTGAAGCAATTGTGTATTTGTAAATTTCTTACTCAGACTGTAAAGAAAATGATAAGGACGAAGATTTATTATAATTATAGTTTTCGAACTGCTTAATTCACACATGTAGTCACAGAACTCGATATTGGCCGATGGTTATTTGAAATTGGGGCCATGCAAACCCCCTGTCAGAACTAACGTCATAAAAAAAACACGTCAGCAGCTAAACAATTCCTTGTAAGAAGAAAATTATTTGTTCTTAGTTATTAGCCCCTACTTTGTTAGATTATTATTTTTATTATTGGTAATAAATTAAAATTAATTAAAAGACCTGACGTTGGATAGAGGTTTACCACTAATGCCAAAATAAAAATAGTTTTATGTTTTCTTCATAGCAGTAAGAAGATAGTGTAAAGGCACTGTTCTCCACATTACCTCTGAATTCGAAGTAGCGTCTTGATTGGCGGAGGTCAATGCTGAAATTTTTTTCATTATAAGTATTACGCTAAAAGGGGATCGAACCCACATTCAACATATTTGTGGACGCTATTTCATTGCGGTATGACGGTATGAAATTAGGTCCACATAGTTTACAATGTCTCTTAATTATAAATAAAAAAAAACATTCCTTTAAATATTCAGATTAGTAACACACCTTATTCCTCACAAACAAAAAACGACGAAAACTCAGTTAATCGTAATAATAGTTTTATTATAACATATAAGATAATAACGTTAACACATCTAGTATTCTAGTCTGCGAATTACTAGTAGAAAATTTTATTTCCTTCGCTACGTTTCATTTAGATACGGCCCGGTTGCTTTTATCCCCCTACCTCGACTCGGTCCTCATCTTTTTCTCGGCACCGTTCTACATTACGTAATATAATGATTTCTTTTGTCTTTATATTTCTCTAATGACTGTGATTTGAACTCCTTTATCTAATTGTGGTCTTGGTATTTTAATGAGTTTTGATAAAGTAACGTTTGCACGTAACTCAAGCAGACGATTTGTACTATATATTAAATATACGATAATTATAGTTGATCATTAAAACATGAACTTATTTTGTGTATATTTTTGTTGTCCCTTTTAGGCTTAAAAAGTTAATATTATACAAGATTATAATTCAGTTGGCAAACGTAAAGGCAAATTTGGAATAAACATATATCAGTCTTAATAGATTTTAGATTTAAAATATTAAATTAAATTTTATATTTTTTGTTTTAGTATATATAATGATTATATTTTAAAAATATATTTGAAATTTGAAGAAATGCTTTAATCTCGTTGAATTCATTCATTCAAAGAAAGTTATATTAACATGGTTCTTCTGTTCAGCAGTAGAAATATCTTAATGCTGGCTTTTTCCTAAATTATTAACATAAATGTCGCCTTTAAAAATAACGATAAAATATTTCGCTCTTACTCTTTCAAAATAAAAGTAGATTATGTACAGGATAAACGATTGAAAACACCTTAGCAATGAGATAAAGGAACGAAGCGAACATATATATAACTAAAACAAGTTTTTTTTTGTCATCAATAGTTTATTACTATGAATAATGTTACAAACAATAAGTAACATAGTTAATTATGCCTACATTTGATAGTTTATTACACAACCCTTTTGTTTTCTACTTCCTTCGAAAGACAGCCGTATTAACACACAATTGTGTAGGGCACGCCTAACTGCCGAAATTATAAATTTAACAGATTTTACGGCTATTTACAAATATTATTTTATTATTTACAAGTTTAATATAATATTTACATAAGCAATAATTAGATTATTAAAAATAAGTAATAACACACTAAGAGTATTTTTTCCACAAATATTTTTCGTTTACGTGAAAGCTTCACCAATAATTAAGAACAATATTATATGTCTTTGACAATTTTAGTATAATTTCTTTCTAAATTCATATATCATATCAAACGTACAACTTACAACGTTTAAGTGGAAGATTCAGTAAAAGTGTGTTCTATATTTAACGAAATAAACGTTCGCTTTACATAGAGTAAGAAATAAAAAAATCCCGACATTTTACGATCAAGCGTCTATGATGAGTATTTGTTTTCCGGGCTATTTATATTGTTTTGTAAATTTGCTTTCTATTGATGGGGAAAATATAAATAAACGTTTCGTACGTTTATTTATATTTTTCCCATCAAAGCTAGAAAACGTTCAGCATTTTCGATGAATTTCTACATAACCGAAGTCGAAACGACTCATGTATAAACCCTGAGTATCTTTGCTAAGCACTCTTTGCTTGCAAATTCATTGCAGGTACAATATGGGCCTAAGCTTTGTAAAAGGTCAAAGTAATTATTACTATCGACACGATGGCATATAATTAAAACAAAATCAATTTTAAACGCTCAATTTTCATATTCAAATACCAATCGACTCGATGTAATTACGCGTTTGTTGAAATTTAAAGTTTTTAACCTAGAAAACTACTTACATTTATTTTATATATACGATTTAAGCGACACTTTGTATGGACAGCATATAAAACTTGACTTTGATAGAACAGAGTCAGATGTCATCTATTTCTCATGTGCTAGCAACGGACGAGTGTCTTTACAAAGCACTCGAGGCTGCACCCCCGTTGCATAGTTTGTACAAACTGGTACGAAATCTACAACTCAGTTTCTACTCGATATTGGAAGCAATTTCATATAGAAAATTGTTAACGTCGTCATTTTCTCTGCAAACTCACGTACGAAGCGTATAAAAATTATTCTATATTCCTTAGCATCTTTACCAAGCACTCCATTTTCTATTTTATATTTTTAAACGGAAACACTCGTCGATTGTCTTTGACAGTTTATTTCAAAAACACTTAACTTCAAAAGAAATGCTACTGTAACTAACAAAATTGAATTTGTTTTGCTAATTGAATATTTACACAAATCTTCTCTTTAGGTCTTTGCAAAAAAAAATTTAAAACTAACTGTTTTGAGACAAAATTGAGATAGCTACGTTTGTGTATACAGAACGTGATGATTCGAAAATTTCACTCTTTCCAATCAAGGGATTATTGCGAGTCACTTGTTCCTCGTTCGTATTGTTTGCCTAACTTAATAGAAACGCAAATAACGTGGCGAAGAGACCGCTCGACGGCTTAAATACGTAACACATAGACTTAAGCTCGACGCTTCTATTGAATCTCTGTTGATGCCGATCCGAATAACGAAATCGATTAACTCTTAATCTTGAAACGCGATTCAGACAAGTAGGTAACGAAAAAAGCATAAAAAGTACTAATCTAAGAATCTTAACCTCATTCATAACACGTAGTGTCTCTTTTAATGGTATTTACAATATTGTAGTAATGAAATTGAAAATCTCCCTTTTACTTTAGCAGCGCTTATGTGTAATTACATATTTCATATTCGAAGTTAAAAAATAATATTTCAAATGTTTTTGAATGAAAGCAACGTTAACATACCTGCAAAGATAATTATTATTTATAGTTGAAATCGTTGTATTTTAAATACATATTATTAATATAATTGAATTAACTTATATAAAGCTTCTTATAATTATAATTGTTATACTATAGATACATTTCTTAAATTATACTAACGTTACTCCGTAATTGGTCATCTCGAAGTACGCAAAGTGGGATACCCAAGAGTGCTGTGAATGATGAATTGCATAACTACATTAGTAAAAAAGATAAATGTGATGAGGAAGATTGAGGTAAGCTGGTAGATGAGGATAGAAATTGTGACACTCAGGTAACGTCTTGGTCGATGGATTGTAGCGGCGGTGGCGATAGTTGCTACGACGGTGGGATTTAGGCGAGGTGGTGGCGACCCGGAACTCTGCATAGCAGCTGGCCGCTCCCCGCTTAGCACGTGTACAATAACCGACGCAGATTCTGTAGGAAAAATAATATTAAAAGAAAAAAAGTACTGTTACAATTTATACCATTAATACCACTAACAAAAAACTTTTGATATTTGATTTGATATTAATTCATCGTATAAAAAAATGTGTTTGTAGTCAATATTTAAAGTTCTCAAATCAAAAGATGAGATTATGATCTGTATTTATTTGTTAATTTCAACCGCCGTTTTGGTATTGGTTCCTTTATATTAGTTAGAATTTTTTTTCTACTCATACTAATATAGTCAGGGAAAACCTTGTATCAAGACATCACTTTTCACCCGATATATAGACATTGTAGAGTGGGAAGGCGGATGTCAACGCCATATTTTCTCTCGCCTGAAGTATATGATTAATTGATTTCAATAAACTTAAATTAAAAATAATAAAAAAATCAGAAGAAATTCTCTTTGAGATAATTATAATTCTTCTACACATATCTTTCACTAAAATATTTACAACTATTTGTATCACGCGTATATTTTATTTTAAGCAAGATTTTTAAATAAATAGCTTTATTTTCAATTTTTTTAATTATATTATGAAAGTATGTAATAAAAGTAAAAGTATATCCTTACAACTGATATTGACTGTATCCAAAGAAAACTGTCACTTTTTGTTGTTTAGTTGCTTAAATTTTATAGCGCTTCAAGCGGTGATTTTTCATCGTTCTTTAGCAAAAATGCCTGTAATATTTTACTGGTTAAAGATCTAACCCTGAAGATCTTACAAGGATATCAAACTAATGCATTGCCATTTCTCCTTAGTAAGTATGCGACGTTAAAAATTAATATAAATAATTTTAAAAATCGGTCAAAATCATGTTGAAAGTTTCCGTTACAAGCATACTTGCTAAGCTAATAAAAACGTGTTAAAAATCTAGTAATTCCACCAATTGAGGAAATAAAAATTAATCAGTATATCGTATAGCTAGCTAGTCACTGGTTTTTAAATTTATAGATAATAATAGTGCAAAGAATTAAAAAAAGTAGAAGAAAATAAGTCAAAGTAAATTAAGTTCAGTTTCATTTAACTACTTATTTATATATAAGTTGACTTAAATAAAGCCAAGTAATAAATTTTATGTTTAATCTGACACAAATAAATATATTTTAACATGTAGTAGTTGAGCGTTCTAACGTCTCAGGTGGTTAAGTTCGTACTTCTTTATTACTTTACCACTCTAACAAATTTGATGGTCCCTTGAAAATCTTGCGTTCACTTACACCTGGGTTTGATGAATCCACGTTTAATTATTCAATGTCAGATGGAATATTCTTAAAAGATAATTTGAAAACTATTTACAAAAATGTCTTAATTTGTTAAATATGAACGTATAGAGAATACGTTATAGGTATCATAACGGTTTACATTGTCTTTAATTTCATTAGTGGCAGGGTAGGCAGACGGAACTAAATATTAAATTAGTACATTATTGATTATTCATGCTTAAACTATACTCAAGGAAAGGCAATAAAAGTTTTTTTACATATAAGCAAACAGTTTTTAAGTGGGAATTGAACCGCTCAAGCGCGTCGATTAACATTCTATTAAATAACGGTGTTTTCTTTCAATGATTTTAATTTCATTTGACATTAATATTATAGCTTTGTACTAATCTAATTATATTTTTTATAAAATTGATTAATATTGTTTATTTAAATTGAAGGTTTAACTTTGCTAGCCATATAAAAACAAAACATAACAAATACTGTCATATTGTGTAAGGCTACGAGGCCAATCACTAAGTAAAACATGTTCTAGACACACTTAAGTGTGAAGAGTAGCCATGATAGACGAGATATGGCACGTACACCTCCCATATGCCATCTAAATGGGCATATACTAACACCATGTAATTTACGCTTTCTGCGTTTATGTAAGAAACGTTAAGTGAGTCGAAACATTTATTTCTCGTTTGAATGATAGAAATATTCAGTAGTGTAAGAAAATATAAATATTTTTATAATTTTAAATTTATTATTACTGGCATTTGTCGTTCTGTTATCTCTAACCAACCCGCAGCTTACTAGGGATAAAGCTTGAACTTATGTATGTATCATATTGTTATGTTATCGTCATGTATAAAAAACATTATCTATTATCATACTTATTACTTACTTTCAACTAAATCCTCCATTATTTATCGTGTAAGAACTATGGAATTAATTATTATTGGTGTAATAATAATACTAAAGCATACCTATTGTGTCTATAATTAGTATAAAATTTGTAGATGGAGATGGATCGATTGAAGAGATGATCAAAAATATAGTGGGCCGCGAATTTTAGATCTGTTCTTTTTTCTGTGTAAATGATGCGCAATATGAAAAGGCCCAGTCATCGTCCTTGTGTATCCTGTATACATAAGGACGATGACTATAAATATTCACTTATAAACTATGCAAACTACAGTTCAATCAGTATGATTAGAATGATCACGAAAAAATTCTTAGCGGCAAACCAAAAAAATTTCTTTGCTTTATACGTTAGCGAAACGTGTGAAAAGAAGAATGAATGCTATAGAGATACGATATTTCGAGGCGAGGCGAGAGGTTCGCTGATTGAATCTACTACGATGAGATACTTAGAATGAAAAACATAAGCGTTAATGTCATAGTAGAAATAAAGAAGAACGTTCTCAAATGATTTGGGCAAGTGCAGAGGATGAGTTATAACAGAAAAAAAATGAGAAATTATTATTAGTAGTTATTTCTAAATTTTAATAAGACAGAATGCGGCATTTAGTTTTGGTTATTAACATTATATTAACGATAAGCGGCGAACAGAGAGTCTTGTCACTAGATTCTTTTTTATTACTCTGCTACATGTATTAAAAAAGCTACTAAAAAAACACTTCCTATTCAAAAAGATTGCATAATAAAGACATTACCTAATAATGTAATAAAACACAATTTCTATTATTTTCATACATATCTAAATGGAAAACTTTATTTCACTCCACTTAACCAGTACTATCTGTACACAGTTAACGTAGCTATTCAATATTTAACTTTAGTGAATTTGCTACCCACATTTTGTATCCGCATTGCGTGTTACTAGCATTCAATTTACCTATGTGCAGCTCAATTTCCCGTCAGATGCAAATTGCGTTCCTAAATACTGAGATGAAAGCAAAACGGCTGAATTGTTACCGGTTGGTTGGTATTGTCTAATTCAAATGACGGAGTGAGCAACGTTTGGCTTTTAGAATGTCAGTAATTAAAGTTTGTGCTTAGAAATATATTAAGTATTTTTATAAATATATATATTTTATATTATTTCTGCACGGATGACTTACGAAAACTACTTACGAAAAAACAAATTATATTCAAACGTAAAATATATACTAGTATGAAGAAAAAAAATGTTGAAAACTTTATAAGGATCTTGAATCATATACATATACTTGTATCATATATTAACAAAGAGGTATTGGATTTCATTTTTTTTAGCTGCATGCTTTATTCATAGTGAGAATTTTTTGTAGTATGAAATAAAATTTAAATGAGCGAAAAAAGTACATAAAAATTTTATTAAGATTTTAAATATCACATGCGCAAAGGTTTCAAAGAACTTTTAAACCTATTTGACATTCCTTTTTGTAACATACGATTTGCGAAATGAAGATTATACGGAAAACGTGTGTGGGAAATGTTTATGAATTCCTTCTTTATATTTCAAGAGGCAGTTTCCAAATTCAACTTATGAAAAGTACATTGATAATTTTAAGTAATTAAGATCGGTACGATTTTCATAATTTCACAATATTATTTTCAAACAAGCTTACCAGAACTACTCGGCGCGCAAGTATAGTTGCCAGAGTCGTGTGGTGCAGCTCGTGCTATTAGAAGGCGGCTGGTGCGCGTACGCTGTTCAGTCTCCACACTGATACCTCCACGTTGTGCATAATTCACTACTTGCTCTCCTCGATACCAATATATAAAACTGCAAAAAAATCTCTACAATATATTCTGATACATACAATAAATAAATTATTTAATTTTAGGAATTGATTTTTTTATTTTAGGAACCACTAGAATAACTTTGTTTAGAATAACATTGTTCTTCTCAAATGACTATTACATAGTCGATAATTATTGTTATTTATATTATGATCAATGTAAAATAATCATAACATTATTACTGTACATGTTTACTTTAATCCGTTCAGTAATTTCTGCGCGAAAGGCTAAGAACTATCCATTTATTTTGTAATAGTGCGGTAGTAGGGCACATATATTAAAAACATATACTACATTTTTATAGAAACAGGTGAAGTTTGCTTAAATTATTATAACAATATTAAATATGTCTGTTAAAGAAATATAGTGTTTCACTGCATTTATTTTTTAACCTCTCCAAAACTCATTGAGTGTATGTACGCTTCATTATCAATTTGTTGACAGAATATATGTATTCTGTATAATTACAACCAATTAGTTCATTATTATGGTTTTCCTGAAAACAATTTGATATCAATTATATATAATATAGAAACCGAAATCAATTTCTAATTTCTCATATATTTAATATTTAACGTGGTAGATAGATAGAGAACAATGCATTTTTTTATTGTAAAACATTATATATATAACAATCTTCAGTTATTTATTGAGTTACTGACAGATAACTTGCAGCCGAAGCTTTTGGACGTAAAAGTTTAAATTTATGTAGGTTTCTTGGGGAGGTTAGGAGAGTGTTACAAGCATTTCTCGAAATTCAAACGGAAACGAGAAAACACAGCATTTAAAGTTTTACAGTTAAACTTATCCGAAGATAGAAATATTATATCATGGCCCATAGGTTCCATGTACACAAAATTCAACCGTACTTGTACTTTACGTAAAATTATCTGATTTCGTAGCATCCGTATACTTAAAAGCCATACGTCTTTTAGAATATTTAATGAAAGAGCAACTTAATAGTATATGTATAACTCATGAGGCAGCCCGAATAACAACCTTGGTTCTCCTCGGAACGTATCACCCCATCAATATTCAAATTGAAAGTCCCTCGTTGAAAGATCTCAGGCACATGGTACCATTAAATGTTGATACGCAAAGAATGCCTCACTTAGAGACCTCGACCGACCCTTTTATCAGAAAATAAGCTTATCATGTTTATGAATGTGGTTATAAATAGACGTGTGAAAAATATATGCTTATTAAAACGGTACTGTGCGGTTATTGAGGTCGGTTACGTATTTATTTTTTATATTTATATTTGCATTATAGTACAGAAAAAATAAATAAGTTATATTAATATATATTTATATATATAAACGGGGGCTAACGATGGAAGACTTGGGCGCAGTGACCGCTGCCAGCACATAATAGCAACAGTTGTGTAAGGCTGCAACATTCCATATGCCGCGAGCACCAGGGTGTATTATGCTAGGGCATCCCCCCGAGGCGGCGCGCAGGTGTGAGAAGTGGCAAAGAATGCGGCGTTGGGGACTGCCACCCAGCACGCCATCTTCGGGACGGAGGGAAGTGGAGAACGGAGCTATAAATAGCTACGTGGAATGTAAGCAGAGGAATGCAACAAAAGATGAATGAGTCGTGATGGATGAAAGAGTGATTGAGACCAAAAGAGAGGGCATTAGCATGACCGATTTACCAGGCACCCGAGTCGCCGTCTGAGTGGGAGTTGCAGAAAGTGGACGAGGGTGTCAAGATGTAGGTGTGTTATTATCCTCTCGATTGGTGAGTGCAATGGTAGAATATAAGACGATCAACCCGAGGCTGCTCGCTTTCGTTCGCTTCAAGCCCCCCGAAGGGCATGTATGAAGAGGATAATGACTGTGGACGAGGCGAAAGAGGTATGCAGGACCGTAGCGTCTGACGATCCGTGCTCTCTGACTACCCCGCAAGGGATAAAGCGTAAAGCTAATAAATAATTCTATATAAATAATTAACTGAATAATAAAATCTTATATGACTGAATATGAATTATTACAATATAATTTTAAACTTAATATAAAAGTAATGTAATTGAATATTAAGTAAAATTATAATTCGATAAATGTTATTTATAAATTAAAAATAGTATATCTTAAATATGAAAATTTCAAGGATACAGTCAATCCGCCATTTATTGTGGTTGTTAGTGCCTTGTAGCGCTTAAGTGAAATAAGCGTAACTTTTTAAATTTAGGTATATTAAGTTATCTCAGTCTTAAAATTATAAACTTTGTTAAATATTTTTGCGTAGTCAATAAAGTATTTTGAATGAAACAATTTTTTCAACAAAGCTTACGTTCTATAAAATATGCAGTCAATTGAATAGTCTGACCGTCTGAACGACAGCAAAAGAGAAGAGAAAGAAGAAGAAAGAGAAATATAATAAAATTACAAGCAACTAGACACACGATAGCGTGTCAAGCCAATCCATGTTAACAGATTTGGCGAGTAGAACCGTCTGTAATATTAAACGAAACATTTGAAGCCACTTTCAACTACCTCATCATTCAACAAAAAAAATGTTTCATTTAAACATGTAAAATTTGACTAGTATATTAACACTTGCAGGATATATACATATGTATGTTCTCCAAATTTCATAGATACGGTAACTTAGATATTTTTATGAGTTTCTGACATATGCATCACAACTATTAACCAGTTTCAGATGATCAAAAAGTTAAAATTTGACATTAATAGTTGATATAGGATAGTCAGAGTCAGCGGAGTATGAGTTAGTCGTAGTTATAAAATTAAGGTGATAAGACATTTGTAATGTTGAAATAAGTAAAAGAAGGTATAGGACTTTTATTTTCCATCCCATATTTATATAATCCTAATTAATCATATTAAAGAAATTCAAATTCTGTGTGCTACTAAAATATATGCTACCAAACTTCTAACGGCTAAAAAATGAAAAAATAAAGTTTTATTGAATTGAAAACTTTTTTAATTTTAAATATGACGAACATTCGAAACATTTCGAGGAATTTATTTCGTATAACAGTATACCCGTAACGAATATTAATATGAAATTAATATCATATGTTACTATAACAATATTAACATACTGTACGCTTCATTTTATCTTTAGCTTAGCTTTATCACGCACAATAAGATCATAGACAACCTAATGTTAAGACACTCTATTGATTGATTTCTGCCCAAAATCGGCACATTTCGGTATCGGTATCGAGTGCCGAACTGAACGATGCACTTTGTTTTACCGAAGCGAAAAAATTAAAATAATTTTTCAACACAATTCCCGCGAATGGGAATAGAACT